>CAOLHI010002704.1:0-234306 GCA_948474755.1 Ctenosaura bakeri | reverse complement strand
GGTTGCTAATACGCCAGAGGACAGGATCAAAATTCAAAATTACCTGGATAGATTGGAGAGCTGGGCCAAGGCTAACAAAATGAAATTCAACAGAGAGAAGTGTAAGGTCCTACACTTAGGTAGAAAAAATGGAATACAGAAATATAGGATGGGGGATGTGTGGCTGGATAGCAGTACGTGTGAAAGGGATCTAGTAGTCTTGGTAGATCACAAGCTGAACATGAGTCAGCAGTGTGACGCAGTAGCCAAGAAAGCCAATGCAACTCTTGGCTGCATCAATAGGAGTATGGTGTCTAGATCGAGGGAGGTACTGGTACCACTCTACTCTGCTTTGTTTAGACCTCATCTTGAATACTGTGTCCAGTTCTGGGCACCCCAATTCAAGAGGGATATTGACAAGCTGGAGCAATCCAGAGGAGGGCGACCAAAATGGTGAGAGGCCTGGAAACCATGCCCTATGGGGATAGACTTAGAGAGCTGGGGATGTTTAGTTTGCAGAAGAGAAGGTTAAGATGGGACATGATAGCCATGTTTAAATATTTGAAGGGATGCCATGTAGAAGAAGGAGAGGGCTTGTTTTCTGCTGCTCCAGAGACCAGGAAAGGAGCAATGGATTCAAGCTGCAGGAAAGGAGATTCCACCTGAACTTCAGGAAGAACTTCCTGACAGTCAGGGCTGTCCAGAAGTGGAATCTGCTGCCTCGGAGTGTAGTGGAGTCTCCTTCCTTGGAGGTTTTTAAGCAGAGGCTTGATGGCCATCTGTCGGGAGTGCTTTGAGGGTGTTCCTGCATGGCAGGGGGTTGGACTGGATGGCCCCTGGGGTCTCTTCCAACTCTACATTTCTATGATTCTATGATTCTAAGACAAACTATTAAGCTATTATTTAGGCTTGCATTCCCCTCCTAAATTAAAATTATTATCTCTTAATTAGACACTTTCTTTTTCCACAATTTAAAAAGAGATAGCATGTAACTGAATCCCTGCCAAGTGGAAACAGGATCTCTAATTAAGGGGAAATTCATGACAAACCTTTCAGCCCCACTAAGCATGACGCAATAAAATGGGCAGAATCTAATTATAGAAAGCAGGGTCAATGCAGTAGAAAATATCTGCCAAACAGGACTTACTTGTGACTAAACATTAAAAGATACTAATGGCCAGTAGGAAGGGGAATTGATAGAAAATATAGTGCTATATTTGTGCTCCTGTTTAACCCCCCGTTAAGTTATGCTTTCTGCTGATTATGGAGAAGTAATCCCTCAGCAGTATCAAAGGGACTTAGAGTTGAAGCAATTACAGTCATCCCTCCACATGCACTAGGGTTAGGGGCACAGGACCCCTGTGAAAGTGAAAAAACCATGAAAAACTGTAGGCCCTCCCAAACCATATTTAACACACAAAAAAAGTATGATCACCATATTCAACCCTCCATGGGTTCCTTTGAGGTACCATTTCACAAGGCAGAAATGGGTGACTGGTGGGGCTGCCTCCTCCACTGCTGCCCCACATCATTTTTAATAGGGACTTACTAGCCTCATTTGCTGTTTCTCAGTCTCACGAGGCTTGCAGTCCCTATTAAAAATAGCATAGGGAGGCAGCAGAGGTGACAGCAAATAATTCATGAATAATCAAATCCACAAAAGTGAAACCTGCAAATGTGGAGGGCTGACTATAGTTAAACAAAAATAGTGTATTTCCATCTTCCTCTGCTGGATAGAGCTCCCATTTGGGACAGATCTCATTCACACAAGTGAGTTTTTCAGATGTTTTATTTCACCATTGCCTTGTGCCCCTTCCTCTCACTTTTTGACCTTGCCCTGGGCTGCCACTGCTTCCATGGCCTTCCGCACGGTCTCTTCATCACCCAGGAACTGCATCGGCTTCGTAGGCTTCAGATTGTCATCCAATTCATACACAATGGGAATCCCAGTTGGAAGGTTGAGTTCCATGATGGCTGCATCAGACATCCCTGCATGGGGACAATGAAACAGGTCATACAGGGCCCAGGAGTAGCACCTCTACCTGCGCTCTTCCAAAATCAGCCTTGTCAATAAGTTCACAAAAGTTATTAGCCCGCATTGTTTTTATTATGGGTAGGTCTTAGGTTTTAGTGAAATACAAAACAGTTCCTGCAAGCCTGAAGTGCACCTGCACTTCATGGAGGCCAGAATGGCTACAAAGAGGTTAACTATCCTAGCTTTTAGCAATAAAAATACCAATCATTTAAGTTAAATCAAAGGAAATAGTTAATCTTCAAACATGGCTGCTAAAGCCTGGCAACTGACCAAGCTAGATGGAGGATTCTATGTGCCAAAAAAGTAACTTTTCCAAGCTCTACTTAATTTCAAATGTGTGGAGATTAATGGTGGATCCGGAGCGGCATGTATGTGGTACATGCTTTCAAGTTGCCTGTCGACTTATGGAGACCCTATGAATTTCATAAGGTTTTCTGGGGCAAGGAATACTCAGAGGTGGTTTGCCATTGCCTTGCTCTGAAATTTAGCCTAAGGCAACTGGTATTCCTTGGCAGTTTCCCATTCAGGTCTGATCCTGCTTAGCTTCCAAGGGCTGATCCTGCTTAGCTTCCAAGATCAGATGGGATCTGATACCTTCTGGGCGTATGCTTCACTTTAAACATTGCACATAGATTAGACAGAGATAGATCTCTACATGTGGGCCAGAGAGGAGAAATCAGAATACATAAAGAGATCCAAAGATGTAGTGACATTTCTTATAGCAAATGTAACAATATTGTGACTAGGTTGCCAGATTGGATCTGGAATGGAGCTTCTATAATTTTAGGTGTTAACAAATCTTGGAGAAGGATGAGATACTATAAAGGTCCATCAAGCTGGACTAAGATTCCTGTCTTTCCCCATCTCCCAAACCCCAACTGTCAGCCACACCTGTCCCCTGCCTCTCTGATGTGTCCAATGAGAAAGAAGAACAGAGCTGGGCACTCCTCCACCCACCCACCCACCCACCCACACACACACACACACACACAAACCACCCTCGTCTCTACCAGAGCACAGCTGCCTATTGCAGTCTCCACACTAAAAGATACAAAATCTCACAGGAAGTTACCAGCAGAGGGCACCTTGGGAGCTACAGAGAAACAGGAGACTGTCACCTTGTCTGACCTGTACTGTTTGCTGCCTTTTCTTCCTCTCAAATTGTGAGAAGCCTCCTTGGAATGCCTATGACCTTTTGGGACAGGCGCATTCACAGAGGTCAGGGAAACAGAATCTTGGGGTGGAGGGAGTAGGCAGAAAGGCTACCGGCAGGGCCTGAGAGTGAGAGGGCAGTAGCCAAGCCTGGGAATGAGACCTTCCTCCCACCCCGCCCTTAAGTCTTGTAATGTGACTCTAGACTGGAAATAGCAACGCAACCTTCAGCAGCCTGCGTGTCAAAGAGCACTCAGCTCTTTTATCAGCTGCTCAGGATTTTGCTTTGACCAGAAGCACCCCAGGTCCCATTGCCACTGAAACCATGAGCAATAAATGCATCATCTGGTTAGAGCCATCCTTTCCCAAATGGTAGAACTGGGCTTTTGATATTTTCAAAAGCAAGAGAATTAGATTTTCCAGCCTTTCTTGCTCCTAGGGTAAAGAAAGATGAAATCTAAAACTAGGACACCATCTTCTAATACAAAGGTGGCCCTGGAAATGCTTTGGAAGCAGTCATGCTGACTGGGGTTTTTAGTCTGAAACATATGAAGGGCAAAGTTTCCTCAACCCTGTGGGATAAAGCTTCATTTGAATGTAAGCAGACTCTTATTCCATCTTAAGACATCACAGAGACACTACGATTTCAACATCATATCTATTTTCCACCTCTCCTGGTACTTTGCAACATCTTGTTTGACCAAGAAGATTGGAAGATCTCAAATGTATGCGTTCAGTTTGTGCATTTGTGGTTGGCCTTACACAAGCATGAGTTTGGGAATTTTTCTTATGGTCAACATGGGTGCCTGTCATTGCCATATGGGAAACAATGATGCCCTATGCTATTCAGAAGTGTTCCTGCAGCAAAGATTGCATGGTCTAGGGTTTTCCAAGACAGACAGAAGCAGTAAAGGTTCAAGTGGGAAAGAGTCTGGGTGCATAACTGGGAAGCCACAGGCCTGGCACTCAGCCTAGCTAAAGGTCACCTGTAAGCGATATAACTTTTCATGATAGTGAGAGCACAGCCGTCTTCCTTGGTTCCCTGGCCTCAGGAGCACTCTGCAAGCATCTCGTACTAAATCAGTCTTTGAAGATTAAAGTGTGTGGACATTGGGCGATTGGACCTTAACTGTATCCTTGTATTTGATCAGTGATCTGTAGCTCAGCAGTAGCCAGGAGCAGATGTTAGGTGGAGTGAGACAACCACTTTAGGCAACAGATGCTGCGGAGCAGCAGTGGCGCCCCCCCAACTGATCTTCCTCAGCCCCATGATTCCTCTTTGCTGTACAGTGCCCTCTCTGTGCCATGTGACCTGCCTTTTAACCATCAAAATGGTTAGTTCTAAAATACATTTTAACCTGCAGCCTTTAGGTGCACTGTGTGATGGTGGACACTGTCTCACTAAGTTGGCTTCTGAATATGGAATGGGGGAGATGGCAACATTGTGGATTTTGCCTCAGGCAGTAGATATCTTGTGATATTTATTAGCACACCTTCTTTGAATGAGAGCAGTGGTACATCTTCTTTGCACGCAAATAGTCTCAGATTCATGTCTGCTCTAGGGCAGGCATAAGAAAGATTGCTTGGAATCCTGGTGAGCACATTGACAGACAGTACAGATGATACAGAGTTCAACAGGGCTACAGTCTGGCTCAGTATAAGGCAGTTTATGGTGTCCCTAGCCCCTAAGCACAGCTTCATCCAGTTTGGTGCCCTCTGGATGGGTTGGTTGAAGGATGATGAAAGTTGCAGTATAACACTTCTGGAAGTCAGCAGGTTGGGGAATACTGTCTTAGCAGAAGAGTCTCCTTCCTTCTGTTGAATGAACTTCATATTAAATCTGTGCTATCTATCTGTTAGGAAAGGTAATCTATCAGAGAAGGATACTACATGCGGGAAAATTGCTTTTTGGACTATAATCCCCCCCAACCCATAAATTCCGCATGGGTCATGCTATATGGAAGATCCTGGGAGCTATAGTCCTAAACAGTAACATTTCCAAGCTCTGAGGAATGGTTAAATATCTATTACTTTTTAAAAAAATAAATAATCATTATTCAGCAACAGATTAACCCATGTTATGTGACTGTGCTGATTTTCATGAGCTGTATAAACTATGTTGAAGCATATAAACCATTCCTCACCTATTTGCCTGTTTGGCAGCTAAATTTGCTTTCTAGTTAGCTGTGGAAAAGAGTTTGAAGACCACTGAATCCACTGAATCAGTGGACATCTTGTTTAGATTCAAGTTTCTAGCCCTATAAAGAGACTTCTAAGTGCATACAGAATGCCTCTGGAATCTGAAAAGCCAGATAAGTTTTTAATCTTTAAAACTTCTCAGATTTCAAAGGCACTCTCCAGAAGATTGCAGTTCTTGTCATTATAATCTTTTTTAAAGAAGGAAACCAATACTTTTTTTAAAAAAGTCAGATTCTAAATGCAACATTCTCTGTCCTTGCAATGGGTCCTTATGAAATCCTTCTGTGTAAGTAGCTAAAAACTGGGGGAATGGATCTGATTTGGTAGCATGGTCAGCCCAAATAATTTTGCTGCCTGAAGCTAAAGAGAAAATGGTACTCACCATATGGTTCCACACACTAAAGCCCAACAGGGGGGTAATTATATCTCATTTCAACACTGGTAATAGGACACCATGTTACTTTGCAGCTAAGGGCAGCAAGCTCCTTGAGCAGAAGCAGGGCAGACTGTGTGGGATACACAGCTCTGTCCTGCAACATTTAACCACTGTTCCCTGCCCCACTTGCCTCTGCTGCCCAAGGAGGGCCACCACTTTCTCTATTATTCTGTGTTCTCTATTATTTCTCTATTAAGAGGCCCAACTACACTTGGTGGCTCCTCCCTCTCCCTGAATCAGGTAACATGCCCCATGAAAGCTACAAGACAGGTGGGGTGGAAAAATACTAGCATTGTATGCTCAAGGGGAGTGATGTACAGGTTGACCCTTACCTTCCAAGTGCTTGACAATGCCCCGAAGGCTGTTGCCATGGGCAGCAATTAGTACTCTCTTGCCAGCTTTGATCTGGGGTGCAATCTCTTCATTCCAGAAGGGCAGGGCACGGGCAATGGTGTCCTTGAGGCTCTCACAAGCAGGCAGATCTCCAGGCTTCAAAGAAGCATAACGCCGGGCCTGGATGATACGAAGCAAAAGAGGGAATTGTTCAATCTTGCAATGAGGTGGAGGTGTAGAGGCCTGAGGCCAGCCTGCAGGATTTGAGCATGAAATAATGGGCCTGGAAATATTGATTGCAGTGACAGTGAGATAGAAAACAACAGACAGTAATAAATACATTTCCATCAGCTTAAGGTTATGAGTCCATCAGTTATTAATTTATTGATCTAGTAGATGAAATATATACTACAAATAAGAGAAGTGATAGTGCTCTTCCAGGTTTCAAACAGGCATGGGAAAACATAGTAGGTGGCAGTAGTTTATAAAACAGGAGTGGGGATGTTTTGGACTACAAATCTCGTCAGTCCCACCCAACATGGTCAGTGGTTATAGATATAGTCCAAAACATCTGGAGGGGCCCAAATTTATCTACATCAGGTCTAAAACAGGCCTCTATTCAGATCATAAAGAACTGAAGAAAGGTCAAATCCAATGGATTTATGAGAAAACAGATTCTGTTTGGTATCATTTGATGTAATTAATTCTAAGGCCATTTTCACATGGCATTTCTGAAGCTAAAGGCTTTGAGTGTCGTGTAAATGTGAGGAGCGGTCCACATGACGCACTCACATTTGTGCGATGCTAAGAGCCTGATGTGGACTGCACACGCATTTTTAAATTTTTGGCTTAAAGCCGAAAGTGCTGTGTGGTCACGCATCGCTCCGGGGCCCCGCGTGCACCTACCTGATGTGCAGAGCCTCGGGAGCCGGGCCGGTCGTGCTTCCTGTGCAATGCAGGCTGGGAAAGGTCCCAGGCTTCACTGCAGAAGGAAGAGGTGGGGTGCTCATGCGACCAGGAAGCAGCTGTGGGGCCCAAGCAGGAGGGATGAGAGTGCACTCCTCCAAAGTCTTCGTGCGTGAGCCCTGCCACCCAGCACCGGGAAAAGGTAAGGTGCGAAAAGGGCCTAAGACTCAGCACAGTCATTGTATTCCATTCTCCACATTATAAATCACAGTGGATAAATGGTGGATAATGGAAATCATATGAACTGGTTCAGTTTTATAAGCAAGTACCATTTGCAAATTCTTCATAAACAGGACTGAAAGAACTTGATGATGATGATGATGATAAGAAGAAGCAGAAGAAAAAGAAGGGTAAAGATGAGGATGCAGAGGAAAAAATGATAGATTGGCCCATCCAAACTGATGGGTTTGAGTGTTTAGCTCTTTAAAGTCTGAGTCTAAGTGCATTTGTACATGATCATCCTTTAGATTGCTACATATTTTCTTTTTTCTTTCCTAAGAGACTCCTAAGTCTTGACAGCTACACAACAGACAGCCTAGCTCCCTCCATACTGAGAACAGTGATACTTTTTGATTTGGACCAGTGTACATAATTGAGTTAGTTTTTGATAACTTAACAAAATCTGTAATCTTTGGCAGAAAGAATTCAAGATTAACAGAATTCCAATGTGGGAGAAAGCAAAACTGACAGAATTCCTAGTTCAGACCAATTAAATATGGATACTGAAGGGCAGATATGGACAGAAGACAAACCAGAGACCACTGGTAGGCCTCATGGTGCTTAGCAGAAGATCAGCAAGTGTTTCTGATTTTTAGTATTTTAACAATACCAACAATAAACAAAGAATAGATACTGGTGAAATCAGCTGCTAGAATCAAGAAAGCAGTGGCGGGGGAAAGATTTATGGGTGAACGTATTTATATACAAGGAGGAAGGGATGCAAGTTTCAGTTCTGCTACTGAAAACAACCTCCTGTCCTGAATATGTACGTTAGTTCAGCAATTGTACCTGAGCCACAATTTTGTACTTGAATCTGGCTGAGGCAACTCAGAAATTTAATGAGTAACAATATAAAAAGGGAAGATCCTGCAAGTTTGGTGTGTATCCTCCTCTCTGGAAGAGAACAAAAACATAAGTTCACCCTACATTATATTGATGAACAATGGTATTGTTATCTCTTGCCTCTTTTACAAAAACAGGAGAAGCCATTGTTGGGGAAAAGGCTATCCCAAGAGGTTTTGCTATCTAGGATACAGAATAACATGCTTCCTTTTCCCAGTCCTAAGTGGATTGGTGGCAATGGAATCTCACTTGTAACACTCTCAACACTGGCAACAGGATAGTATCTTTCCATCTGATATAACAGTTTTGAGTGAGCGGATTTGGTTGTGGATCATATATGAGTCTACCATTCATCACAGGAAACTATCGTTCAGGGGATTATATGAGAAGTTGCCAGCACTGCCACCCAGCATCTGTTGCCTAAGGCAGTTGCCTCATTCTGCTTCGGTAAGTCCTAGGGCAATTTCTACACTACACTGTTATACTGCTATCATCCCACATTCAACATCCCATGGAATCATGGGGTTTGCAGTTTAGGGATGGGCATTTAGAATTCTCAACCAGAGAGCTCTTCGGCCTCAGTAAACTACAAACTCCAGAATTCCACAAGATATTGAAAGTGGAATAATGGCACTATAACAGGGTAGTGCAGAAACAGCCTAGGTTTGAAGGAGCACATCTAACAATAACATTAAGACACTTGCTGGAAGGGACTGAAGAAAGTGGCATGGCCTCATGGCAGAAGATAAGGTCTAGCAACCTTTCAGATATATCACCAGAAATACTTAAGACAGCAGAGTAGGCAAAGAAGTCCCCAGAGTGCTGCTGCCAGTCAGAGAAAGCAGTACTGAACTAGCTGTACTAGTGGATCTGCTAGATAGATGGCAGCTTCATACACGAAACATAATACAGTTTTTCAGTGGGATCAGCTAACTGCTATGGAGTATGGTGAACAAGAAATGAAGTACAAGTCATTATGAACTGGAGTTGGCTTCATTCGTTTGTCTTGATAAAGACAAGCCAGAAAAAGAACAGCAGGAGGACAGATCTGTTCCCCTCCTTGAAGACTTGATAGACTCTGTGCAACAAGCACTTTGGACTCTTCCTATTTTGAGTCAAACAAATCCCTCTTTGGGCCTTTATTGCAGAGGGTAGGCTGCATATCTTAGTGCAGCATCACCAAGACTAAACACCTTGACTGCAGAACCACAAATGGTGTTCTGCCAATAAGAAGATTTTCTCCTGTGTCAGAAAAAACAGCAGCTTAATCCTTCTCTATACCTACTCCAATCCACCAATTGCTAGCAAGGAGTTGCCAATTCTGTGTGGAACAGAAAGTAAGACATTATTTGTTATGAAATACTCTATTATCTTTCTTCTGAATCAAGGCAGTAGATTTACTCTTTTTCTCTGCTTTGTCCTCACAATCAGCCAGTGAAGGAATGTCAAGGGACTGTCCCAAAGTCACCTAGGAAATTTCATGGCTATTTGGAGAATTCAGTCTACGTCTTTCAAGTTCCTGTCCAATATTCTTACCAATAAATCACATAGACCTGTGTTACCTTCTGATGTATTTTGCATTGTCCTTGGAATTTCCACATAGAACACTCCCACCTCTTTTTGGGACATATCTCACTCTATTTTTTTTTTTTTGAAGGGTCAGTAGGTACTCTCTGAACATGAAGATCTTCCTTAGGGACACCCAACAATATGTTCATGTGTTTTGGGTTTTCGATGACAATGCTGCTGTTGTAACTGTTCCTCTCTGGCTATATCTTATCTTTCCTATTTTTATTCCAAGAAACTCATAGTAGCCCAGATGGGTCTTCACACCCTGTTTCATCTTTACAACCACCCAGATAAGCTTGGGAATTTTATTTTTGGGACTACAACTCCCAGAATCCCCCCGGTCAACATGGTCAGTGCTAGAAAATAACTCTTCCAAGCCATGGAAGAGATAGAAAGACTGGCTGAAGGTTACCTAGTGAGTTTCAAAGCTGAAAAGGAATTTGAACTGAGGTCCTCCACCAGACTAGCTCTGCACTCTAACCACTACAGAACACCACCTCTCCCTCTAGAGTTCCACACTATTTAACCATTTCTAAACCAGGTTTGTGCACTGACCTTGCTGATGATTTGATAGTAAGGGTGTTTTTCATCCATAGGTGGTGGTGGGATGTCATAGGAACGCCTCCAGATTTTCACCTGCTCTTCCCCATGTTTGGCCGCAGTCTCAGCCTTGTTGAGTCCTGTCAGACCCCCATAGTGACGCTCATTGAGGCGCCAGGTGCGCACCACAGGCAGCCACATCTGGTCAATGCCATCCAGGATGTACCACAGGGTGCGAATGGCCCTTTTCAGCACTGATGTGTAGCAGATGTCAAATTCGTAGCCTGCATCCTTGACAGCCTGGGCCCCACGCTTGGCTTCCTCCTTCCCTTTTTCACTCAGCTCGGCATCAAACCAGCCACAGAAACGGTTCTCCTGGTTCCAGGTGCTCTCACCATGCCTCACAATGACAAGACGGTGGGTTGGCATTTTTCTAGTAGAGAGGAAGACTGTGTATACTTCAACAAGCACAGAAAGACAAGCCCAGCCCTGAGCCACCCACGCTCATATGACTGTGCTCACACCATTTATACTGCTTTCTCTGCACTGCCCCACCTTCACCTCTTGGGACCAATCTACTCCTTCTTGGAGAAGACTGACAGCACCTGGCAACCATTCATGAAGAGTGAGATGACACTCCTTCCATTCTGGCTGAGATCCTATGTTGGAAAAAATAGCAAGCAAGAGGCTTCCCCTCCCGTTTAGTCCAGAAATAGTTGGAAGGCTGGCAGGGCTGTGACCTTTTCTCTGAGGGGCCTGTTTCCAGGGGAGGGGATGAGGAACAGAGCTACAAGTCTCCCTTGTCCTCTCGACTGATCTGCCTCAAAGCAAAGAGAGAAAGCAACCTGCAGTTGTTAAACTGCAGCTTACCCTACAGTCAATAAGAGGCCCAAGGCCTGAAGCAAAGGCTTGAATTGGATTTACCTGCAGTTGCTATTGCATTTCCTCTGGGATAGATAAGCTAGAAGTGTAACTGTTTGGATTATAACTCCCAGAACTCCAGAATATGGGGCATTGTCAAAAACTGCAGCCAAATAAGCAGATACAAGAGTAGTAAAGAACAAAAGTTCCCATTGAAAGTACAAGCTACCCTCACAGACCCTTCACTGGTTCTTGGGTATTCAGACAATCTGCTGACTTTTCTAGTTGTGCATTCATACTAAACCATCCCTTAGATACTAGGTTTTCATTCTAATTTCAAAGAAACAGGGATTTGCAACCCTCAGCTTTGATCAGATCCTGTCATTCCAGTTTAAACCAAATGTGATGACTTTCCTTTCAGAATGTATGCCTCCTTTCTGTTGAATGAGGTGGGATGAGTGTCAAGGAAAGAAGTAAATCAGGACTTGATAGTGGCAATGGAGTTCCCAGACTGCTGCTATAGAGATATAGAAATAACTTGGTACTCCCTAGATGCTTTGGACTGCAGTTCCCACAATCACCAGCCCAACCCAGACCACAGAAGAATTACACTTTGGACTATAACGGCATGAAACTGTCAAGGTTGTTGCCGGGCAGGCAAAGTTTTCCTATGAGTGAATGGCAGAAGGAAGAGGTGGTGTGGCCAGACAGCCAGGTGCAAGGCCAGCAGGATTGTTATGGCTATGTCTTGTGTATTAGAGAAGGCCACACGCCAGAGCACTGAGTGGGTCACCCCACTTGTTCCAGGGTGACAAGGTAGCATAAAAAGGCTGGTGTTTGTCTTGACCAGCTGCCAGTTAGATACCCTAGCTGGACCTGCCGTGCCATTGGCAGTATACTAATTGTAAGGGGAGATGCTGCCCGATTTTTCTCTGTTATCTTCTGCTTTTCCTCTTTGTCGAACTGCTGGAAAGCTAGCATGTTTTTGCTAAGCCTTATCTTAGAGTGCAGCAATAAATCAGTACTCTGAGGCCTTTTCCACATGGGGTTTTTGAAACGGTGCAGTCTGTCCTCCAAGGAGGAGGTCTGCACCTCGGACCATACTGGTTCGGACCTATTTAAGGTAGATCCGTACCTCAGTCCGGTCTGGAACAACCCCGAGTGGTCCTCCAGCGTACTTTTGAAAGATCTGATTCTTTTGGTCTTTCAAAAGCATGCAGCGCACCACTGCGAGCCTGCCCCCTTATGCAGATTCGCAGGCTCGCACCCATGTGAGCCTGCAATCTGCCTGGGGCGGGCTTTAGGCTGGCGAGCTTCAGCGGTTGGTCGAGACCCTCGACCAACCGGAAGCCACCATTTGGGATACCAGAGCAATGCGTATTGACGAGCACGCACTGCTCCGGAGCACCATGGACCGAACCGGAGAGCCAAAAGGTCCGGTGAGTAGCGGCGTGGGGCAATTCCTTCACTCAGTGTGGAAAAGGCCTGAGTCTTATTGAATGAGCCTCTGGAATTTTTTCTGCTTCACTGGGACTCTCTGCTGGGGTGAAGCCTTGCTTCACAGATAGCATTCTGCTCATGCTCAGAGGAGCCAAATCCTGCCAACCCTGACACTTAGTACTCCCTGAATGCTTTGGACTACAGTTGCCACAATCACCAGCCCAACCCAGACCATAGACAAATTACCCTTTGGGAAACTTCTGGCAAGATGTCAGTACAGTAGGTAGCCTGGAAATTTGCTGCAGGCTACCTCTGCAAACCTGCAGGGGTAACATACCCCAGGGGACGTAGGGTCCCCCTAAAAAGTACCCCCTTAATAGATAGGGGGGAATGGAGCAGCTCACACAGTCCGAGATCACCCCAGCGCCGATAAGGGAGGAGAGAAGGAGTGACGCAAACGGGGTGAGGAAATGGAGCCAAGCCATGGCTTTGCAGCCAGGGAACTGACAAGTGCCGGTGAGAGACCTTTTTTAAAGGGGAAGCAATAGTAAAAAAGAAGATTCACCTGAATCTGAGGGCTGAAGGAAGTGGCTTCAAAAGGCTTTTGAGATTCAAAGGACGGAATATTTAAAAGAAGTGGAATTTGAAAAACAAAGAAGGCTGTAAGTGTGAAGGAACGAATGTATGGCAGTATGAAGGTCTGAACGAGCAAAAGAACGCAAGACTCAAACCTGGGTAAGCAAATAAACTTTTTAAAATAAACTCCCTTCCATTAAGGATAAAGGGTGAAAGATTTTGTAAGACTTGTAAATAAATAAAGAATTAAAAGGATGAAAGAAACATTAAAACAATAGTAGGAGAGGGGAGAAAGGAAGGACTGAGGACAGTGTTAAGGACATTGCTGGGAAATTGTGGAGGACATTGCAGAGAAGACAGACAAAATAGAAGATATGGAGAAGTGAACAGAGACATAACAGAAACGAAGAGGAATATATGGTGTACTTTGGGGATTTTAAACGTTGCTGGGTTGTGGATTAACTTCTTGAAGTGAAGTGAAGAAAAATATTGTAAACTATTGCATATTAGAAATGGATTAGCTTCAGAGGGAGGTGAAGAAATTGTTTTCCCTGGTATTGAATTTGGGGGGGGGGCTTTTGAAATTTGAGAACTGAGCATCAGAGTTTTTGAGAGGAGCAAGAACACTGATGGACTTATAAGAAGGAAATAACTGAGTGACAGAGATTTAAAAGGGAAAATAAAAAGAAGACTGGAGGACAATACAGGTTTATAAAAGGAATAAGAGTGGTTGCAATATAAATGTTATAATAGATCAAGAGTGTATATTATATTCTCCCTCTAAAAATTTGGATAAGGAATTTTAAGAAATATTAATAACAGTATTGGTTATTTTTCTATTGAGAACACTGTATCAGGTAAGTAGTTTTAGATTTAATAAGTGTTGAAAACAATTGTTAGAAATATTATATATATATATTGTGAATGTTAAATATCTTACATGCATTACAATAGGTATTAACATAAATAAGGTTGGAAGGTGAGAATAAAAATATTTCATGACAAAGGAGGAAGGAATGGCATCAGGACAGAAGAAGACAACACAGACACAAATTCAACCACAAGTTTTGGAGAGAAGGGGCTCTACTGGATCAAAGACAATAGAGATGAACAGACTGTTGGAGGAATTTCAAAAAATGAATGTGAAATGAATTGATGGAGGAAATAAAAGTAAACAGAACAGAAATAAAATCAAGCAGAGCAGAAATAAAACAAGATTTTAAAAAAGAAGTGGATATATTAAATCAGAGTCTGCAAAAGCTGACAACAGATCTGCAAACAATTGATCACAAGGTAGAAGGCATACAAGGGAAAAGCAAAAATTTGGAAGGTCAGCTGGAACAGATGAAGAAGGAGCAGCAAAAAGATAAAGAAACAATAATACAGTTGTAGATGAGAGAACGGAGCAGAAGCTTAAAACTTAGAGGGCTCCAGGAGAAGAAAGAAGAAAACTTTACCCAAAGAGTGATTTATATTCTGGCACCATATATAGGCTTAAGAAGAGCAAAGTTTGAACTTGACATTGATAAGGCGTTCAGAATTGAATCGGCTGTGGCTAAAAAACGAGGTCTCCCACATGATATAGTGGTTTACTTCACTAAAGAAAAAACATGGGATTTGATTCTGGAACAAAACTTTAAAGAAAAATTAATAGTGGATGAGATAGAAATAAAGATTTTTAAGGACGTGCCACCAAGTGTAATAAGAAGTAGAAGAGAATATGTATTTCTGACAAAAGAATTACAAGCAAGAGGAATAAGGTATAGATGGGAGATACCAGAAGGCCTTTCTTTTTTCTACAAGGGGAGGAGAAGGAAGATAAATTCAGTGCAACAAGCAAATGAATTTCAAGAGAATCACTTTAAATCAGCAACAGCAGAAGCAAAAAAACCGGATGGAACACTGGAAAAAACAAAAAAAAAAAAGGATATGGCAACTGCAGAAGATTCGAGTCCAGTGTCTGAGGAAGAGGCAGAACTGGTAGAACCAGAAGAGAAAAAGAAAAAAAGAAAGTAAGACAGTAAAAACAGTATGAAGATAGTAACTTGGAATGTCTGTGGAATTAACTCACAAGCGAAAAGAAGACAGATTTTTCACCAAATAGAAAGACTAAGACCCTAAATAACAATACTATTAGAGATTCATATAAAGAAAAATCAAGACAAATGCTTGTATAACTCAAAATTAGGCCAATATTTCACCTCGTTATATAAAAAGAAAAAATGGGGAGTGGCAATATATATTGATAAAAATATTCCTGCAAAGAAAATAATAGAAGATGAGGAAGGAAGATTATTAGGAGTAGAACTTGAAAAAAATGGAAGAAAAATATTACTGATTGGAGTGTATGCCCCAAATGAAAATAAAGGAAGATTTTATAAAGAAATGAAAGAGAAAATATCCTAATATAAATATAAAGATTAAATATTAGCGGGTGACTGGAATGGAGTTATTGACGTGGAAATGGACAGGAAATCTACTATGAAAAAACAAGATAAAGGACAAAGAGGGAAACTTCCAAGGATTTTTTTGAGATGTGTGAAGAAATAGCAGTAATGGACACATGGAGAATCTTTTACCCAAATGAAAAGGATTATACATATTTCTCTGAAGTGCACCAATCTTGGTTGCAAATAGATATGATAATGGTGTCAAAACAATTTTTAACAGAGATAAAGAAAATAGAAATATTGCCAAAGATTATTTCTGATCACCATCCAATGATGATGCAATTACATGAAACTACAAAACAATTTCAATGGAGATTGAATGATAATCTATTAAATGATGAAGAGGTGATACAACAGGCGAAAGAAACTTTGAAAAATTACTTCAGGGAAAATGTAAAGGAGGATATGAACATGAAGATGATCTGGGATGCATCCAAAGCAGTGATGAGAGGTTTTTTTTCATTCAAAAGAGACAAATTCAAAATAAGAAAAAGCAACAGGAATACCAAGAATTGATAACAAGACTTCAAGAAAAAGAAAAAGAATGTAGAGAAAATCCAGAGGAAATATCAATACAAGTGGAAATAAAGATAATACAACAAAAGAGAAGGATGAATTTACAAGAAGAAATAGAGAAGAAGATGAAACAATTAAAAGTAACCCAGTTTGAGCAGGCAAATAAAATCAGGAAATGGCTTGTGTACAGGTTAAAGAAGAAGAGAGAAAGAAATATAATAGCCGAGTTGAAGAATGGGAAGAAGAAAACTGCACAGCAAGAGAAAACAAAACAGAAATTTAAAGAATATTTTGAAAAATTATTTCAGGAGAAAAAACCCCCAGTATAGAATAGAAGAAAAATGGAAAGAATTTGTAAAAACTATAAAAATTCCAAAAATATCGGTAGAGAAACAGAAACGATTAAATAAAAAAATAACAACAGCTGAAATAGAAGAGGCAATAAGAGAGTTGAAAATGGATAAGGCACCAGGGCCTGATGGATTTATGGCATTATATTATAAAAGATTTATAAAAGAAATAACACTTCCTTATCGGGCAACTTTACAAGAAATTGAGAAGGAAGGAAAGTCACAGTCATGGGGAGAAACAAATATAGTGGAAATACCTAAAGAAGACACAGATAAGAGAGAAATAAAGAATTACAGGCCAATCTCTTTGTTGAATGTAGACTATAAAATATGGGCAATGATATTGGCAAAGCGACTGAGACATGCAATACAGGATAAAATACAGGAAGGACAAACCAGTTTTCTCCCAGGCAGACAAATTAAGAACAATATTAGAACTTTATTAAATACAATTGAATATTATGATAAAAATCCAGGGAAAAAGATAGTTATCATCTCACTGGATGCTGAAAAAGTGTTTGATAATGTTTCCTGGAAGTTTATGCATTACACTTTAAGAGAATATGGCCTGGAAGAAGTATTTTGTAATTCGTTGAAGAAGATATACTGGGATCAATCAGCAAAGTTAATAATAAACAGAGATAAAACACAAAGCTTTGAAATAAAGAAGGGCGCAGGGATGCCCGTTATCCCCGCTACTATTTATAGTGGTATTAGAGGTATTACTGCTAGCAGTAAATGAAGATCCGCAAATAAAAGGATTAATAACAAAATGGAAGGAAATAAAGTACAAAGCCTTTGCAGATGATGTAATAACATTTCTTGAGGAACCACAAGACTCAATACAAAGGTTGAAGGAAATCTTGCAAAAATGTGGACAAATAGCAGGATATAAGATAAATAAAGAAAAGACGAAGATGATGACATTAAATATATTTAACAAAAGAACAAGAAGATTTGGAAAAAAGATCAGGATACCAAATAGTAAGGAAAATAAAATATTTAGGAATAAATACAACAAATAAAAATCAAGAATTATTTCATACCAATTATGTGAAGACATGGAAGGAGATTCAAAGCAAAATGGAAAAATGGACAAATATGAATTTGTCTCTTTTAGGAAGAATAAATGCCTTTAAAATGTCTCTATTGCCTAAGCTAATGTTTCTTTTCCAAAATTTGCCAATAATAGGAGACGAAAAGATTTTCAAAGAATGGGAAAAAAGGCTATGGAAGTTTATCTGGCAAGGCAAGAAACCAAGAATAAGATTTAAAACATTACAAGATGCAAAGGAGAGAGGAGGTTTTGATGTGCCAGCATTGAAAATCTATCATCAAGCATGCTGCTTAGAAACAATTAAAGATTGTATTCAAGTGGAGAACACAATAATAAAAGAAGTTGAAGGAATAGAAAATAGATTTGGACGGCATGGAAGTAAAGGTAAATAAGGACTTTAACAATCATTGCATCCGAAAGGCTTTATTGAAAGTGTGGATACAAATAAAACACAAATTTTATAGAAGATTTCCGCTGTGGACCTCACCCCAAGAAGTATTTAATATTGCTACACCAAAACAGGGAAAAATTATTGACATATCAAGAGTTGCTTTAAAAGGACGGTACAAAGTTAAGACTGAGTACAGAAGAGGAATTAAAAGAGCAGGGCCATGAATTTAACTGGTTCCCATGGAGACAATTAAAAGAGAGATTTAAAATGGATCAAAAAAGTATATGGGTTTGAAAGAAATGAAAATGAACTGGATGTATTGATGGGGGACCAGAAAAAGAGAATTTCCAGATTTTATAAAATATTGCTACAAAGAGAGATGGAATCAGAAATTGTTAAAAATAACATGGTTTAGATGGGCTCAAAATATAGGACATCCAATTGAGTTGGTGAGGGCATGGAAGACAGATGTAAAATTTACACCAAGTTTGAATTTAAGAGAAATTTTTTATAAAATGTTATATAGATGGTACATGATGAAGGAGTTAAATTCAGACAAGTACTGCTTGAGTAGAAAAATAAGTGAGTTGGACAGCAGATGTCCCTACCTTATCTCAGTTTAAAAGTATGATTGGCCTTGTAACGCTATGCTTAGGTGCCTGGGAAGTAAAAGGGAGTCAAGCATACTCTTTTGCCTCATCTTTGTGTCATTTGGTGACTGAGGCCTTTGTTCTCTTGTTTTGGGGGTGGTATTAAGTTCCAAAAGTAATGGCTGACGTAGATTAGAAATGTGATTGATTGCTGACGTTGTTGACCAAAGGTATAAGAACTAAGTGTTTTAATCAATCGGGGCTGGCAGTTTTGGACATTGTATATCCGCTGCTTGCCCTGTGCAGTAAATGAATGGTTTGGAAAATAAAGCTTTCTGTTTCGGAAGAACCTGAAGGTCTTCATCATTTCCTTGCCACAACAATGACACCTGTAAAACTGAAAAAAATAACAAGAAATGGGAATGGAAAATGTTGGAAATGTGATGAGAAAGAGGGATCTTTTTTCCATATGTGGTGGACCTGTAAAATAGCAAAAAAAAAAAAATCGGAAAGAAATATGTGATGAAATTCAAAGGTTGTACAGTTTTAACTTTGAAATGAAGCTAGAATTCTATTTGTTGAATATGTTAGGGCAACAAAGAGAAATAAGATCTCATCAAAAGACATTGTTATACATAATAACTGCAGCAAGACTGACTTATGCTCAACATTGGAAAGAAAGAAAATATATTGATATAAGAGAATGGAAATTCAAAGTCCAACAGAAAAGCTAACTTTTTCACTCAAAAATAAGCCAATCCAGGGCTTTGAAAGAGAATGGCAGGAGGTATTGAATTGGATAAAAGAAGAAGATAGGGGAAAAGAAAAAAAGATTGTGAGAAAGGTGAAAGAGAAAATGAGGTGGTAAAAGATAAAATGTAAATAGTTAAATATAGGTTAAAAGTAATAGTTTATGATTGTTGTAAAACAGAGATAATGTATGGAATGGAATGTTTATAGGGGATGGAATGTTAAACTCAGATTCAACTGGGAAAATTGATGTCTGGAAGCGGGGAGGTTTTTTTTATTTATTTATTTTATCATTTAAAATTTTAATAAAAATTACTTACCAAAAAAGAAAAGAAAAAAGAATTACCCTTTGGACTACAACTGCATGAAACCCCACCCCAATGGTCACACCGACTGGTAGCTGTAATAAACAAAGTATCCTTTCCTAGATTTGCCCAAGTCAGCATGGCCAGTGATCAGGGATTATGGGAGCTGTAGTCCCATCCTCTAAAAGTTGGATTCCCAAGCCTCTTCCTGTTAAAAAAAAATCCCAGGCTATATGAAGTTAGATTATTGGGACTCAAATATGTGCCCTATAGTGTATATTAAAATATCACAAAGCATTTGTTCATGTTCTGGGTTCAGAAGGATTTGTGTTTAATGTACAGCATATTTGGGGTTTCTTATATTGGTAACCATTAAACTGGTTAGATTGCCAATTTTTTTCCCTTTGTAAGGCTCCTCTGATTTTTAATAAGAGAGAAGCAGCAACAAAAGCCAATCACATCACCACATGTCCATGCTTGGAAAACTTCCATAACCCTTGGTCAGTGATAGAATCATAGAATTGGAAGAGACCCCAGGAGCCATCGAGTCTAACCCCTCACTATGCAGGAACACCCATCAAAGTATTCCCAACAGATGGCCATCCAGCCTCTGCTTAAAAACCTCCAAAGAAGGAGATAGGATGAGACTGTGTTAGGATTCATATCCCCAGCCATATGTTGGTCTGCTAAATGTGTATTGAAATAGTGTATTGTAGTCAATGCAGAAAGAACTGCTGTAGAACTCCATTAAGCCTAGTTGTGATGCTACAAAGTATCCAGTGCTAATTGATGATGGCAACAATCCATCTTTTTGGAGCCTGTCTGTATTGTTACCAAGCACCAATTCCTTAATTATTTATTGCTTATCACTACAATGTATCCAATGAGTGGAGGGAAGATGAGAGCCAGGCAAAAAATGAAAGTGTAGAGGCCTGTGTTTTGAGAACATGGTGTCTCTAAAATACGAGGCAAGAAATATGTGCTTGATTCAAGGATGATGTGAAGTAGGATCCAAATGCGAGTCTACAAATTGTCTGAGAAGTAGCGTGACGGCTACATTTTGGAAATATATCTATAAAAAGTGTGAGCTCCATGTCTGCTTTAGTCTCAGCAACTTCATACAAAGTGTGTTATGTTGCCTGCATTTTCAACAAATAAAAATTACTGTCTACCTCAGAGTGAAATTTGTGGAGTGTGGGTTATGCGGTGCATGACATTCTGCTTAACTGTAACTGTAGAAAGCACAGATTTCTGAGAGAGGAATAAAGTTGTTGACATATTCACAAGATCACTGGATCTTAACAATATCTAAATTTCCTATGCTGAAATTCATTGTCAGTTAACTCTAGGCAGGGCTTAATGAATGGAATGAAGTACAGATTCATTCCTAACATTAGCCACAGGCTCTCCACACTACCTCTGCCATTTCTTTTCAATTATAAGTTGTTTCTCACAATATGATGAAAATATGGTCTGGTTCAAATATGCAGTGGAATGAAATTGTAGAATATTGAGGTAGCAGAATGGGCTGCATAGCTTCTTATTGGAAGTAAGAATTTGCCTTCTCAAGTAGGAAGTGATATGGGTTCTTACCACGATACATTCATTTTCAGCAGCAGATGGAGGATATTCTCATGTGTGTTGCCTTTCCATCTCATTCTGATAGTCAAGAAGTCTTTTACAGGATTGTCCAGTACAGTAAGTTTAGCTGTGGAATCAAAACCAATAGTGGCCAGCTTGGCCCAAAAAGTGTGGAAAGAGAAGAATGACAAAGCAGAAAACCTCATACCAAGTCAAGATAGCAAAGGCTACGAATGAAGAAGAACACACAGGTCAGGAAAGTCTGCAGCAATTTGCTTTTGCCAGAATATACAGGGAAGGGAAATTCTCCATTCTCTCCTGTTCCTTCCCCCCTCTCCATTTTCTCCTGTTCTTTCCTTCCTCTTGTACTTTGTACTACTCTTATACTTTGAACTCCACCTGCACCAGTGGAAGTAAGCTGAGGACAAAAAGGAAAAGTGGGAGAAGGGGAGTAACTGATACATTTTAAAAGCAGATGAAGTGGGATGGCAGAGGATTAACTGGGACTGTCCCTGCTAAACTAGGTTGGTATGAAACCTATACTCTGTGTGTGTGAATTACAGTCCTCCCCAGCCAGCAGCCAAGAACAAGAACAGCAGCCAAGAACTGGACAGAAAGGATGTTTTTCATTCACTTCTGAAAATGAATATATCATGGTAAGAATCAGTGTTCCTTTTTCCCACAAGGAAGGTGTTACCCTGTGTTTTGGGGGGTCGGGGTGCCCAGATTGCCAAATAAAATACCAATTGGGGGAAATTAGCTGGAGCACTCTCTTGGCTAACGAGAGGCAGGATAACTTTAGCAAGATCTTTAACCCAATGTATACAGTGGCCGGTCAGAGAGCAGCTAGACAAGGTTTTCAAAGTAACAAACAATACTTTATTAAAGACAAGAAACACGCAAGACAAGACATAAACTTACTAACTGGGAAATAGAAACGGAGAGTGATTTGGGAAAGGCAATATGACACCTGCTCTCGTAGTCCTGGAGAGAAACGGGGTTCCGGGGAAGAAAGCTCAGCGGGGCTCGCTGAGGGGAGTTTCCTTAGACGACTGGCAGCAAGGCGGGATGGAAGTCCAAAGTAGTCCGAAGACCATTTGGAAACGCGGGGTTTTTATAAGGGAGTTTGTGCCTATGGCAAATCAGGTGAGAACAAAAGGAGTTTTGGCGCTAGACAAAGGATTTGGAAAGGTCAAGCTTAACATGATTGGATTTCCTCTTGATGACAATAGCGTGGCCCAACATAAAAGAGTGGCTTGGCTGAGAGCCGTGCGGCAATTGTGGAGTTTGCGGCTGGAAGTTCCCTGAAGCTACGGGCGAGGCTGGAGTTGCTGGCCTCAATAGAGTCTGGAATGTGAAAATCATTAGTGGCCGCACTCTGTCCATGCTTGTCCGGAGAACCTCACAAACACATGGAGTGTGGTGACTGAAAACCAGTCCAGCTAAGGCCGAATTGGGTGATATCAAAATGATATCTGGGGGTCCTCGCCTACAGTGCCATACCGGAAGTAACAAAGGGACAACATCCTCATGTGGGATATACCACAGTTCCCCCAACACATAGGCAGGCAAGCTGCTGTCACTAGATTTTAGAATCAAATTGCACAATCTGCCTCAAGACTCACTTACCAAAGCAATAGACGCATTTCATAATAGCATCTTATGAAGGTAGACATAGATAACCAGGTCACTGCTATACAAATGTAAACTTGTGCCGGGCATTAGTGTGCTAAATTGCAGGTATCACAGCTCTACAAGTGGAATGCATGACAACTTTCCCAAGCAATTGGCCTCTGAGATTTCAAAGCAAGTAGTCTGATCTTGGAAGATAAACAAGGTCAGAACCAGTTAGTACTGGGATGGGAGACTGCCAATGAATACCAGGTGCTGTAGGCTATTTTTCAGAGAAAGGAACTGGCAAAATTACCTCTGAGTATTTCTTGACTAAGAAAACCTTATGAAATCCAAGGGGCTGCCATAAGTCAAAAGGCAACTTGAAAGCACACACACAGCTATGCAGGCTTTTGAACTAATGGGAAAATGTGAAACTAGATACTTTCTAACTCATAGCTGAAGGCAGGAGCAAAACAAGATGATGGTGAAATCATGTATAATTGTGATGTCTTGCATATTTATTATTTACAATGTTCTGTAACACAAAAGGATATACGCTGGTTCTGAGACTGTTAATATTAATTTTTAAAAAACTAAAGATGACGAGACACTCTGAAATCCTTAATCTTCTTAAGGTAAAGATAGATGGGCCTGGATATAGTATGCTACTTTTTTTCTAGAGATTTGGAAGAGAGAAAGCCAAAGGACAGCAAGATGATCTTTTACACTCAATGAGACATTGAATTCACAGTTTGGACAAAGATTGGTTCAGTCTTAAAAGGAGAAGTTGGAATGGAAGCTATTTAGCTCCTTTTTGGTGGAGAGGGTCCCAGTCTAGAGACCCTTGTTACTGCACTATACACCCCCACTCTATTGGAAATGCTATTTTCATAATTTCATATTTTCATATATTCATAATTTCATATTTCATGGCTGGAACACATATGTTTGAAAGTGCACTGGTTGTACGCATATGCCAGGTCAAGATAACCTCAGACATAACAGGGTCATAAGTTCAGAGAAGATTAGGTGGGAAAGCCCAATGTTGATGGACTTGGGATAATCCTTTCAAAAACTAAGTTGTGAGCACTCCCAAAAACAATAACAGGCAAAACTGCCCAGGTGAAACAATCAGGAACCCTACTGTGAGCACATCCTAGAGACCTTCCCCATTCACACTGTCTGACCAAAACATTAAGAGATTGCCAGGACTCCCATCAACATTCTGTCACCTAGAGTTAAGGCAATCAGGCCATTCTGGACTCCTTGGTCAGTTTCATGGGAAAGCAATTACCGTATTTGCCAGTGTATAAGATGCACCTGTGTATAAGACGCACCCCATTTATACACTGGCAACTGCTATTTGTTGGTGTATAAGACGCACTGGTGTATAAGACGCACCTCATTTTCAAATAACATTTTTGAGGGGGGGGAAGTGAGTCTTATACACCAGCAAATACAGTACCATTTTGTTCATGCACCTGCTCTGAAGGTAGGAAAACAGGGTACTTAAACCCCAGCTCCAGCCTCAGTAAATTGTAGTAGGGTGCTCACCAATGGCTGCTTTTCATCCTGGAGAGAAGTGACTAGTGGGGTGCCATAGGGTTCTGTCTTGGGCCCAGTGCTATTCAGCATCTTCATCAATGACTTGGATTGAAGGAGTAGAGGGCATGCTGATCAAATTTGTAGATGACACCAAATTGGGAGGGGTTACTAATATGCCAGAGGATAGGATCAAAATTCAAAATGACCTTGACAGATTGGAGAGCTGGGCCAAAGCTAACAAAATGAATTTCAGCAGAGAGAAATATATAAGGTCCCGCACTTAGGCAGAAAAAATGGAATGCATAAATATAGGATGGGGGACACGTTGCTGGATAACAGTATGTGTGAAAGGGATCTACAAGTCTTGATAGATCACAAGCTGAACATGAGCCAGCAGCATGATGCGGCAGCCAAGAAAGCCAACACAATTCTTGGTTGCATCAATAGGAGTATGGTGTCTAGATCGAGGGAGGTACTGGTACCATGCTATTCTGCTTTGGTTAGACCTCACGTAGAATACTGTGTCCAGTTCTGGGCATCTCAATTCAAGAAGGATATAGACAAGCTGGAGTATGTCCAGAGGAGGGCAACCAAAATGGTGAAGGGTCTGGAAGCCATGTTCTGTGAGGAGCTGCTTAGGGAGCAGTTTAGTCTGCAGAAGAGAAGGTTAAGAGGGGATATGATAGCCATGTTTAAATATCTGAAGAGCTGTAATGTTGAGGAGGGAGCAGGCTTGTTTTCCACTACTCCAGAGCCTAGGACAAGGAGCAATGGATTCAAGCTGCAAGAAAGGAGATTCTACCTGAACTTCAGGAAGAACTTCCTGATGGTCAGAGCTGTCTGGCAGTGGGATGTGCTGCCTCAGAGTGTGGTGGAGTCTCCTTCTTTGGAGGTTTTTAAGCAGAGGCTGGATGGCCAGCTGTTGGGAGTGCTTTGATGGGTGTCCCTGCATAGCAGGGGGTTGGACAGGATGGGCCCTGAGGTCTCTTCCAACTCTATGATTCTAGTACTTTGGATGTAGTAGATGGCACCCAGATCTCTGTTCCTCTGTGCCAGCCTTAGACTCAATGGCCCTTTTCGCACTGTACCTTGTCGCGGCAGTGGGGAGCGGCGCTCACACGAGCAGCCGCTCGTGTTAGCAGCTCACGACAGCCCTTCTTCCTCCCGCATTGGCTTCCTCCTTAGCGCGACTGTCGCGCTAGCACCCCGCCCCTTCCTTCTGCAGCTCAGTCTGGGAACTGTAGGCTGCGCTGGGGGAAGGAAGCACGACCCACCTGGCTCGCCGATGCACCGCACACAGGTAAGTGCGCGAGGGCGCCGCAAGCATTGCGTGAGTGCTGGGCATTTTCGGCTTAAAGTCGAAAATAAAAAAATGCACGCGCACCCCTCATGAGCTTTGTGCGAGTGGGAGTGCGTCATACAGAGCAGCGCTCCCATTTGCGCGACGCTCAAGGGGCGCTCACGCTAAAAAAAATGGCGAAAAAGGAATAAGTCTGAACCACTCCACTTTGACCTTCTGCTTCAGAACTGTTAATTATCACTTTTTTCACCCAATTTATTTCTATCCAGCCTTTCTTGTCTCATTTTCCAACAGCCTTGTATGAGTCTTGCGTGTGTCTGATCTTCTGTATGCTTGTTAATTCCGAGTAAAATACTCTTTTAACTTTTAACTGGAGTCTTCTCTACAGTTAGTACTGGTGCACACAGGTGAAAAGATCCTGATGTTACCCTCCTCTCACAGGCCTCCTTTGAACTATAATTCCCTAAATCTTATAAGGAGACACTGGCATTGTACATGGACCTCAGTGTCCTCCAGCCATTAGGGTAACACTCTTCTGGTAGAAATGAATATGAGAAAAATGTTTACAACTGGTTAAAATTGTGTTTTTTTTAGTGCTTTTAACATTTCTTGTAAGCACCCTGGGAGGTTTAATCAGGGACACCATAAGGAGTCTCTGTATATGTGAATGATAATCCAGTTCAGAACCCTTGCTAAGTAGTAAAAGCAAGGAATAATAGCCACCTGTCTTCTCAAATGGTTAGGCCACAGTCCTTGATCTAGGCCATCCTGTAAGAGTACCAATAAAACACTCACAGAGCCCTTGATAACATCTAGCTGTTTCCTTTTATACTTTGGAGAGAAAGCCTTAAATGTATATTCATAGAACCTGCTGGTGGAGTCTCTAAAAGAATTGAAAATGTTGTTAACAATTCCCTTTCCTTATACTTTTATAAATGTAGTAAAAGAAAGATAGATTTTCCCCAAGGAATTCCTAAATCTGGCATAATATAGTCATTATTACTTGTGCCATCTTCATTCAAACTCAGTGAAGGACTCTCAGGGCCTTTCTGCGCTACACAGTTATAACGCTATTATTTTACTTTCAACGTCCTGTGGAATTCTAGGGTTTGTAGCTTACTGAGGCCAAAGAATCTGCTGGCTGAGAATTCTAAATGCCCCTCCCTAAACTGCAAACCTGAAGATTCCACAGGAGGTTAAAAGTGGAGTAATAGTACTGTAACAGTGTGGTGTGGAAAGGCCCTTAATCTCTAGGTCATTTTTTAAAAGGCATGAATCAGACTCCGGGCTGAGAATGAACAACATCTCCTTGCTTTCTGCCAGCAAGACAAAACAATGTATTATGTCTTGCCATCAGTCCCTGATAAGCCTAACTAAGATGCAATGAAGGATAGGAATTATGTCTGGCCCACAAGCCATAGATTATGCTGGAATCTATGAAGGCTTGGAATTGCTTATTTATATATAAAAAAAACTCTGTTTAGTTTTTATGACTAAAAATAGGGCATAGGGATAGGGCAGAGAAGACCTACCGGAAGACCGAATGCAGGAAGTCAGCACACTTGGCCAGGAAACGGAGGCTTGGGTGAATGTCACACGGAGGAGTAAAAGGACCAGGAAGGTAACAGAGACTCTTAACCTGCACAATCGCTTTGAAGTACTTGGCCTTACGAACAATGAGGAGCACCACACGGAGGGAACAGAATGTCAACAAGAAGGAATCAAACTTTGGTAACAGGAACTAGATCAACGCTCCCAGCCTCAACAGAATGCCCAGGCAGTCCTAGTAGAACATACTCATCGAGGAGCCCAGGACAAGTCTCAGAGGAGGTGAGTTCTGGTTGTTGGGGACTCTTTGCTCAGGGGAACCGAAACGGCAATTTGCAAACCAGACAAGCTCAATCGAGAGGCCTGTTGTCTTCCTGGGGCCAGGATCAACCACATAACGGAGAGGCTAACCAGGCTGGTCAAACCCACTGACCATAAGCCCCTCATTTTGGTTCATGTCGGAACCAATGACACTGCGAGGAGCAGCTTTTACCACATTGCAAAGGACTACGAGCTTATGGGGACGAAGCTTAAGGACCTTGGTGTGCAGGTGGTCATTTCGTCTCTCCTCCCTGTTCAAGGATATGGTGCACGTAGGGAAAGGGCAATAGCAGAGGTCAACAACTGGCTCTGCATGTGGTGCCGCCAGCAACGGTTTGGGTTTTTGGAACATGGCCTGAATTTCCATGAACGTGGGCTTCTGGCAAGGGATGGGCTGCACCTCACAAAACTTGGCAGGAATGTTTTTGCAAACAGTCTTGCAAGGAGGATTAAGAGGTCTTTAAACTAAGTTCCGCTGGGGAGGGAGACAATATTATTCAGGGCAAGGACTCAGCAAGTGCAGGGGGTAAAGGCCCAAATGATACTCGAGAAGTAGTACAAGCGGCCAATGATGGGAGGAGTAGAAACAATAGTACAGGACTTGCAGGAAGGGCCCGGGGACTTAAGTGTCTCTACACTAATGCACGGAGTATGGGAAACAAGCAGGATGAACTTGAACTCCTAGTACAACAAAATAAATATGATTTGATAGGCATCACTGAGACCTGGTGGGATGAGTCTCATGATTGGAATATAGGAATAGAGGGGTATAGCCTATTTTGTAAAAATAGACCAAACAAGAAAGGAGGAGGAGTAGCCTTGTATGTCAAGGATGTTTTCACCTGTGAAGAGATCCAGGACTTAAACTCAGAAAGCCAGGTCGAGAACATTTGGGTAAGAATTAAGGGAGCGAGAAACAATAGGGATATTCTGGTGGGGGTTTACTACAGACCTCCAACCCAGGCTGAGGACTTGGATGACGCCTTCCTCAACCAAATGACTGCACATTCAAGGAGGAGAGATACAGTAATAATAGGAGATTTCAATTACCCGGATATATGCTGGTGGTCAAACTCTGCCAAGAC
Organism: Ctenosaura bakeri; assembly: GCA_948474755.1. Lineage (NCBI taxonomy): Eukaryota > Metazoa > Chordata > Lepidosauria > Squamata > Iguanidae > Ctenosaura > Ctenosaura bakeri. Next base: position 205,755 of record CAOLHI010002704.1, on the reverse strand, counting down.
AGCAAGGTCCAGCAAGTTTCTTGCTTGTCTTGCAGACAACGTCATGGTCCAGAAGGTGGAAGAGGCCACAAGGGGATCAAATATTCTAGATCTGATCCTGACCAACAGGGATGACCTTGTTAATGAGGTAGAAGTGATTGGATCTTTAGCGGGGAGTGACCATGCCCTATTGGAATTTGGCATTCAATGGGAAGGAGAAAATAAGTGCAACCAGACACTCATCTTAGATTTTAAAAAAGTGGATTTCTGTAAACTTAGGGAGCTGCCGGCTGGAATTCCGTGGTCAGGAATAGTAAAAGGGAAAGGAGGCGTGGGAGTTCCTTAAAAAGGAGATACTGAAGGCACAGTCTAAAACTGTGCCAATAAGGAGGAAAAATGGAAGGCATCTGAAGAAACCAGAATGGTTGACTAAAGAACTCTCAGCTGAGCTAAGTGTTAAGAGAAACATGTATAGGAAATGGAAGAACAGGGAAAACACCAAAGAAGAATTTAAGCAAGTAGCTAGGAGATGTAGGGAGGAGGTCAGAAAGGCTAAAGCACAGAACGAACTTAGGCTGGCCAGAGACATTAAAAACAATAAAAAGGGCTTTTTTAAATATGTCCACAGCAAAAGGAAAAAGAAGGAGACGATAGGGTCGCTGCGTGGAGAAGATGGCGAATTACTCACGGGGGAAGAGAAAAGGCAGAACTACTTAGCACATTCTTTGCCTCAGTTTTTTCCCAGAAGGATACAAGCACTCAACCTGGCGGATGGAGAGCAGGGGAGGAAGCAGAGAAAATGAGGCACATAATAGGTAGAGAGGTGGTACAGGAATACTTGGCCACATTGGATGAATTCAAATCTCCAGGGCCAGATGAATTGCATCCTCGGATATTAAAAGAGCTGGCAGAGGTCATGTTGGATCCGCTTGCTATTATCTTTGAGAAATCTTGGAGGACAGGAGAAGTTCCAGCAGACTGGAAGAGAGCAAATGTTGTCCCCATCTTCAAGAAGGGGAAAAAAGAGGACCCAAATAATTATCGCCCAGTCAGCCTGACATCAGTACCCGGAAAGATCCTGGAGCAGATCATTAAGCAGTCAGTTTCTAATCATTTAGAAAGCAATGCGGTAATCACGAGAGGTCAACATGGATTTCTCAAAAATAAGTCATGCCAGACTAATCTTATCTCTTTTTATGATAGAGTTACTAGCTTGATAGATGAAGAGAATGCTGTGGATGTAGCATATCTCGATTTCAGTAAGGCCTTTGACAAAGTTCTCCATGACATTCTTGCAAAGAAGCTAGTAAAATGTGGACAGGGCTACTGTTAGTTGGATTTGTAATTGGTTGACCAACTGAACCCAAAGGGTGATCACAAATGGCTGCTTTTCATCCTGCAGAGAAGTGACTAGCGGAGTGCCACAGGGTTCTGTCCTGGGCCCAGTGCTGTTCAACATTTTTATCAATGACTTGGATGAAGGAATAGAGGGCATGCTCATCAGACGACACCAAATTGGGAGGGGTTGCTAATATGCTAGAGGACAGGATCAAAATTCAAAATTACCTGGATAGATTGGAGAGCTGGGCCAAGGTTAACAAAATGAAATTCAACAGAGAGAAGTGTAAGATCCTACACTTAGGTAGAAAAAATGGAATACAGAAATATAGGATGGGGGACACGTGGCTGGATAGCAGTGCATGTGAAAGGGATCTAGGAGTCTTCATAGACCACAAGCTGAACATGAGTCAGCAGTGTGATGCGGCAGCCAAGAAAGCCAATGCAATTCTTGGCTGCATCAATAGGAGTATGGTGTCTAGATCGAGGGAGGTACTGGTACCACTCTACTCTGCTTTGGTTAGACCTCATCTTGAATACTGTGTCCAGTTCTGGGCACCCCAATTCAAGAAGAATATCGACAAGCTGGAGCATGTCCACAGGAGGGCGACCTAAATATTGAAGGATCTGGAAGCCATGCTCTATGGGGAGCAGCTTAGGGAGCTGGGGCTGTTTAGTCTGCAGAAGAGAAGGTTAAGAGGGGATGTGATAGCCATGTTTAAATATTTGAAGAGATGTCATGTTGAGGAGGGAGTGGGCTTGTTTTCCGCTGCTCCAGAGACTAGGACAAGGAGCAATGGATTCAAGCTGCAGGAAAGGAGATTCCACCTGAACCTCAGGAAGAACTTTTTGACGGTCAGAGCTATTGGGCAGTGGAATATGCTGCCTCAGAGTGTGGTGGAGTCTCCTTCTTTGGAGGTTTTTAAGCAGAGGCTGGATGGCCATCTGTTAGGAATGCTTTGATGTGTGTTCCTGCATGGCAAGGGGTTGGACTTGATGGCCCCTGGGGTCTATTCCAACTCTATGATTCTATCCACCCTGAGCTAGTTTGCTGTCTTGAGGTACAATGGAAGATGTTGTGCCACTATTAGTGTTGAAGAAAGATTCAATTTCAGGTGCAGTTAGCTTTTATACATGGAAAGAGGCAGGAACTCCATCTTAGTTGCTTCCTTTGGCAACAAACCCTCTTAGGCCAGAATGAGTGCTCAATGCACTGGATATTATGTCAGTGCTGATGACAGGACAGCATCCTCCTTGCTTGAGGAGAGCAGACTACTGTGGGGTAGAGGTGGGAGAAAGCAAGCACTACATCTAGTTCTAACCACTAAATAATTTACCATCTCACTCTGGCTCACTCGGAAGTTACATAAGTATACAGTTCTCCCTCCACATTTGCAGGTTTCACTTTCGCTGATTTGATTATTTGTGGGGTGCCCACTTGTCCCTCCATTCTCCCCCCACCCCATTCCCATCCTGCTTGCTCCTCCCATTCTTCCTGCCCCCAGTGTGGGTGCGCCTTGCACAGGTGGCAGGAAAGTGCAGGAAAGGCAATTGCCTGTTCCCTGCCTCCCTGCCCCCTGCCTGTGTGGGTGCACCGGCCAGGCAGAAGCCTGTAGGGAGGGCGCCCTATTCGCAATGATTTCACATCTGCGAGAGATCTGTGTCCCCATCCCTCATGAATGTGGAGGGTCTGCTGTATTTCCTTTTTCAGATATTACAGCAGGAGATATTTAGTGTCTCCTCTTACAATGCCCTGCCCCCAAAGTGTGCTTCTCAGCACTGAAGTGGAATACCATGGTTATTTTTTTGGCCAGGAGATGATGGGAAGATGCCCAAGCAGTGCCCAGCAACAATTCTGCAGCCAGGAAAATATTGCTGATGTCCCTCTCCCAGATCTCCAGTGAGAATGAGTGTATTTGCTGGAGATTAATGAGGCAACATCAACAATTTTCTCAGATCTGCTGCTGGATGGCAACTCCCCCCCCCACCTCCCTTGAATGGGGAATGTCCATGGTGGCATCCTCTAGCACTTGGAAGCTGCCTTGGGGGGGGTGAAGATGCAGAACTGAGCTGCCTTCTAGGGGGCGGGGGTGAAGATGCAGAACTGAACAGGGTTCAGCTCTTCAAGAGGTATAATAGGCCCTTACTGTCCCCAGCATCTTTCATCTGTGCTAGCTGTTCCATTCTGCCTAATGGCTGTCCCCATTGACATTCCCACTTGAGGTACAGCTGTTCAAAGAACATACTTTGCTTTTGGAAACTGTGAGGGAAAGGGCGGGGGTTCTCACTCAATGCTCTCACCTGCCCTCAAATAGGAGATGGGACCATGCTTTGCCCTTGGAGATCATCTAGCTGCCACCACCTATTGGTTTTAAATCCCCATCATGCGTTAACTCAGTAACAGAGAAAGAGAATCTCTGAGCTCAGAGGCTTGCTTCTCCCATCCTCTGTGGAAGAGGGGATTCTATCTGCAAGCGCAACCAGCAAGGCATGTGGAATAGAGCATGGATAGAGGAAATCTGCTTTTTATTCTAAGCAGGCAAACACAATGGCAAAAGATATCCCATTCATGAAGTCACTTTCTTTCAGGTGTTACTTAGCAGTTACAAAGTTACAGACCAGCCTAGGTCATTTCAGCCAGAGTTTTAAAGGAACATAATCCCTAACGCAACTAGTTAAAACCTTCCTATTCTACTCGGCGGTGAGCGGGGAGGAAACTGGGAGTCTGGATCAGTTTTGTCCAGCCTGCCTCCGGCCCTTTGTCTCTCATTGATGTTCCTTCGTCTCCCTCACCTCGTGGTCTCTCAAAGCCTTTTTAGAACTTCTTGATGGAAGCATCTGGAAGCTTATCACCTTGTTCCCCCATCTGGTCTTGCTGATTGGGCAACTGTTTCTCGTGATCTCTGGTGTCCTTCTGTGATGCTGACCCCAATAAATGTAACTTAAACCCGATACCTCATTAACTCCTTGTTTACCTGGAGAGAGAACTATCTCCCTTCAGCTATGTTGCCTGGATAATGGGAAGAGACCATTATCACAGAAAGCAGGTATCTTTCTCCATGATGGGGTTGCCATCATTTGAACTGACTTCTATAACCTGTGACTTTAGCAGAAGCTTGATCTCAGCAGTTAGCAGATGCTATTGCTTATTTCATGTCTCCATGCCATGTAGAGCTTAACTGCCAATTATTACTGATGAGATCTTTGCTAGAGACACAGGACCAGGCTGGCCTATTTTCCCATACCAAATGGCAAAATGATTTTAAGGTTACAATTGGAAAGAAAGAGCTTCTGCATATAACAATGGCTGGAATTCACAATTGCAGGCCATTTCTGCATGGCATTGCTGTTGCGTGATGGGGACACACTGACAGCAGTCCACGAGTTGTGCTTTCGCACAACGTCTTCACAATCCTGCTGCCAACATGCCCCCACCTGTTGCGATCGTGGGATATATGCTTCACACAAAAAATCTGTTAAGTGTTTGTGATTGCATGACGTTCCCATCACCACCAGTCATGAGGCATGATCATGCACTTCCTTCCCTGCACAGCATGGGAAAGAGACTGGCTGCACTCTGGAAGGAAGGAATGTGTTGCTCACGCTCCCTTCCACGAAAAGCCAGCTGGGTGCAAAAGCGAGCATTTGTGTTACGCTCCCTTCCCGCAAAGGCACTGCCAGGACCGCAACAGGAAGACAACAGAAGGAGGTACAGAATGGAAATGGCCCTAAAGTCACGTTTTCATAACAGACTTGTATTCACAATTCCTATGTATACAACAGTGTACAGAATATGTACACAACAGTGTACAGAATATGTACACAACCCTGATTTACTGGGGATCAGCCATTGTGAATGACATTTTTCCCCTCTCCTGTCATTCAGGATCCTATCATTCAGGATGCAACTGACATTTCCATCCCTCTCCCACAAGCAATTTCCAGTGCAAGAAATAACTGTGACAAAGATCCTGCTTCTGACTGTAGAACTAGAGACCATTGGAGAGAGAGCTGGAAAAGTCAGTCAATTGCATCCCAAATGACAGGAGAGCAGATCTCCACAGCTTGCAAAACTGCTGCCTATTAAGTCCGGATTGGGTGGGTTAATCTAGAAGTCACTATTTAGCTACACACTAAGACAGTTATGTAACTAAGTAGCACATGTAGGGGGCATCATGCATAGATCATCATTATTGCAATGAAGAAGGAGTAGGAATCACATCAACTTCCAGATGTTGTTACACTGCTATTCCGAGTATTCCTCTCCCTTGGCAATGCTGGTCAGCTGTTGGGACTCATAACCCAAACACATCTGAAGGGCCACATGATTCCTACCCCAGAAGTAAACACAAAGCTTGCATATGCACATACATACATATATACATAATACAATCCCAGAGGCTGAATGCTCAGTCATGGGCCACAAGGTGGCACAATTGCACATGCTCAAAAGCTTTTACTAGGAAACTATGATAAAAAGATTGTGATACCATGTTGACAAATGAGGTTATATTCATTCCAAAGAAACATCACCACTCTCCCTTTTATAAGAGAAATCTCTCTCTGGTTCCTAGGTCCACATACTAAAAAAAATGTGACTGTGGTCATCACATGACCAGGTAGTTTTCTCTTTCCTTCTACTTAAAGATACAAGAGCCATCTCATGCTCCAGAATGACAACTGTGCTTGCCCTCAGTTGAAGTCCTGTCCAATCTAATCAATGCCAACATGTGTGGATTATCTACAAATGAAAACAAATTGCTTCAACTCATTAATAAGAAAACATTTTGCATAAACATATGCCTATTACTCATCATAGGATTAATCTCTTCCCCCCTGTGCATGTATTGTCTGAAGGAAAAACAGTCATGCTGGCACCCAATCAGAGGAGGGGCCCTGCACTCCTGAATAGCACCCCCCCCCGCGAGCAGCTACTATATTAGTGAAAAACTGGACTGTGTTCCCATGAAGCTGCTTTTCTTCAAAATAGAAACAGTCAGCTCCAGCATGGTTTTTCAAAAAAAGTTTCATTATAATATGTAGTGTACTCTCAAATCATTCCAGTGCCATGAAATTACATTTAAGCCAGGAGCCTTTAACCTGTGATATGTGGACTGCCAGAAGATCCATCGGTAGGTTATAGGGACTCCATGAACTGGGTGCAGTACCCCATGATTCTGTTCGCTGCTACATACCTTTGTGAATCATGCATTTTAGCATTTGTTGCCCTCAAGACGAAAAGTCGAAATCGATTAGTTGCCACAGATGACATGTGCATCTCCATCTCCAGAAATTTAACTTCTTTTCCAAGCCAAACAGCAGCAGCTTTCTCACTGAAATTTAGTTTTGAACAGAATTAAAAGTTTACTTTTTTGGTTATATTTACACAATTTGGATTTATTTCATTTTGTTGTTGTTTGGAGCCTTCAAGTCATTTCCAACTTATGGCAACCCTAAGGCAAACCTATCATGGGGGTTTCTGGGGCTGAGAGTATGTGACACACCATGGTCACTCGGTGGTTTTCCGTAGCTGAGTGGAGAATCGAACCCTGGTCTCCAGGCTCATAGTCCAATGCTCAGACCACTACACCATGCAGGGTCTCATTTACCCTCAGGAAATGGCCACTAAATTTTGTATGAAAAAGTAGAGAAATAGATTGTAGGGAGAGTTTATATATTTATCTAAATATAAAAATAATTCTTAGATGACTGCCTTTGTAACTCCCTCTCCTAGTCTGCTTCTGCATATGGTGTGAAATTATATTTTTCTAAAATCTTTCTGTGTATTGACTGATCATTCACTTATACCTTTCCTAGAAGCAAATCCTTAAGACAGCTCAGAAATGCATGCTTTCTTGTATAGTTTTGGGAGACAGAGAATTGAAATGCACCATCTTTTTCTTGCCAATTTAAACCTTTCAGCATTATATTAATCCCCCCACCCCAAAGGTGTTGATTTTAGACTGGCTGTTCTGTTTTCTCCTAGTACTAGCAGAAGGGTGACTTACACTGCCCTTTTCCCCAAATACAGATCTAAATCCAATGAGACAGAATTGCTCCTATCAGTGGAATGATTTTCTTTCCCCACTGTCATGCCCCCCAAGAATCTGCTTTGGAAGACTGGGAAACCTTCCTAAGACAGTTTTTGGGTAGCACTAAGGGTTTAAGAGTAGAAGACTACTCCTTTACTCTGGCCCTCCAGCACTAGTGCAATGTGAGCTCTTGGCCACCATCACAAAATGAGCCTGCTGTAATGTGAAAAATCCAGTGCATTTTGCATAATTCTTTTTTCTGCACCCAGAATTTGGGAAAAGGGCATAGTCTTGTACAATCCTTTATAGTTCATGAAGGAATTCTGCACTGGGACACAGCATTGTTTGAAACACAAGCATTTATCGGTCTCCTTGGAGTTCTGTTATGCTAACAGTTTGTACAACCTGAATTATATTATCTTTGAACCACCAAATACACGATTTGGATCTCTGTATTGTTAAATTAACGTATGCAAATGAAATAAATTTCAAAAACCATAAAATAAAATTATGTGTAGAATTCTGTATTTGAATTGAATTCATGTGATTTTTTTTTTCCTGGAGAGGGGACCCATAGCGTTCATCAGATTATCAGTGGGGTGTGTGACTAATAAAAGCTCTGGATAGGTAGCCTTGTGCAAGATAGTAACCCCTATTGGTTAATATACAATCTTACATGGAAATTACCTATATATCTGTTGTGTCTTATAAAGAGTTGTTTCATGTAACATACTCTTTTATCAATATTTTTAGTATCAATCTGAATATATCAGCCTGAATATTAATAATTATCAGCCTTAATATAGTTTCTTAATCTAGGGGACTGACTGCAACAGCTTTAACAACTTGGATTAACAAAGGACAGAAAACTCATTATCTATCCTTTTTTTGGTCAAAAACCCAAAATATTAAATCTTCAGCATTCAAAAAAAATTATAGAATAGAAATAGTAGCTAACTTACTCACTTCTTATACAAGGCTGGACCACAGAGAAGTCACAAAAATTAACTACTACACTTGAGGAACTTAAAAAGAAAGAAAGAAGAGAAAAAGAAAAGAAAAAGAGAGAAAATGAAAGAGTGACTAAGGTGACTAAGTGGGAGACAGAAAAGATAAAACACTTGTGTCACAGGTGGTGACTTGTGTCTATATTTGGCTTGCTTGAGCTCAGAGTGAGTAACAATTGTGACACTGTGCCTGTTGCCTTTCAGCATTAGGCAGATCTTGCACATCAAGCAAAAGATGAGGAGGAGGCATGTGGCCCTCCCAATATTGTTGGACTGCAACTCCTATCAATTCTATTCAAGGGAGAGATGACAGAAGCTGCAGCCCAGTAATATTTGATGTGTCACACATGAGCAAGTTGCTTACCTGTAACTGGTTCTTCGAGTGATCATCTGTGCCTTCACACATATAGGTTTTTGCACCTGCACAGAGACTCATCTTAGGAAGTTCTAGAGCTGAGCAGCTTAGCAGTGGCTCTGTCCCTCTTCAGTACCACACACGTCCCAGCCTGCCATGCTGCTCCTCAGTTTCAGAGTCTGCCAGTCAGGATCCAGGTGACCACTCAAAGAATCACAGTTACAGATAAACAACCTGTTCCTATTCTTCATGGTCTCTGTGTCTCTCACATATGTTACCCCAAAATGTGGGTGTGACTCAGGGGTCCACCTGCAATGCCAGTACCTCCAAGTGACAATAGGGAATTAATTAGCTGAAAATTAGGAGGCCTGCAAGAGGGATGGTAACTTAATGAGCCCTTTCCACTAATGTTTACAGAATCACACAGGAAAGAAGCAGCGAGAGATTCAAAAATGTAAACTAAAATTTTGTTTTATTGAGCAAAATCACACATGCATGCAAAAGATCCAAACATTCATGCATTCACACAAGGACTAACCAAAGGTAAAGGGAGGAAAGTTGTGGATAGAAGACTTTTAGGGTTCAAGTGATAATCAGTGGTTAGCGAACAAAAGCTGCAATGTGGGCTAGGTGGGTACCTAAAGACAGTTCTCATTTGGGAATCAAATGGACAGTGTGGTGTTCAGTAAGTTAAGAGATTGTGAGAGACTGCTGGAAATCGAGGGTTTTTATCTACCAAGGAGTATGGGTATGAATTTGTCCAGCAGCTAGTTGTGCCCACCACTAGTATGGGATTTAGAGTAGTAATAGTGGAGACAAATGTAGAAGATTCTAGGTTGGCACCAAGGTCTTGGAAACATCTGCAGAGAGATAAGGGAGAGTCAGCCTGGGAAGAATGCATGAGAGGATCTGAGGCAACACTGCCTTGCTCTATCCTGTTCTTTTAGATTGAGCACGGAAGTTAGTGCAGTGAACTACAGTTCTAATAAACTATGCTTTCATGCAAAGGATTGTGACTGTGGTTTGTTCCTGACAGAATCGCCCTCCCAGTCAAGAGGACAATAGGAGTTGCAACACCAACAATGAGGCCCAGACAGAGTTAATGATCTTAGTGTTTAGTTGAAAAAGGAATGACTGTTGTAATAGCTCTGTATTGTGGAAAGATTAGGAAGACAAAGCAGGGAAACATCCAGATGTGAAGGATCCGGGTTAGAACAATCACAGTTTGGTGGGAATTTCCCTTTTCTGCTCCGAGATATCCAGCATTTGCCTTGCAATCTGCCTGACAATGACTTCAGTTTTGCCTAGGAGGGGGTGTGGCTGACCTGCCTTGCAATCTCACACTTACAGTCAGTAATTTTCTTCTCTCCAGCTTGACCTTACAGTCTGTAGGAAATAAGACTAAACCGGTTATGATTTAATCTTAATTAGCAGAATTATGCAGAGGAAGCGAGTTAAAATCCTTTTCTGTTTAAGAACTCGTGGCTTGAAAATGCTTGATCCAATTAAATGCAACAAACACAGGTAGCTTGAATAAAGACTTAAAACTTTACTAATGACTTCTTCATTTCCATTTACATTGAGAGTTTGCTATCTTGACTAGCTAAAGAATTAGAGGATAATCTCTGGTATTGTATCACTCACCACCCTGTCTGGATAGTTGCAGAACTTGCAGACAGCATAGGGTAGGATTCATGAGAGTGCAAAAGAAGGGAACAAAGAAGACTAAAGATGTCTCCTCCTCTTTCTGGGGAGACTTAACTTTCTTCCTATCAAGATACAGTTCTGGGTCACATGATCTGATGATCTGATGACCTGGGCACTAAAGGCATTTATTATCATCCAATAAATGCAGAGAAAGGAAATGTGAGAGATCTAGCATGCAAACAGGGAAGGAAGCCCTATGCTAAATAATCCCATTTGTTCTAACAACGAAATTGGGGGGGGGGAGAGAATGCTGGTAATTTTCCAACAGTCCCCTTCTCATTCTCTTGGACCCACATTGAGAATCTTCATCACTTCATGTAGCCTCTGGAACTGGTCCCTCGGTAGAGGCTTGGTAAGGATATCAGCAATCATCTTTTCTGTAGGGCAATGCTTTAGTTGAACCAGTCCATTGCGACACATCCCTTGCACCTTATGAAAAGCAATGTCAATGTTCTTCTTGAGTGGCTTTTCACTTTCAGAAAGTTTGATGCAGCTTTGGTTATCTTGCATCAAAATGGTTGGCTTGGGCTCTGTTATGCCTAAGTCCATAAGTAAATTATGCAGCCACTTTATTTCATCACATGCCACTTTTGCAGAAACACATTCAGAACCTGTGGAAGAATCTGCAATCGTGGATTGCTTCTTACTTGACCAGCTTATGGCTCCTCCACCATAGAAGATCAGATTTCCGCTGGTTGATTTTCTGTCTGCTAGATCTACAGCCCAGTCTGTATCTTCGTAGGCAATCAATCGTGGTTGATCACAGGCTGGCAACATCAGCTTGTAATCTGCAGTTCCTTTCAGATATCTGGCAACTCTTTTCACTGCAATGAAATCCTTTTCAGTGGGAGAGTTAACCATTCGACATAAGATACCAATAGCATTTGCAATATCAGGTCTGGTGAAATTAGCTATGTATAGGAGTTTTCCAACTGCAGTCCTATACATGTCTCCATTTTTCAAAGGTTCACATTTCTTAGTGTCTTTCAGGAAACCCACTTCCATTGGGGTTGCCACAATATTTGCATCCTTTAGTCCAAGGCAGTCCAGAAGATCTATTATCTTCTGTTTCTGGTTAAGATAGAAGCTTCCATCACTGCTTCTTTCTATTTGTACTCCAAGATAGTGTGAGATGTCACCCAAATTCTTGATATCTATCTCTTTCTTGAGATTATTGACTATCTCCTCACTGTCTGCTTCATCTTGACTGCACAGGATCAAATCATCAACATAACATGTAATATAAGTCCATTTATTGTTTCTGAATCTTTTGTAAACACATTTGTCAACATTGCCTGGAGTGAAGCCCTCTTTGACAAGAAGCTGGTTTAGCTTTTCACTCCATGCTCTGGCAACCTGTTTCAAGTCATAAATGCTCTTGTTCAATTTGCATACAAGACTTTCTTTTCCAGGAGTTTCGAATCCTGGAGGCTGTTCCATGTACAGTTCCTCATCTAATTGTCCATAAAGAAAAGCTGTTTTAACATCAAGGTGTTGAACATGCATTTTCTTAGATGCTGCAACTGCTAACAAAGTTCTGACAGTTGTGTGTGTGGCTACTGGGGCAAAAATTTCGTTGTAATCTTCACCAAATTGTTGCATATATCCCTTTGCCACAAGAGGAGCTTTGTACCTTTGAATTACCCCTTCTGCATCTTGCTTTGTGGTAAAAACCCATTTACAGCCAATTGCCCTTTTTCCTCTTGGCAATTCTGACAAAGTCCATGTTTTATTTTTATATAAAGATTGCATCTCTTCAACAGCAGCTTCCACCCACTTTTGTGAATCTGACTTTGGTAGTCCCATGATCTTTTGCCAGTCAGAGGGTTGTGTAATTTTCTCCTCTGTGGCTAGATAAGAGAGCCTGTCAGGTGGTACTCCTCTACTGCTGCGTTCAGATCTTCTTACCTGGGATTGAACACCTGGCTCTGCTTCTTGCACGCCGTCCGGTTCCAAGTCCCCTGGCTGGTTCAGGTTCACCACATTTGTAGCCCCTTCTTGATGCAGGACATGTGGAGGGTAGTAGACTGTAACATACTCTGGTTGCTGGAGGGAGTCTCCTTCCACTGCAAACAAATCTGGATAGACATCTTGGTTTGAATTAGATTTAGACTGTGGTCTTTCATCAACATAAACAGCACTTGTCACTTTTATTGTACGCCCATCTGGATTCAGAATTCGATAACCATTCCTAGCATAGCCAACAAAAATTCCCTCTTCACTTCTACAGTCCAATTTGTCTCTTTTCTGCTTGGGAATGTAGGTATATGCTTTACTTCCAAAGACTTTGAGATGATTCAGTTTGGGCTTAATTCCATTCCACAACTGAAATGGAGTTACATCTTTGGATTTGGTTGGCAAGACGATTGCACAAATATGTAGCAGTCATAATAGCTTCAGACCAATAGCGTTTAGGCATGTTAGCTTCTAAAAGCATCGTGACTGCCATTTCTTTGAGAGTTCTATTCATTCTTTCGGCCACCCCATTTTGTTCTGGAGTGTAAACTTGGGTGGTTTGATGCTCAATGCCATGTTCCTTTAAAAACTCATCAAACTCTGCATTAACAAATTCACTCCCATTGTCAGAGCGTAGGCTTTTAGGTTTGTAGCCAAATCTGTTAGAGACAAGGTTGAAGTACTCCTTGAACTTTTCAAAAGCTTGACTTTTCTCTTTGAGGAGGTAAGTGTATGTATATCTGCTATAGTCATCGATTATGGTCATAAAATATGAATTTCCTCCTGCAGATTTTTGCCTGAATGGACCACATAAATCAGTATAGAGAAGGTCCAATGGCCTTGTGGATTGTCTCTCAGTGACTGGCGGATGAGAAGCTCTAACTGCCTTTGCCTTTAAACATTCCATACATTTTTCACTGTTAGAGCATGTTTTAAAGCTAAAGTCTCTAGCAAGTTCCTGATTAGCCAGTCTCTTAATGCACTCTGTATTTCTATGGCCAAATCTGCGATGCCACAGCTTCAAACAGTCTTTGTGAGTGCACTGAGTCACAGTATTTGCATATGAATCCAAAATTTGCATTTGGTAACAGTCATCCTTTAGGACTCCATGGAAAATCAAATCTTTACCATGAAAGCCAAAACAAAAATCCTTTTTGAAAATAACTCTGTTTCCCCTTGCTGTAGAAGTTCTAACACTGTAAAGAGAAGCTTTTAAATCTGGCACAAAATAGGCATCAGAAATTTTTAAATTCTCTGTTCTGTTGCTGCCAAGATTTGCCTGCAAAATTATAGTTCCTTTCCCTCTAGCCATTATCGACTGCGCATTTGCCAGGTAGATGGGAAAACTTACACTTGTATCAAGATCCACAAATAATTCTCTGCGATTAAAATAATGACTGGTCGCCCCACTGTCAATAATTATCACATTTTGATTTTGATAATCAGTAGATTGCAGTGACTGTTCATTAAGTAGACCAACATTAAAATTTGCAGAAGATTTCTTTTTAAAGTTAAAACTTTTGTCATTAGATCTGTGTTGCTTGTTCTGCTGCCCTCTAGCTTTTGATTTGTAAATTTGGCTGCTTCCTTTCGCCCTCTGTGAAGAAGAACCTTTGATGTGCAAATTCTGCTCAGCAAGGTTAGCCAAGGCTGTGTCAGCAGAGGTTTTTGCTTCAAATTTACAGTTAGTCTTATTTTTCCTATTTTGAAACTCTCTAACTTGAGAAATTGCATTTTCCAAACTTATATCTTCTCTAATTTGTAAAGCATCAATTATTGGCTCGAAATGTTCTGGTAGACTGGCGAGAAATAGTCCAAGTTTTACAGATTCTAAGAGGTCTTGCCCAGAACTTTGAAACTCAGACAGCATGGTCATGAATGCATTAATATATTCATTCAAAAATCGAGGATTATTCAGTCTCATTCTAGTAAGACTTATAATAATCCCACTTTGTTTTGAAATACTAGGAGAATCAAATTGTCTTTTCAACTTTTCCCATATGTCTTTTGCATTTTTCAAACCTTTATTATGATAGGTAATGCTTGGATCAATTGCAAGGCAGATGTAAGCTACAGCTCTCTTATTCTCATTATCAAATTTCTGTTGCTTTGCCTCACCTTCTGTGGGCCGTTCTTCTTCTACAACATCAAATAAATCCATTGTAGTTAATTGCATTTCCATGGTCCAAGACCAATGTCTATAATTGCTGCCATTTAGCTTTTCAATAGTAAGAAACTGGTTTGGATTTGCAGAAGCCATCTCTTCTATTGTTTACAGTTTAAGCATGCAGGCTCTTGCCACGTGGGACTTCAAACAAAAAGGAAACTTTATTCTGGGAACCGTAACCCAAAAACTTTGTAGGAAATAAGACTAAACCGGTTATGATTTAATCTTAATTAGCAGAATTATGCAGAGGAAGCGAGTTAAAGTCCTTTTCTGTTTAAGAACTCGTGGCTTGAAAATGCTTGATCCAATTAAATGCAACAAACACAGGTAGCTTGAATAAAGACTTAAAACTTTACTAATGACTTCTTCATTTGCATTTACATTGAGAGTTTGCTATCTTGACTAGCTAAAGAATTAGAGGATAATCTCTGGTATTGTATCACAGTCACCTCAAATTTCCATTTTATATCAATGCCAATTAATATAGTACCAACCAAATAATACTGCCAATTAAACCATATTAATAATGGGGGATGCACGGGGCGGTGACACATATGGGTGACTGAAGAGCTTACCACTGGATGGCAGACAAGTCACTGGAGGACAGATGAGAGGACAGCACACCAAAGCTAGCATTTGCTCTTGATCTGCAGTCCAGTTTGTAATGGTGTATGATGGTGGACAGCTGTGACCATATTTCTGCCCTGCAGAGGTTTGGTAGTGGGATCTTACAGAGAAGAGCATAAGAGGAGGTGACTGCCATAGTGGAATGCAGCCTGAAGGGTGGAGGCATTGGTTGTCTCACCAAGTTGTATGCCAAATGGATTGTGTGGGTGACTCACTTGGAAAAGCTTTGTTTCTTTTTGCTAGGGTCACCATATCAGCCAAAGAGTCTATTGGCTTGATGATAGAAAGCTGTTCTCTGGATGTAGTAGGCCAGAGCTAGTTTGACATCCAGGCAATGGCAAGACTGTTCCAGTGGTGAGGTGGGCTGAAGGTAGAATGCTAGGAGGACAGCGTCCTGATTGAGCTGAAATTCAGACACCACCTTTGGCAAGAAAGTGATGTCTGAGTGCAGGACCACCTTGTATCTGTGGAAGACTAGGCAAGGAGAGTCAGAGTGCAGGGTGGTGAGTTTTCTCGCTCTTCTGGCAGAGATGATGGCAATGAGGAATGCTGTCTTCCAGGAGACAAGGCAGTCATCAGTGGTTTTATGGGCTCAAAGGGCTTCCTGGTGAACTATGACAGGACTGACAACAGAGACCATGTAGGAGTTGGTGGTATCAGTGAAGGGTACAGGTGGGCCAGTCCTTTGATAAATCTCTTTATCAGGGGGTCCAAGAACAGTGAGGTTGATGAAGTGAGGTCTTAGATTAGTAGACCACTATTGCACTAAGTTATACTTTCAGAGAGGAGAATGCCAGACCATGTTCCCTAAGATGCAGGATGAAGTGGAGGATGGTAGTCTGGTTGGCCAGAGAGGCACACTCATTCCTAGAGGTGGCAAAGGCAGAAAATTTGTTTGACTTGTAGGTATAGAAACACTGGTAGAGTCCTTCCTGTATCTATGAACACTCTAGCCAGTCATGGTGAATTCAGAGGTTATCCTCCACACTGTGAGGTGGAGTGCCCCAATGTAAGAATGATGAACCTGTCCACTGGAATGTGACAGGAGGTCCACCTTGTGCAGGAGCCTTTCCCCCAAGAGAAGTGAAGGAGATGTATGAACCAAGGTTGTCTTGGCCAGTAGAGTGTGATGAAAATGCAATTGGATCATTTCCTGGAAAGCTTGACCATGACCCTCAAGATCAGCAGGGAGGGAGGAAAGAGGTACATTGGCTCATTGGGCCAAGCTCTGATGAAGGCATCACCTAAGGAGCCATGGCTCTTGCCCACTCTAGAGCAGAGGTGCCAGCTTTTGCCATTGGTTGAAGAAGTGAAGAGGTCTAGGGTTAGATTGTTCCATTGCAATTGAGAGATTTGTGTTGAAGGACCTGGCAGCAGCTGAGGAAGTCTGCTAGCATGTTGTCTGCCCTGGCTACGTGAACTACTATTGGATTATGAGCCTTTGGAGACACCAGGTCCAGAGCGAGGTTGCCAGGTGACATAGTATATACAAGTGTGTGCTTTCTTGCCAGATGATGTAAGAGACTACTGTAGTGTTGTTAAATATTGCTTGAACTATTTTGTTGAACTATTTCGTCCAACGTCACTTGAGCCATCCTCTTGGCCATCAATTGGGCTTCAGTGATATGGTTCATGGCTTTTCTGTACCAGCATTGAAAAGCCCTATGATACTGAAGGAGAGGTCCTCGATGTGACCTCTGATGTCATCAGTGAGGGCTATGGAATGGGCCCATGTATAGTGGAGGGCCACCACACTCGATATGACCTTGGCCACACAGTCAACTGAATGTCTGGTAGACTGGATCTGCAGTATGGTCATGGCATGAGCTTCCTGCTGGATAGCAAGGGCTGCATTATGGTGCTCTTCTGAGAGATGAGGGATAAAAAAGAGCATCTTCTCCCAGAGGAATCTCTGGTAAGCTGCCATGCTAGCCTGCATGTTCGTGACCCTCACTGGTGATGTCAGGGAGGAGTAGAAGCGCCTGCCAAACATGTCCAGATGTCTGCCCTCCTTGTCCCCTCGAGTGGTATATTGCCTTCCTCCACTCTGGACTGAGAGGCCTCTACAAGAATCAAATTTGGAGGCAGATGGTTGAAGAGGAATGGTGCACTGTCCTGTTTGGTCTGGTAGAGGTATTCCAGTTTACAGAATGCTGGTGGGAGAGAAGGAGGTTTTGTTCATGATAGTTTGAGGATCTCATTCAGTGCTAGAAGCAGCAGGATAGTTGCAGAGTCTGGAGCCTGGGAGTCAACCATTGTGAAGACTGGGCCTGCCACCAGTCTTAAAGGAGGAATGATGTCAAGGCAATCCAGAAGATGATGTTCAAAAACATCTTGATGTCCTCTGGTGGCGGGGTCAGCGTGGTGTCTTCTGTTGTAAATAAAAAGGAAATCCAGAAGACAAAATAGGGTAAGAGAAATAGTCTTTTATATATTCTAGTTAAAAGATAAGAATAGTTCTTAACGTACAAAAGGTTAAAAGAGAACATGAGCAAGTTTGGGAAGTTAAAATACAAATACAAATTATATCAAAATATAATATAATACCACAATGAAGCAGGATATAATATAAACTGCAGCAACAGCAGATCAGAGCAAATCAAGAAGTGAGTGTTCAATAAGAGAATGCTACTCTTATAGAGCCTTTACAACTGCTTCCAATAACAGTAGCAGTTGAAAGTCCTCTACAACATCAATAGACCAATTAAGCCCATAACGACTAAAGTTGTAAGTCTTGTCTGTTCCAACAGTACTTCCCCTGGTGGTGCACAGGTGAGCACTGTTGGTGAGTCTGGAGAGGATGAGTTGGTCTCATACTCCCCCTTGGAGACTTGGAAGTTATGGCCAGTGGTGAGGTGGCAGAAGTTGTCCATATAAGGGCTACTGCTGTGGCTGGTGTTACCAATGCTATTGTCAGAAGCACCTATACAATGGTAGGAAGCAGAACAGGCAGAACTGCAAGATACCAGAGTGGTGTAGATGGCGGACACTGAGGTCAGTGCTGTGGAGGCTAGGAGGCCAACTGATCCCAGAGGCAAAGCTAGTGGAAGAGTCAAACTGATGGGTAAGGTCAGCAGCCTGGACATCATGATCAAAGTTTTGGTAGTCTCCCAGATGAGACAAAGGCAAGCTTGGGAGTAGCATGGGAAAGCAATGGCAGGAGGCTCACATTGCAATGAGACCAATGGCAGGTGAGGGGAGAGGGAAGGAGACCAGTATCAATGGGATGGAAAGTATTGGTGGACATCATGACCAAGTGGGTTATAGTGGTGATGATAATGGTTTCTGGAGAATGGAAAGTATGAGTGGTATGACCCAGGATACTCCCTCCAGAGATGTTTGTGGCGGTATTAGTTGATGTAGGTGACCAAGGTAAATGGGGAGTTTTTGCAGTACCAGTGATCCCTCTGGTAGGATATTTCGGATGTCCTTGTGCAAATGGGAACCATTCCCTTTAGGGCGACTGAAAATGGTAGTGTTGCCCTGGCAATTCTCCGGGCCAGGGTGATATGGCTGGCATTGCCTGTCAGGCTGTGGTGGTTGACTCCTTGATAGGAGAATGCTGTGAGGCCATCAACATGGCAGGGGGCAACTCAGAGGTGAATGTTGAAGGAGGTGGCGAGATCTCAGGGATGGCGGTGGGGTGATGCTTGTGTTTTGGGCACTTTTGGGCACTTCTTTGGCTTTGGCTCATCCTCGTCAGTTGCGGCTGAGCTGTTGGCTCTAGTGTGTCATTTTTGGGCTCCCTTTTAGTGGCCTACCTTATCCTTACCTTTGCCACATGCACTCCCTGGGCGTCCAAGGTCGAGATGGAAGTAGTTGCCTTAGCTGGCTCGCCTCACCCCCCCCCCAAACTGCATATCCCAGGATTCTTTAGGATGTTGAAAGTGGAATAATAGCACTATAACAGTCTAGTGTGGAAATGGCCTTGGTAAGGGAAATGGAAGCTGAGTGCAGTGGACTGTTGGAAGAACTGCTCCCAGCAGTAGCTCTTCAGGTGGTTGGCCCTGTTTTTAAGTAGCTGTGGTACAAAGCCCTGGCTAATAGTGCACTTGGAGACGATGTGAGTCTCACTCAAACAGTATAGACACTGGGAGTGGCTGTTGGAGAGTGCAACCTTCTTGGTGCAAGAAGAGCAGATTTTGAAAAGACAGGTTGAGCTCACAGAGGCCAGCATAACATAGGTAAATGAAGGGAGGGTGTAGAAAACACAAGGGATTTTTTGTTTGTTTGGTGGTGAGCCTTAGAGAGAAAAGGAAGAAAATAGAAAAATTGAAATAAAAGTAATGGCAAGCAAGAAGTCTGGAGAGAAGGCAAGGAACAAGAGCTTCTCAGCAGAATGATTTGAGACGTGTTGCTCTGAAGAGCAACATGGCGGCCTGGGACATGCATGGTATGTGAAAGGGGTGGAGCCATTGCCAACCTCTAGAATATTCCAAGACAGGTCTTTGCACAATCATGAAAACCCGTATGTGTGAGGCACAGAGACCATAAAGAAAGGCTCTCCATTCCTGACAGAAGACCTATTTATTTGAAAAGAAAGAAAGAAAGAAAGACAGACAGACAGTCACTCAATGGTTCAGCTGTGTCTGTTCCTGGGTTCCTGGCTTTTTAATCCAATCATATCGCAGTATGCAAATGAACAACAGAATTTGGTCATAGGCATTGGTAACAGAATTCTCTTCCCTATTATATTCCATCACAGTCACCAAGGGTGCAAGAGGATACTTCTTGCAACATCAGCTGCACACCCAAGGACCTAGGAATGGCCAAAGGTGGTTCTGCTATGCAGCAAAGTGAAGGATATATTGTGATGTGTTAGATATATTGGATGTAGATATATTGGATATATTGTGATGTGATGTGAGCATGGATATAGCGGGAAGAGATCAAGGCATAAATCACTGGAAAGCCAGTGTACAAAAAAAACTCCATATTCCATCTGGAGGTGAGAAGAAACTGAAACAAGACTAGAGCTGTCAGTCCTATAACGCCTTTATCATACCTTCTGACATTTAACAGATGAGAACAGGGACACATGGGGCCAGATAACATTCAGAGTGTGATCAAGGTGGCAAAAGTTATTAACAATGAAGAACACAAGTCTGGAGAGGCTGCAGCAGTTTGCTTTTGCCTGAGCCTACTGGGAAGGGCAAACTTCCACTCTTTCCTTTCTTCACCCTTCATGAGTTAATGGAATGTAAGCTCTTTTTGAATTCAGTTCGCAGGAATTGATGTAAACTGGGGACAAAGGGGGGAACTGGGAGGAGGAGAGAGAGTCCAGAACATTTTAAAAGGAGTTGGAAAAACATAATGACAGAGGATTAATTGGGACTGTCCCTTGCAAATTGGGACAGTTAACAGGTATGTTTTATACATATAGATTGTGCAGCTATATTTGGAATATGGTGTACAGTTCTAGTCAAAAAGATTATGCAGTGCAAAGCTGAAAAGGTACAAACAAACAAAAAAAGCAACCCAAATAATCCAATCCAATCATTTTTATTACAGTCAACAGACCATTAAAACAACTTGTTAAAAACAATTTGTTAAAAACATTTAAAATGATACAAATATAAATAAATATAGTGGCTCACATTCACCAGGGAAAATACAGTCAAAGTGATAATGGTAACGTACAATATAGATAAGCAAATATTTCGTTTACATAGACAAGGAAGATCTAGTTAACATAGCTAAGTTTAAAAATTTTGCTACTTGAAGAGTAATCTCTTTATCAGAACCTTGCAATAAGATGACCATTAGAGACTCTAAGGGGCGCCCAGGGAAGCGTCGTGTAATGGGGTATAATAGGTCTTCCCTAGCCCCTTGGTAGAAACTACAACGAAACAGTACATGTGATACAGATTCAATTTCCTGGTTATCACAGGGGCAGCATCTTTTGCTCAGTGGTGTTTTGTTGAATCTACCAGTTAGCAAATTTGAGGGAAGGACATTAAACCTTGCCAGAGAGAAAGCCCTTCTATATTTTGGAACTGTTAACCAGCTTAAATATGGCATTCCATCTTTGCAAGGTAAGCATGGTAAACCCAGTGACTGAGGGGAGCAAGGTCCCCTGGCTGTCCCTTGCAGCTCCTGGTAATCAATGTCCCTCAACCTCTGCTTAACAATAGCTTTGGCCCCTTCTAAGTCTAAAGATAGCAGGTGGGATATGGATAATCCCACTGATATGATCTTACATTCAATTGCCTTCCTCCAAGGTGATTTAAAAGAGTCTGACATAGTTTTAGCCAATAAAGAAGTGGAATTACTTGTGTAACAACAGCGGAGCCAAAAATGGATAGAGTACATCCATGCCAGACTATTTAAAGAATTTAGGCCTGACTCCAGATAGAGGACAGATCCGGCAACACATCGGGGGACACCATATATTAGCCTCAGAAAGAAAAGATGGAATTCCTTTAAAAGAATTCTTATTAAGAGGAAACCAAATTGAAACCCCATAAAGCAACTGTGGGACAATTTTAGCTTTAAAAACCCGGATGGCAGCTGGAATAAATTTACCACCCTTAGTAAAGAAAAACCGAGCTAATGCTTTCAAACTTTGTTCGGCTTTCAGTTTGATGTACTTATCCTGCGTCCTCCATCTTATAGCTTCATGAAACCAAATACCCAGATATTTATACGAGTCCACTTGTTCAATTCGATTTCCCCCTATCATCCATGAGTATCTAATCTTTCTTTTGGCAAAAACGAGAACTTTTGTTTTTGAATAATTGATTGATAAGAAGTTATTATTGCAGTATTCATGAAAGCCTCTCAATAATCTCCTAAGTCCAAGACGAGTCTGAGAAATCAATACAGCATCATCGGCATAAAGAAGGATAAAGACTTTTGTTGAGTCCATCTTTGGTGGATGGGATAGTAAAGGTGCCAAAGTCTGAGGAAGATCAGCCAAGTATAAATTAAATAGGGTGGGAGCAAGAATGCATCCCTGTCTTACACCCCTGTTGGTGGGAATCTCATTTGTAAGGTGCCCTTGTCTGGAACAACAAACTTGAACAGTAGTATTATAATACAGGGACTGGATTAAAAATAAAAGTCGCCTATCAATGGGATACTGTTCCAATTCGCTCCGGAAGCAGCCACGTGGGATTAAATCAAATGCTGATTTTAGGTCAATAAATGCAGAGAAAAGTTTCCCACCATTTGGTGCAGTATATTTTTGTGCAAGATGAGCCAAAACCAGACAATGGTCTAGTGAAGAGCAGCCTGATTTAAAACCAATCTGCTCTTCCCCAATGATGTTATTATCATTAATCCACTCCTTCAGCTTAATAGCTAAATAACTGGCATATACCTTCCCTATAACAGATAGCAGACTGATGGGTCGATAATTATGTGGGTCGTCTTTAGGACCCTTCTTATAGATCGGGATAATAAAGGCCTTTAGCCAAGTTACAGGGATTATGCCAGATTTATTAATTAGAGAGAAGAGGGCTGCCAACATGGGTGCCCACCAACTGATGTTATATATTAACAGTTCTGAAGAAATACCATCACATCCTACAGACTTGCCAGTCTTTAGCTGACCTAACAGTTCCTCAATTTCTTCTATAGTTACATTTGGCCAGTTTGGAGTGTTCGGGGGTAGCAAGGGAGGTGTTTTAGATATGGATGTGCAGGGGTCGTTGAAGATAACTTGGAAATGATCTTCCCAGACACTAGCTGGAATGTGACAGTCTTGGCTTTCATTGCGATTACTTAAAGCACCTGAAACTATCTGCCAAAAAGATTTTATTGCTGTGAGTAATAGATGCTGCCAATAACATTTGCCATGTTTCTCTAGTTGCCTCGCTTTTTTTGCGGAATAGGAGTTTTTTGTATTTTTTTTTAACTCATAATATGAGTGAGGAAGCTGACATTCATTTAATCTGCGGTAAATATTATATACTGTTTGAATTTCTCTTCTAAGATTGACACACTCCTTATCAAATCATCTATTTTTACGGATGTTATTATGATTTATGTTATTAGTTCTAGTTTGAAGAGAAGGGTACAAATCCTGTAAAACACACTCATAAGCCAGGATTCCATCCTCAGGTCTGGCATCTGCTTTAATTTGACTAACATAATTTGAAATATGGTGTAATGAAATAAACCTATTGAAGGCCTCCTTCGTTTCAGAGGACCATTTAATTTTAATTGTTCTTGTATCAGATGATAAGCATACTAAAATACAATGTTGTGAATCCAACTTTAGCCTGCCTGGTAAATTCAGCGAGCATTCCAGGGGGAAATGATCACTATCAGAGCGCTTTGCTACTCTGAAGTTGAACCCCAAAGTTTTCAAATGTTTGTGAATAAGAATATAATCAATGACACTTGAACCCCTGGTTGAAGCAAATGTAAATTCACCCCATAGGTCATCAGGGCTCGAACCATTTAAAATAAACAACTCATTATTTGAGACAAACTGAAGCAGACCTATCCCTGCAGGGTTAGTAGATTTGTCTTTTGAACTACGTGAATTGACTATAAGTTGTTCCTTAATTGTTTTAGGAGAGTGACCACCTAAAAAAGGATTGATTAAATAGGATCCTGTCCTTGCATTCAAGTCACCTGCTATTATAGATCTTGCTCTGGGAAATTTAGTCATCTGTTCTGAGTAGTAACAGTCAGCCTTAAGCCAAGCTGATGTAACATCTTCCTTTCTGACCATTGGGGCAAAATACACATTAAATAAAAGTAAAGTCAGATTAGATGTTAATAATTCCATAACTAGGGCCAATATAGAAGAATCATAACTTGGTAACTGAGTAATTCTACAATTAACTGAAGAAGAAACCAAGATACATAAACCCTGACTAGCCCTTCCTTTACCACTTCTAGAGAGTGCAGGAAGACAATATGATATGAAACCATTTACGTAAATATGGTCACAACTCCAGGTCTCTTGTAAAAAAATTAGATCGAATTTATTTAGGTATTCCATAAAATTCTGATCTTTGCTTTTGGAGGCCCAGCCAGCTATGTTCCAGGAAATTATATTTAGGGAAGAGGTAACAGTACCTGCGTGTAGTCAATCCAGTTCTGATATTACATCCAACATACCTTGGGAATTCCTATAAACACAGGGGTTACATACTGGAGCCTGTTGAGTTAGCAAGCCCAGGCCTGGTCTGCCCGCATTTGGTGGATTTAGTGGCCTTGTCTTACATAAATCTGGTTGGGACGGTGCAAGGTCATTGTGGCCTTTAATATTTAGCAAATTGGAATCACACTGAGATGAACTAAAAGGGTATAAACTTTGATCGTGATCTCCAGTTTTAAAAGGATTACCATTTTGACTCGGTTTAGTTGATTTTACTATTGCAGTCTTTAAGCCTATTACCCTTCCTCTATTATCCTTCCCTGCTCTCCCTAGCAATACTTCCTCTTCTGTTTGAGAGGTACCTAGACTATTGTTAACTGATGAAGTACTGGAATCCTGGTAATACTTATCCTTTAAATATTTGATTAGAGCAGTAAGCCTTAACAGAGCCTGCTGTTGGTCCTGCTTTGGGAGAGCATCAAAACTGTCTATTAACATTAATTCTTCTGGTAGGAATTCTATTTGAGTATCATCCCTACCATCAGACAAAATAGAGGTAACACTATTTATACCTGGGGGACTTAGCGGGTCTGCAGATTTGTTAACTTTTTTAGAGGAAGATCGACAACCAGTAATGACAGGGTTATCAGGGGTACTTAAGTCTATCAAGTCCCCAACTGGTGGATCCTCAAAAGGACCAGATGAAAAGATTTCCCTCTGTCTCTTTGTATGACTCAGAGAAAACATTGGCGAAATGTCTTTAAAATGCCTGGTAATACTCATTCCCCCATTCTTAAATCTCTCCTTAACTCTATAAATTCTTGAGCAATATCGGATGAAACAAATGAAATAACAGCTCTTGCATTGATATAGTTGAAAAAAAAATATTCTACCTTCAGTATAGCGTTCATTTCAATTGATGTTATACCAAAGGATGTTAAAAGCCTCAAGAAATGTGCTTTTCTCTCCTGTTGTGATAACATGCCCTCTGGCTTTGGGTAATTAATAAACACCAGATTCTGCCTGATTAATTGTAACTGCAAAGAATTCATTATCTGAAGTTCTTTTGAGTTACTTATAGGTGATGGAACTTTGTGGCAGGAAAAGTCTACCTTATTTCCAGGCTGTAACTGTGTTGTCAATTCCTGAGTTTTAGTTTTTGCTCTATTTTCAGGGACTGGCTGTAGACCAGGAGAACTTGTTTCCAGTACTATACTCACTAGTTCTTGCCTTTCCAGGTTTGCTTTGTTATTATTGTTAGGTTTAAGAGAGGGCATCCTGCGTTCTTGTCCTTTTTTCTAGTATTTTAAATAGACTGTTGAAATTCATTTTAGGGACCGATTTGCTACTGGGCTTGTTTTTTATATTTTTATCTTTCTTTTTAATACAAGTAGAAACCTTGGAATTTTTACTTTTAGAGTTTCTTTTGTTAGGGTGTATATCGGGCTTGCTTTTCCATTTCCTAGAGAGAGTTTTCCTAGTTTTTTCCTAGAGGAATTTGAAAAACCCTGATCAGCAGATTCACTTAAAGTTTCAATGGAAAAATCAAACTTAGATTTTGTTGTAACATCACCATTACTTCTAGGAGTTATTTTGCCCTCCCCTTGTATTTTTACCAACAGTAGGTTTGTTAAAGTATTAAGAAGGTCCTTACATTCAGATAGGAACCTCTTAATACAAGAGATATCCTCTGACCAACCTTTATACAACCCCTTGATAAGTTTATGTTGACTACCTAGCAGCTTGGTTACCAAATTTGGGTCAGGGTATGAGTCCGAATCTGAATCTTCATCCACATCAGCTAAAAAAGTTGTTCCAGGGGAGAGAGATTCACAGTTCTCATGATCGATGTGGCTTGAGGTGAGCAGAGTCGTAGTATCATCTAAACCCCTCTGAAGAATTTCGGGGTACTCAATCTGGGTTTTAGATACTGGTGAAGTATCAGCTACAAAAGCCAGTTCTTCAGCCAGACTGCATCTCCTATCTTCCATGTTTTCACCTTCTACTATTTTCATTACATGGTGAGGACCTAATGACCAGTCCATTATCTCCACCTCCACCTCATGAGTCCCAGTTTTAGAATCTGGGACAGAACAGTTCCTGGGATTAGGATAGAAGAAGTCTTGATTTTACACTGATCATGATCATTATTAACTGAAGTGGTAGTAGCAGTAGTAGTAGTAGTAGTAGTAGTAGCATCTTCAGACATTAGATCCAGACCCATTTGTTTACGCTTTCTTCTGGTGAGAGCCACCATTCTCCAGCCGTTTCAATTCATCCTTAGATGTTGATTCAAAATTTAAAATTTAAAATTTTGTCAGGTTTGAATTAATTGAACTGTTCAATAGTTCAATAGTTCAGCACTTCATACAAATCAAACCTGACCAAAAACAAAACAAAACAAAACAAAACAAAAAAAACTCTTCAAGTTTAAAACAAGCATGTAAATTTTAAAAGCATAGTTAGTGGTAACACTATTTTAAAATAGCAAGATGGATGCATGCAAGCTGTTCTTAAAACTGTTAGAGAAACATGGGGGAGTAACTAGGCGTATCTCCTCGAAAACCTTAGCTTCGGAGAAAGAAGTCCAAGCAGCCTTGAACTGGAACCTAATGAAATGAAGAATTTGCAGTTTTCAGTTTAAAAGTTGATTAAAAGTGGTTAGTCTTCCTTACTCCCACTTAGGACCTGAGCAATTAAAGGTTTTGATACAAAACCAAAGCAAAGGTGAAAATATATCAGGTCCCAGCTCAGCTTACTTAACTGTGTAACCTCCTCTCCGCAGCGTTTGTAGCATTAATAATTATTAATAGTTTGTAGCACTAGTAGTTCCTCCACTCTCCTGCTACATTTACACCATCCATAAATGCTGAGATAAGACGCTGAAGCCGTCCTCTTGTTATCCTCTTCTCTTCTTGTCGACTTCATAGAAACTTCATAGAAAATAACAACTCCTCCAACATTTCCCAAATGAAATCAGGGCACTGGTAGCCAAGCCGAATTCCCTGAGGACAGAGGTAATCAAATTCTGTCTGCTTAGTGGTACACCCCGAAAGCAGTACATAAAAAGCAGTATATAAAAACAAAGTCAGTGGTGCACCTATTTAAGCAGTTAAGCTTGCACACTGAAGAAGCAAATGTAAAACAAAAATGGGTTGGCATCCAAAACAGTAAACTATGCAAAAGGCAACAGAAGATAACAAAAGGATAAACAAAAGGATAAACTTTCAGAGGAGCTCTTTACAGCAGCTGCTGCCTCGTCACCATCTTGGCTCCTCCAGCCCAAATAATCAAGAGGCTGGAGTGATTCCTCTGGGAAGAAATTTTCAATGTTTAGGTCATTATAACTTAGAAAATAATTAAGGAAGGGAGGCAACAATAGGTGTATAAAATTATGCATGGTGTGAAGAAAATGGATAGAGAGGTTAGCTCCCTGTTTCATGAGAGAAGTGAAATCTACTTTAGCTTCTGCACTGAGTATACAGTATTAATAACATGCATTAGAAGCATATATATATATTAGCTTATATGTATAACACATATTTTAGATATATTTACACATATATTTCAGTATATTTTATATTTGAGCTTCTGTAATACAAGTCTAAGAAAACATCTTCCTAAAATTGGCAGCTGAACAAAAGAGGGCCTCCAAGACCTTGGATCTTTAGGGTGGCTGGTGTGTTTCATATAACAACACACCAGACAGGACAAGGCTGTCTGTAAGGAGTAAACTGGTTGATAAGGAATATAAGAAAAAAGGTTGGCATTATTTAGAAGTAGGGGTGGTTAGAAACTGTTAGGGTGATTACACCAAGGGGCATTTTGAAACTGCTAATGAGAATTAAGGGTACACAAGGGAAATGCATGATTAGTGCATGATCACTCATACTGTAAATATGGGGAAGGGGAAATGTAACTTCTTAGGTGATCCTGATAGGCTGTAACCTTTGGAGTCCTATCCAATGGGATCCCAGGGGAGGGAAAACCTGCGACAGAGACAGGGGATAAAAAATTAGGTATACAATACTGGGGCATGTCCTTCTCTCTGGGGAGCACCCGCTTCTGCAGAAACGTACTTTTAAATAAACATTAATGCTTCAGCCGATCCTGTGCTAAATTGTTTTATGAGTCTTTTCAGTTATTTCTCACATTTCATAAGATTCAATGAAGCAGAATGATGAGAAATAATTCTTCACAAACATACAGCTAAATGTTAGAATTCAGTACCATAAGATGTAGCAAAGCCCCTTTAAAAGGGGACTGGCCAGATAAATGGAAGACAAGGCCGTATTATTTCAGTGTAAGAAGCAATATCTTTTTGTATGCCAGTTATGGGAAAACATGACCAGCAGAGTGCCAACTGTGCTCATGTCCTGACTGTGTGCTGGGGGAAGCACAAATTAAGGAAGTGCTCTCTCATATGAGAATTGTGCCCCATGAATGAAATTTTCCTTCAGTCCCCAGATTGCAGAGACACTGAAAATAGTCCAGCCTTGTAGATACTGTGTTTTCATTCCTTCCGTCACTTTGCCTGTTCCTTTTCTTTGGATGCCGAAGCTGTATTCTTAAATGCTCAGTTTAAGTCTTATGTTACTGCAATTTTAGAAATCTGGGGACTGAAGGGAGTTTTTTGAGGGGAGGGTGAGGACAGAATTCTTATTCAGGAAGGACAATGCCCTCATTCAACTACCTGTGGCAGCAATACTACTGACTGTGGGCTTCCCATATGCATCTTCACTAACTATGGCAGGAGGCAGGTTGCTAGACTTGATAGGGCTTTTGTCTGAGCTGGTAGGCCCCTTTTTAGTTCTAATGGTGAGTGAAAGATGCAGCAAAACTTTTAACAAATGTTGGCCCTTGGCTTTGCTGCACTGTTTTTATATGAAGGGCACATAAAAAGTGATTGGCCTTCATCACTCATTAGATTTCATATAGAAATCTGTGTCTAGTTCTAGGCCCCAAGCTTTGAGAGTAATACAGACAAACAGGGGTGTACTCTCCAGCTGTCCTGATTTGACAGGAATAGTCCCAATGAATCCTCTGCCATCCAACTTTTTGCAGAAACTTTTAAAATGTCCCAGTTTGTCTCTCCTCCCCCCACTTCTCCCCTTTCTCCTTAGCTTACAATCTTCCCTTCACATTTGTGGGTTTGACCTTTGTGGATTTGATTATTCATGAGGCTTGGGCATGCCTTCCCCCCTTCTCCTCCTCCCATTTCCTTGTGTTTTGCTGGGTGCAGAGAAGGCAAGGAAACGGAGGGGGAGGCACATGCAAGACTTCCTTCTCCCCTCCAGAGCTCCCCCCTCCCCTCCCTTCCCTTCCCCTCCCCTCCCTTCCCCCTTGGGTCTGCTGCCACCATGCAAAAGGCAAGGGAAAGGGAGGGGGATTGCAGGGGGGGGTTATTTGCAGATTTTCTACTTTTGCCAGGGTTCTGCGCCTCCAACCCTCACAAAAGTGGAGGGGCCACTGTATTTCAATTGCTGAAAACAGAGTTCTACCTGCAACAGTGGTTCATGCTCACTTAACTCAGCGGGGGAGAGGTGTGGAGGGAGTACAGTCTTCCCTCTCTGGAAGTGAATCACATCACTTCTGATTTACCAGAGATGTACCACATGGCCTTCAAGGGAGTTGTTGTTGTCGTTGTTGTTGTTGTTGTTGTTGTCATATGCCTTCACTTAAGGCAAACCCAAGATAAATATATCAAAGTTCTTTTGGCAGAGTTTGTTCAGAAGGAGTTTGCCCTTGCCTTCTTCTAAGGCTGAGAGAGTACGTCACTCAGTAGCTTTCCATGGCTGAACAGAAATTTGAACCCTGGCATCCTAGTGCCCTAGTCCAATGCTCAAACCACTACACGAGACTGAGTACAGGAGTAAAAACTATACCCTCCAACTGTACCAATATGTCAGCAACAGTTCCAATTAATCTTCTGTCATCCCACTTTCTGCAGTTGCTTTTATATTGTTCCAGTTTATCTCTTCTCCGCCTTCCCCTTTTCTTCTCATCTTACTTCCATTGCTGCAAACTCAGTTTAAAATGCAAAAGTAGTTTACATATATTGGAAAATGAGAGAGATTTGGTGAATCTCCCCATTTAACAGAGCATTGTTAATGCACACATAGAAGATGAACAGTTTACCAGTCCCACCTCAATCTCCCCAACACACATAACTAGCTGAGGAGTAAAAACAAAAACAGTTTGGTTAAAAGTATATAAAAGGTTACTTACAGATACTTGTGCCTAATCAATACAAATTCATGTTCTTGAAAAATGGTAAAAAAAGAAATAAGCAATTACATGCTTGCAGGGTAGCATCTCTCTTAAGAGTATCTCAAACCACATGTTCACAGGAAGGCAGGCAGAAAAACGAAGAGATAGTAAACAGCAAGAGAGGTCCTTTGAGAACAAAGAAATGCCTAGGTGAAGGAGGAATTAGGCATGTACAAACAAACTGGAAGTTAGTCTATGGGGGTTTTGCCTCTAGACCTACAACGATTATGCAACCCAACTTATAGTGAATTCAAAGGGCATGCTAAGGTTGTTATCCCAACAACATTCAATTAGTCTATGTTACCCTGATCTCTGGGGGTCCCGGGAGGGACACCTAAATAACCAAACAACAACACAACTTTGGGGAAAATTAGCTGGAGCACTCGCTAAAGCTAGCGAGAGGCAGGGTAACTTAGCAGGATCTTGCAACCCAGCGTCTACGGGGTCAGGTCAGCCAAGCAGCCAGACGGTTTAAAGTAATAAAATGATGTTTTATTGAGCACAGACAAATATTAAAGACACCACAGCCACACAGATAACTAAGGGAATCGGAGATTGAACAGGGATTTTCAGAGGGAAATGGGTGATATGACACCTGTCTTGTAGTCCTGGAGAAGTCGGAAGATTGAGTTTGTTGGTATGGAGTCTCAGTACGTGGGACTGAGGGGATAGCTCGCCAAACAAAGTGGCAGCAAGGCGGTCTGGAAGTTCGGAGCAATCCGAAGTTGAGCGGGCTCAGTTACTGGAACTAAGGGGATGGCTCGCCAAGCAGAGCGGCGGCAAGGCTGGATGGAACTTAGGAGTGGTCCGAGGAAGGTCTCAGAATCAGGGTTTTTTTATAGGGTGAATTGTGATTGCAGGCCATACCTTACTTGGTGAGAACAATGCGATTTAGGAGTGGGACAAAGCTTTGGAAAGGTCAGAATTTAGCATGATTGACTTAGAGCCGAATTAACAATAGTGTAGCCAGTATGCAAATGCGGAGCGCTTAGTACAGCTTTGTCAGGTTACCTGCTCGGGGCAGGGAGCCTTTGTTAGTATCATGCATAAGCAATGAGGTGTTTGCCAGAGAGGTCCCTGAAGCGATGAACCGGCTCTGTCTGGCCTGCCTGGGTGGAGAATGGAATGCCCAGCAATTATCGGCTGTGCCTGTTTACGTGCTTGTCTGGAGGCCTCGCAAACACGCGGAGCGGGGTGACAAAGGAAAGCCGATGTCAGGACCGTGGCACTCCAGGACTCAAGCTCTGAGTCTGAACCAGAGAACTTCGAAGCCATGGAGCCTGCTGCACCAGCAGAGCCCACCCCAGAGGCTGCCATGGAGCCTGCTGCACAGCCCACCCCAGGGGCTGCCCTGGATACAGAGCCCTTGGCCCCAGTAGCCCCAGCAATAGAGCCAGGGGCTTCCTTAGACCCAGAGATTCAAGAGCAGGTGCCTACTTACCAGCAGCCTCCGGAGCAAAAGAGTGCTCTCAGAAGGTCAGAGCGTTTAAATAGGAAACACCAAGCAATCAAGCTCCAGCTGAGGTAGCACCTGGGTGAGGGCCTGCTTAATAAAAGCTTAATAAAAGCTTAATAAAAGCCTTGGGTCTTTGTTGGCTCACAACCGTCCATCTTGGGAGTGCCTGCTGGGCTATTGTGGACCCTTGCCTTGCCGGAACGCTGCCTGACCTGCTGGTGCGTCGGAACTCATGCCCTAAAGTTACTCGGGGTATGTGAACTCTGTTGCTCCTGGCCTGGCTGTGATGTAACAGCCAGGAATTCCCTTGTCTGCAAAAGTCTCTTCAATTTACTGCTGCCTTATTTATTTGCTGAAGTAAAGCTTTTTGACTTAATTGCCGGACTGCTTTATCATCTCATCTCATCTATTACATACCTTTATTTCAGCCAACAGGCCATTAGGCAACAAGACATATGTAAAACATATGAAGCATATTAAAAACATATTAAATACATATTAAAAAGACACTATGGAAAAGTTGTATATAACGAGCTCATAATGCATATATATTCATGCATGCATACATATACAGAATCACTCACAAATACATTAAAAAATACTAGACCATATAACATTGAAACAGTGTAAATATTTATAAGGATAATTAAAAGGTAATTAAAAGGTAAAAAACGAATCTGTTTATTTTACTTGGGTCATAATCCTACGAGTTTTGACAGCAGAGAGGAGGAACTTAGCCACTGCTTCTGTTTTGCTTTTCTCAGAGTCATTTAGCAAATACACCACGTACCAATTAATAGGTCTACCTGGAAACTTAAGCAGAAGGGGTAGAATTAGTCTTAACCTCTCATTCTTATAAAAAATACAAAAAAATAGAACATGCTCTAATGACTCAACAGAACCTTCACCACAAGGACAGACCCGTTCAAGGTAGGGAATCCCCTTGAAACGACCTTCTAACAAAGCAGAGGGAATAACATTAAATTTTGCTTTGGTAAACACAGCTCGATATTTTGAAATGGTCAGATTTTGTAAATAGTGTGCCTCCCTCTCAGAATTAAACTGCAGCCCTAAACTAATGGGGGAGCAGGTAGTACGGGCAGAAGATAAAGAGTATTGTGTGTCAATGTCTTTTACACGGCGTACCAGAATCTGCTGCGCTCTGGGCAAATCATATGTAATGAGGAAGTTGTTTGAAAATCCCACTCTCTGCAATTTTTCCTTGATATTTTTAGACCAAAGAGTGGTATAATTGTCACTCATTACAAGATACAAGTACCCTGACTCCGGGCCAGCATAAAAAAGTTTAAGCCAATACCTTAGAGCCCACATCCAGGCAGTACATTCAACTGAATGGCAGCCCGCTTCAAGCCGTAAAATGGCTGAAGGTACACAGTTGGGCACTCCAAATAATTTTCAAAGATAAGCGGAGAGGATCCGTTCTAATGCTACAGAGAAACCTTGGATCCAAATAGGGATCCCAAATAACAGTTGTGGCAAAACCTTAGCCTGGAATACCCTAAGTGCAGCCGGTAAGAATTGGCCTCCTTTGGTGTAAAAAAATCGAACTAATGCCTTGGAACTATTATTGGCTGACTGAATAGCAGCAGACCGTTGGGATACCCAGTCACATGTGGATTGAAATGTTACTCCTAAATACTTGAAACATGTAACTTGCTTTAACTTATGTCCATTCATAACCCAATTAGACCGCCTTTGGGTCTTAGAAAAGACCATGATTTTAGTTTTAGTATAATTGATGATTAAGCGATTTTCTTCGCAATAACCTCCAAAGGCTCTCAGCATTTGTTTCAAGCCTGTTTTAGAAAATGAGAGGAGAACTGCATCGTCTGCATACAGCAATAACGGTATGCTAACCGAGCCCAGTTTAGGTGGATGACGGGCTTCTGGGGAGATAAAAGCTGAGAGATCATTAAGATATAAATTGAATAATAGAGGTGCCAATATGTAGCCTTGACGCACACCCTTATTAATAGAAATAGATTTTGTAAGGTTACCCTGGATGCCACATCTTACTTGTATAGTCGTATTTCTATACAAGTTCATAATCAGCCATAATAATCTCTTATCAATGGAGGAGGCGAGGAGTTTAATCCATAGTCTCTCTCTTGGGATTAGGTCAAAAGCTGACTTCAGATCAATAAATGCAACATATAAACCCTTACTTTGGGAATTGCAATATTTCTCAGCCAAATGGTTCAAGACCAGGCAATGATCGTAGGTTGACTTACCCTTTCTGAAGCCAATTTGTTCGTTACCAATAATCTTCTCATTCTCTATCCATTCGGAAAGACGGTTATTAAGAAATCGACCATAAAGTTTGCCCACAACTGAAAGCAAACTTACAGGGCGATAATTGGACGGATCGTTCCTAGCTCCCCTCTTGTAAATAGGAACTATGATTGCTTTTGACCAGCTGGTAGGTAGTCTGGCTGACTGATTAATGAGGGTAAAAAGGGAGGCAAGTAAAGGTGCCCACCACGAGATGTTCGCTTTCAGCAGCTCGGGCAAGATTAAATCAGGCCCTGGAGCTTTTCCGGTTCTAAGCTGAGTAATTAATGTTTTTAATTCTTCTTGAGATACAGGAGGCCACTGAGGAATATCCAGACTATCTAAAAAGAATGAGTTAAACTCACTGGGGATAACAGAAACCTGGTCCCCACTATCACTATACAGTGTGGAAAAATAATCCTCCCACACATTTATGGGGATGTTACAAGGGGGGGAACCACCAATGTTTCCTATCATCCCTGTAACTGTAGCCCAGAAAAGCTTAGTGTTTTTTTGTAGGGAGAAATTTATTAATGATGTCCATTGCCTCTGGATTGCCTCTTTCTTTTTCCTTGCCAGAAGTGATTTATAATGTCTTCTGGCAATGTAATAGGATTGAGGCAATGACTGGCAGTTATCTCTCCTATATTGAATGTACATGTTCCTAAGGTGAGCTCTAGTTTCAGCACAGGCTTTATCAAACCAGGGGGCCGATCTTTTGTGCTTAAGGTTTCTAGGCCTCCTCACTGTGGACCTCAGCGATGTTGCCAGTATCATGAGTAGCTGAGAGTAATTCTGTAGAGCATCATGCACTTCTTGTGACTCAGTAATCTGGTTCTTAAGCCCCAGACACAGTGATGAGTTAAGAAGTGCTGAGATCTCTCTGTGGAGATTTTCTGTCCACCATAGTCTTTTCTGTTTAAGTGCCATAGCTGAATCATTAAAATGGGATTGTCTCTGGATGTTAGAAAAAATCTCAAAGGAAAGGGAAAGAGGGAGATGATCACTGTCAAGCCAAGTACCTACCGAAAATTCAGCTATGCGGCCAACAAGGGCATCAGAAACTAGTGCATAATCAATAGTGCTGCTACCCTTTGCTGATATATATGTGTACTCGGCACATGGATCAAATGTAGAATTCCCATTAAGCATTCTTAAAGCAAGGCGCTCAACCATCTGAACAAAACATATACCAGCAAAATTAATCCCCCGATCTTTGGAGTGTCTATCAGTATTCAAGATACATTCCTCCATCTCTTCTAAGCACCAAGCGTAGGAGGAAAAGAGAGCCTCATTATTATGGCCAATTCGGGCATTAAAATCCCCCATCAGAACTAAAAAAGCTGAGGGGAATTGTCCCTCTAATTGGACAATATAATTTTCTAATGTTTCCCACACCTTTTTGTTACGATTCCTACTGCGCTTTGGTGGAATATATACATTTATCATCAGCAAACACAAAGAACCCAGATCAATTAAACAAGCCATTGCAATTGATTCACAATGTGGCAGGCACTTAGTGGCGGTTTTGAGCGCTGTAGAGATCAGAATTGCTAGTCCTGCACTTGGTCTTCCTTTGCCAGAGGGTGGAATAGCTGGTAAATCAAATATGGTGTATCCATTGTAATCTATTCCGGATATACACCAAGTCTCTTGAAGAAAGATCACATCAAACTTATTGATGTAGTCTATCACATCAGGATCGTTGATCTTAGAATTCCACCCAGCTATGTTCCAAGATATACACTTGAGTAAGGATTTTGTGGGTAAAAGTGCTTTTACCATGTTGAGGGTTAGGGCGTCCACCTCAAAGCCAGGAGATTGTAGGCTTTTAGGTGTCACACCCTGGAGCTTGTATTGTCAGTCAGTTCTTTGTCGCTGTTTCCCTTGTACCAATTCGTTACCGAAAACGGCCTCTTTGACCAGAATACACTCATCACCCTGGGTAGCTTTCCCAGATCTCTCTTGGTCTCTTGATGGTATGTCAATAATGCTAGGGAGTGACTGTATATCCGTGTCACAAGCCATTTGAGGAGAGTTGCAAATGTTATTTACCTTTGAATTCTTCATCTCAAGCCAATCAGTGATCTTATAATTCTTGTTCTTAGGTGTTGTAGTTCTGTTTCTCAGGGTGGGAGAAATTAACTGTCTCTGTTCGTTCTTCCCCTGGAGACTAAATAAAGTCGCTCTCAAGGAGGTTAGCCTGTTAATGATATCAGACTGAGCTACTGAGGGCAACATCTGAAATGTATTCATGAGGGACTTCTCTTCGGCAGTGATTGAGTCATCAAAAAGGAATGACTGACCTTTTAATCCAGATGGTGTGCAAACAATTTGTTCCTCATGCCAAGAGTGGTTTGAGCTGAATACTGAATCTCCTAAATCAATAAGATTATCATTCATATTGTCATTTGTAATATTGTAAGGAGTTAATCTAGGGACTGTAGATTTGAATAAGGACATTGGTGGAGCTTTATTCTGAAAGAATCGAGAGATTAAAAGACCTCTATTTATTAAATGTTCCCTTAAAAGGAAGACTTTTCTGGCTGTGTGTTCGTTTGAAAAAGTCACTACAGCTCTCGCGTGTTTGTAGTTATAAAATAAATATTCCACGTGAGCAATGTCATTGGTTGTAAGAACCCCACAACCATTATATCCTAGAATATGTAAAAGATGGTCCTTACGTTCCTTCTGGGGTATCATGCCAACTGGCTTGGGATAATTGCTAATGACCAATTTGCATTTCATTAGTACTATGTTCCAGTTGTTATTATTATTATTATTAGAAATGTCCTGAGGTGGTAGAGGATCTGTTGTTAGAGAAGATTTCTTCTCAGGAGGCCGTAAGTCTTTCTGCAGAACTTTGTCCCAAGGGTCCTGGGCATCCAAGTCTCCGGTACCACAGCACACAGGGTGTGATAAAACCAGTGGGTTTTCAGTAAACAGCTGTTTATAATCAGAGTGAGTAACCATTTTATCACTCAATACCTGAAATTTGATGGATTTCTTGTCTTTGTTGTTTATCGAGTTAACCATTTTTAAAGAATTTCTTTTGTTATACTTTAACTTCTTTTGACATGAAGTTTGTTCTCTAATGGGAAGTTCCCTTTTACTGGGACATGATAAATTCATATCTGAGATTGGTGGCTTGGTTTCAAGATCAGAGTTTAGCTTTACCAGGGATTCAGCAATAACAGTTAGTAAGGCATTGCATTCAGAGAGAAAGGACTTAATGGATTGTAAATCCTTATTTATATTAGTAACCTGATTGGTAAGGTTTAAAAATTTCTCCTCTTGCCATTCCTCCTGAAGTAATCTGCATTGCTGCATGCCGCCCTCAGATTTGTTTCCCTTCGAGGTCTCTAAGGTAGTTCCTTTTCTCCATGTTATTGAGTGATTAGGATTCCCCGTCTTTTTATCAAAAGCTGAGTCGATCACCGGACTTATGGAACCCACCTCATAAGGGTTAAAAAGAATTTGTCTATGGTCCAAAGACCAGTCAACAACAGAGTTAGAGGACAGTTCTGAGTTTATATTTTTTTATCACTACAATTGGAGAAACATAAGCAGAAATTTCCTTTTGTAGTAATCCATGATGTTGCATTGCACCCTTGATCTCATCCTTCTCAGCAGTAGCAATTTCAGCTGCCAAATTTATTCCACAGTTGTCAGGGGAAACATATAGAAGCTGTTTATTACTTAATGTCCAGTCAGCAGTTGAATCCAAAGGTGATATGTGATCCATGTCTTTTGTTTGTATGTCTAAGTCTACAGCTGAAGGAAAGTAAGTAGTGATTTTAGCTTGTTTTTGTTTTTTACCGGGAAGAAGGTCTGATTCCTTAGGGTTTAAGGGAGTATAACCCAGATTTTTATAGCCCTTTCTTGTCAAAACTACCATTGTAGCATCTAAATTTAAAGATCAGAGGGAACCACTTCTTATATTAGATAATTCAGAACCTTCCCTTTTTCTTAGCTGTGGTTTTATTTTTTTCAAGAAGATTAAAATCGTACTGTCTCTTTAACAGGTCTAGCTCAGCTGAACTCAATTGTTTGGCTGCTTTCAACCCTTGCAGCAAAATAACTGGTAGATTCCTTTTAGTAGTAAATATAACTTATCTTACTTGTTATAATATGTTCCTCTTCAGTTTCTCACAGGGTTGTATCCGAGGGAGTAAATTGAGGTATCAGATCAAGACATAAACAAGGCGGAAGCTGAGGAACACCAAAATTCCTTTCCTTCTTTCCGAGGAGTCAAGCCGGTTCCCTCAAAAACAGCTGTAGAAAAAGCTGTCTTTGTTTTTGTTTGTCTTTTTTTCCCTTTCTTTTTGATTTTTTCGGGAACAATAACAATGCAGTTATAATCCTTTTGGAAGGTAATTACAACCCTTCTTCAAGAGCTCTAATCACAGAAGAATTGCTGTGTCTCCATCTTGAGCCCTCTCTCAGTTTTATTCTTTTTTAACCAGGGATAATAATAATAAATAAAGCCAAGTTTGGCCTTATGCCAAGGCCAAGATTGAGGAGTCCCACCGAAGCAACAAAATGTAATATAGTAGGATAAAAACAAATTAAAAAAAGGGAGTTTTAAAAGGAGCTGTTTAAAGGAGCTGCTGCCTCGTCGCCATCTTGTCTTGTTCTACATTCGACTGCTTTATCAGTGAAAAGGCCTATTAGCCAGCTCTTGGCTGCCTGCCAGGCCTTGGCGTTGACAGCCGAATCGTTTGATATCAAAACGATATCGAGTGCTATCTCTGGGTAGGCCTGGACTGCAGTAACACCCAGCAGAGGGGAGAGGAGAGGAAAAAGGCAGAATCTTGCCTGTCCTAGTGGGCTCAGCAAAAAGCAAACTTCTGCAGCCTCTCCTAGCTTGTGTGTTCTTCTTCATTAATAACTTTTGCCATCTTGGCTACACATGTGTTGTCTGGCCACATATATTCCAATTTTAATCTGTAAAATGTTGTGAGGATATAATGTTGCTTCCTATTGTGATTATCTGTTCACTTATATATTGGTACAACTGTTAGTAACTATACTGGCTTTATATAAACAGCTCTGGCAGCTTTGTCATTGCGAAAGCATGGCAAAAATAAATGCTGCCCTGCTTGAATGCATTGGGAGGCCTTTAATCAAGCCATTCTCTCTCAACTTCACTTAACCTTCCTCCTCAAGTCTGAAGATAAAACACTCATTGCCTTCCAGGGTTAGAGCAAAGGTGATACTGAGAAACTGGAATAGGGCTCACACCCCACCATCACAAAGACTTGGGCTAATTTTCACATTATCTGTAGCTTTAGTCCAAGACATTTTGTTGCCTCAGGTAATAGACAAGAATGGTTCCCTGCCTTCATTTCATACACAAAAGCCAAATGGAATAGCAGCTTAATTTTACTTCAATACTAGTGCGATAGGTTATGGTGTCCATTGTACCTAAGGCTACATTAGGAGGCTGAAGATGGGCTCCTTTGTTTTCCTTCAAGAGGAGACAACTTAGAGGGAAGGGTGGGTATGCTAGTATTCCCCACATCTCCTGGTCTACTGCCAGCTGCCTCGTTCTTCGAAGCTGAATTGTTCAGTCTGGTTGCTAAATAGAACGATGGGTCAGGAGGAAGAAAAGAAAAAGCAAGGTGTGGTTTTTAAAGCCCCAAAGTATGTGCTGTAAAATCTTAAGGAGCACAGAATAAATGGTGTAGATTAAAAGTAGATGAACTTCTGCTAGGTTTAAACATCTTCCTGGATTTACCAAAGGGTCACTGGAGTACCAAGCCTATTAAACATTAGTAAATATCATGTTACACTACAACCCTGGAGATGAAGGTTTGATTCTCTGCTCAGCCATGAAAACCCACCAGGTGATGTTGGGTGCATCGCATACTGTAAGCCCAGAAAACTCTGCAATAAGGGTAGCCCAAGGGTTTGCCATAAATCAGAAACAATTTGAAGGTATATAATGACAACAAATGTCAATAAAATCCAGTAAAATCCAGTAGTAATTCAATGCTGTCTGAATCCCAATAGAAATACAGAGTTCCATTGTGAGGAAATTGATGAAAGTGAGGAGAAACATAGCAGTCTTTGTTTTAGGAAAGGGGGAAATTAAATTTAGGTGATTCAGACAGTGCTTCTCGGGTTATCTGATGTGAGGGACCACATCGGTTTTTTTAATGTGCTAGGGATCAGTTGTTCCAATTCTTTTGTGGAAACTTTCCACAGACTGACAGTCAGTGGCTCATGGAATAGTCCAGAGATGGCCACTTTAAGTAGCCCTGCTTTAGGCAGTCAAAGGATCTGAAGTGCTTTGAGTGGTCAAAAGTACACATCTGAATACAATACAATACAACATCATTGTTAGCTTTTCTTACAGAAGAAATATGAGCTAACAAATAAATAAATCCATAAACACAAATACACACTACATTCTAAGCCACACACAAAGCTTTATAGTAGGATTACAAAAATACTTAAAAATCCTCAAATATCGTCAGATTTACTTATCATATCTTTCTAAATCAAACAATTTAGTAACAACATCCATTCTCATATAGTAACCCTTTCATTCTTTGACTTCCTCTCACTAACCAGCCGAGCATAGTTACTTCCATATTTAGATCATCCTGCTAAACCTTAATGTTTTTCATAATGACTACTCTTTTTTGCAATATATCCTTATCCAGTCCTATTATTTACACAAAACAGATCAACACCAAATTTATAAACCCATCTACTCTAATCATTCATATAAACTGATTAATGCAAGTTTTCCCCATTGTTCTTCCCATAAAGGGTTTACGATATCCCAATCTTCACTAAACTTCTCTTTACTGTGATTTGCTAATTTTAACGTAAGTTTATCCATT
Source organism: Ctenosaura bakeri (assembly GCA_948474755.1). Taxonomy (NCBI): domain Eukaryota; kingdom Metazoa; phylum Chordata; class Lepidosauria; order Squamata; family Iguanidae; genus Ctenosaura; species Ctenosaura bakeri. The sequence continues at coordinate 164,660 of CAOLHI010002704.1, read as the reverse complement.
TCAGCCAAATCATATAGTTTGTTGATCCAATCTTCTACTGTTGGTATGGCTGAGTCTTTCCACATCTTTGCGAACACAATTCTCGCTGCATAGACCATATAACAGATGACTCTCCAGTATTTCTTTCTCACCTTCTCATCTATATCATTGAACATATTTAAAAGAAATATTTCAGCTGAAATTGGAAAGTTAGTTTTCAAACAACTAACCATCTTTTCATGAACTTGCAACCAATATTTCTGGGCTTCCTTACATTTCCACCAACAGTGGAAAAAGGAGCCTACTTTTGAACACTTCCAACATTTAGCTGGTAATTTGCTTTTTTTCATTTTTGCGATTTTTACTGGGGTTAAATACCATCTATAAAAGATTTTTATATAGTTCTCTTTCAGATTGTTGCTTTTGGTGAATTTCAAATTAAATTTCCATGCTTCTTCCCAATAATCTAACGATAAGGGTTTACCCAGATCTTGTGCCCATCGTAACATATTGTCTTTTACTACTTCTTTTTCCATCTCTAAATTCAACAGAATTCTGTAAATCTTACTTAATTGGCCTTTCTCATTTGTTTTCAACACCTTATCTAAGTCGGTATCTTCTAAAGAGATTCCTCTCATTTTCATATCTGATCTAAGTTTGGCGCATATTTGACCATCTAAAAACCAATGAGAATTATATCCTTCTTGCATCAATTCTTCTCTACTCTTCAGTTCAATCGTGTTCCTTCTTGTTTGTTTTTTTATTATATCCCCATATGACAACCACTCTTTCATCTTGATTTTTTCCAATCTATAAAAGGCTTCGTGTGGTGAAACCCAGTATGGTACCTTCAGGTAGATCTTATTCCTGACTCTCAACCAAACTTGGAGGACCGCTTTTCCAATATAATGATCCATGTATTCTTTATTAACTTTATGCTTATCATACCATAGGTATGCGTGCCAGCCAAAATAATTATTAAAGCCCTCAAGGCTCAATAATCTTTCATTATCTAACTTTATCCATTCGCGAGCCCAACAAATTGCAGAAGCTTCGTAATAGATTTTTAAATCTGGTAGATTCAGGCCCCCCTTCTCCTTCGCGTCTTTTAAATATTTGATCTTTATCCGTGGTTTCCTGCCATTCCATATAAACTTACTCAGTTCCTGTTGCCAATTTTTGAAAGGTTTCTCGTTAATTATTATAGGGAGATTTTGAAATAAAAAAAGAAGTTTAGGGAGGATTTTCATTTTAATTGCAGAGATCTTCCCAAGCATAGATAATTTTGTATTGTATTGTGTGTACGTTTGTACTTATGTGTTTTTCTTTTGTTTGTTTTTTTATGTGAATTTAATAAATCCTATTTTTAATAATAAAAAAACAAAAAAAACAAAAACAAAAGTACACATCTGAAGCCAAGTATAAGATGGTAATGGAAAACCCTTATAGTGTGTGTGCTGTATTGTAGTAATAGTACATTTTAGTGGAGAATTGTGGGAAATCTTACCTGCACAGCCCTTTCCCTATATTTCTACAAGTAAAAGGACTACAGCTTTTTCTTCAAAAACGAAAAGAAAAAAAAACCCAAATAACTTGAATTCCAAAGGAAGGGCCTGACAGGTGCTTCAAGGGAGCAGGGTCCTCACAACCTGCCTTCTTCCTATAACCCTGTTGTTACTGCAGTTTAGGCCTACTTGGAGATACCCCCAGATATCACTTTGATATCAATAATTTGGCTCTCTTCCACCACCCCTCTCCAAATGTTTGTGAGGCCCCCAGACAAGCACAGAACTAGGCTCAGCCATTAATTGCTGAACATTCTATTCTCCAGGCAGGCAGGGCAGAAATAGCCAGATCCTTGCTTCAGGAGACCTCTCTGCAAACACCCTCATTATCTATGCACGCTGTTTACAAAGAACTCCCTGCCCCGAGCAGGCACCCTGGCAAGCCAAATACTCAACTACCAAGCACGGAGTATTTGCAGACTGTCTACCTCTTTGTCAATTCGGACTTAACTTAATCATGCTAAATTCTGACCTTTCCAAAGCTTTGTCCCACTCCTAAAACGCATTGTCTTCCCCAAGTAAGGCATAGCCTGCAGTTACATTTCTCTCTATAAAAACCCCTGACTCTGAGACCTTCCTTGGATCACTCCCGAGTTCCAGACTGCCTTGCTGCCGCTTTGCTTGACAAGCTTCCCCTCAGCTCCACGTGCTGAGATACACTGAACCCCAGCATCACTCTCTATCTTCTTTCCGGGCTTCAGGAACAGGTTTCGTATCACCCGAATCAACTATCCCTCTGAAAATCCCGCTATCAAACTCACATCTTTATTTTCCTTAGTTATCTGTGTGCGCGTGTTGCTTACATTGTGTGCCTGTATTTAATCAAGATCAGTCATTATTTCCAACACGGATTGCTTCTTGACTTGGCCTGACCCCGTAAACATTGGGTTACAAGATCCTGCTGCATTACCCTGCCTCTCATAGTGTCAACTAGTGCTCTTGACTAATTTCCCCCATCTTGTAAGGTTATTTAGGTGTCCCTCCCAGGACCCACAGTAAACAGGGTAACACTGTGCATGTATATGTGTGTATACCTTCAGGTTGCCTGTCAACTTATGGCAACCCATGAATTTCATAGGAGTTTATTAGGCAGGGAATACTCAAGAGGTTTTGCCAGTTCCTTACTCTGAAATATAGCCTACAGCACCTAGTGTTCATTGTACTATCCAAGTATTAACCGGGGCTGACCCTGCTTAGCTTTCAAGGCCAGATAGAATCTGGTGCTTTTACGGTATTTAGGCCCATCTACAGCCCTGTAGCTTACAAAAATGTTAGGCATTATTACAATGCTGCAAAATTGACACCTCTAGCCCAGACCCTATTAATCTGAGAGATCTGCAACAGGTAGATATTGAACAGGTGTAGCTTTCCTCAGCAGTACAGCTATATGTTGTAAACAGCTGCACTGGGGTGGGGCAAGAGAATGTATACAATATCCAGGTGAAGAATGTGTGGTTCTGCAAATGTGGCCAGCATGGTGAATGAGTGAGGGATCCTGGAAGCTGTAGTCCAAAAACATCTAAAGTGCCACACATTCCATATTCCTGTCCAATATACTCTATGTTTACAAAGTTTTTTTAAAAGAACAACCCAATGCTACAGCAGGAAGGACTTTTGAGTCCAAACTATGGCCATTTTTGCACTAGACTGTTATAGCGCTATGATTCCACTTTCAACATTCTATGGAATCCTGGGGTTTGCAGTTTTGGGAGGGGCCAGCCAGCCCCTCCCAAAACTGCAAACCCCAGGATTCCATAGAAGCTGGAAGTGGAATCATAGCGCTATAACAGTCCAGTGCAGAAATGGCTTATGCATTAGGTAGGAAATGTGCAAAAGCAGTCAACTGGTTTATAGCAACAGAAGCAGCAGGCCATAGCCTCCAATATTTCACAGATGCAAACTAGGGCCTTTTTTGCACCTTACCTTTTCACGCTGCTGGGTTGGGGTTTTCGTGTGAGAAGGCTTGGGAGAAACGCTCTCGCAAGCCTCCTGCTTCAGCTCCGCAGCTCCTTCCTGCTTGTGCAAGCGCCCCACCCCTTCCTTCCGCAGTGCAGTCTGGGAGTTGGGAGCCTGCGCTGGGGCAGGAAGTGTGACCGGCGTGGCTCAGGAGGCTTCGGACAGCAGGTGAGTATGCCCCAGGCCCCTGAGTGATGCGTGAGTGTGCACCATTTTTGGCTTCGAACCGAAAATGAAAAAATCCATATGTGCTCTGCGTCCGGCCCTTGAGCGTACCGTAAATGTGAGTGCATCATGCAGACCGCTCCTCACATTTACACGACGCTCAAGGGGCCTCTCGCTTCCAAAACATCGTGCGAAAAGGGCCTAGGACATGCATGGACAAGTAGCATCTGACTGTGATCAAGATGGCAAAAATTATCAGTGAAGAAGCACACACAAACTATGAGAGGCTGCAGCACCTTGCTTTTGCACACACTTACTGTGTTCTCTCAAGTTATTTCTGACTTATGATGATCCTAAGGCAAACCTATCACAGGATTTTCATGGTAAGATTGGTCAGAGGGGGCCAACTGCCAATTGCCATTGCCTTCCACTGAGGCTGAGAGTGTAATTAGCCCAAGGTCACCCCATGGGTTTCCACAGCTGAATGTGGATTTGAACCCTGGTCTCCAGAGCCATAGTTCAGTGCTCAAATTCCTACACCACACAGGCTCTGTTGAACCTATAGGAAAGGGCTCTTCTCCCCTGCCCCTTTCCCACTAAGTTAACTGAATGCAAACTAATTTGGCATTTTAGACTCAGTTTGCAGCAAGGGAGGTAATTTGAGGATGTAGGTGGAAAGTGGGAGGAGGAGGAAAAAGAAACTGAGATATTTTTAAAACAGTTGAAAAAGTGGGATGATGGAGAATTAATCTGAAATGTCCCCGCCAAATCAAGATGGAGGGTATGAGTGGAGTTCTACCCAACTGGAACTGCTTCCCCTCTTCACTGTTGTGGAACCCATAGAATATAGCACTATAGTCTCCCTTGCAGTCTCCACTGCTGCATTTAAGGGTTTTTTGATAGATTAATTGCTGTTCCTCTGCATAACACAATGTTTGGTCCTAAGTCTAACTCAAACAATTTGATCCAAGGCTTTGTCTTTGACTCATTTCACTCTGTTGTGAACTTACTCTCTTCTCTTAGCTTTCACTACCCCTTCATGATCAATGATAAGAACCTATCATTCTTTTCAGCAGAATGGAAACAAAGGTTAATAATACAAAGAAGAAGCATGGAAAATTTCAGGCTTCAAAAGCAGGGGTCTTGAAAGTAACGTTACTAAATACAAGGTACTGGGGTGAAGAAATCCTACTAGGAATTTGCTCACAAACGTAAAAGAGATAAACTGCAGAATGTGTTAAGAGCTCATCTTGTATAAGGGAAAGAAGAAAATGCAGCCCGTGAGCCCCCACCACACCAAACATTTTTAATTGAAGGTAACATGCCCCCAAATAAACCAAGCCATTACAAAATGGCTTTAAAATTCAGTGGTTCAGATAGTTTTGCTTCCTCCCACATTTAAAAGATGAAAATAAAGCTGGAAGTGAAATGACGTTGTTATCCCAATGCATGGATGCCACAAAGGCCAACCTGCTATGCTCGTACCTCTGTTTGACAGTGGGGAATGATTAGCTCAAAAATGGGAGGGCTGTGAGAGTGAGGTAACTTAACTAGATCTTTTCTACCAATGTTTACAGGGTTGTACAGGAAAGAACCAGTTGGCGCATGAAGATATGAACTAAAAAATTGTTTTATTTACAAGAGTCACACAAGCACGCAAAAGGCCAAATGCTCACAAACTTGCACAAGGACTAACCAAAGGAAAGGGAGGAAGGTGGAATAGAGGACACTGGGGGATTTGGGCAATATTTACCAGTTTGGAGAGAAGCAGAGAAAGCAGTGACATGGCTTAGGCAAGAACCTAAGGACAGTTCTTGTTCAGTAATTGGATGGACAGAGTGGCATTTGGAATGGTGAGAGACTGCACTGGACAGCCTAAAATTGGGAGTATCTGTACTCAAAAAATATCCTGCGGGTATGATTGTGACTTGCACTCCCAGCTAAGCGGACAATGTGAGTTGCAATACAAACAATGGACGGAGCTAATGGTCTTAAGTGTTTAGGTGACAAAGGATAATGGTTGTTGTAATACTGAGTATTGTGGACAGGTGTACAGGTGTACAGGAAATGTCCAGGTGTACAGGGACCAGGGTTGAAACAATCATAACTTGGTGGAAACTTTCTCGATTCAACTCTGAGAGTCTGGCTCAGTGTTTGAAGCCAATTGTATTCAGAACAGCCACACTATTATTCTGAAAATGACTGGGTCCTTTGCCTAAGACATGGGTGCAGGTGATCTATCTTGTCATTTTGTGTTTATGGTCAGTAATTGACCTCTTGCAGCGTGACCTCACCTCAGTTATCATTTATATATAAATGCCAATTAATATAATGCCAATCTAATATTATTTGCCAATTAAAGCACAACAGTGTCACTTTTGATTTGGCAGAGATGCACCACATGGCCTTCCAAGAGGCACAGGGATAAAAACTGTACCCTCCAACTTCCCCAATTTGGCAGAGATAGTCCTTATTAATCCTCTATTGCCCCATGTACTTGGCTACTTTTAAAATGTCCCAATTTCTCTCTCTCCTCACAGTTTCTCCTTTTGTCCTCCATTTACTTCAGCAAATTGAATTCAAAGTGCAAAAGTTATTTGCACTGAATAAATTCAGTGGTGAGAGACAGGAAGGGAAGGATTCTTCCCTTTTCTGGTAGGCTCAGGCAAAAGCACCTGCTGCAACCTCTCCAAGCTTGTGTGTTTTTCTTCCTAAATAATTTTTGCCATCTTGACTGTGCTGTGATGTTGCTTGGCCGCACATGTCCTGGTTTCTCTCTGTAAAATGTTGCAAGGTATGAAAAAGCAGCTCCCAGTCCTGACACAGCTGCTCATCCCAGCTGTATAGTCATCCTTCAAGCCAATCATAGTGGGGTTCTTCTAACTTCTTACATTTGCTGCAGAAAAAATAGGCAAAGCTCAGTAAGATACCATGTTGACATTTTAAATAATTTATCAGAGCCATACCACACCCTGTCATAAGGAAGCTCAAACCAGCTAACACAGTGTCAGTAATGCATCGGTACTGTTGTGCCTTAAGGATGTAGCAAGTTGCTTTATATACAGTCAGATGGTGTGTCCCTCAGTCAATACAATCCACTCTTCTTGGCAGTTGTTTCTCCAAGTCTTCTTATCATCTGCTGGCTGAGCCAGAGACTAGAACAGGAACATTTTGGCTATTCAGCAGTTTCTCTACCCCAAGCTATAGTCGTTCTTAGATAAAGTATTCGAGTATGAACGTAGGCCAAGAATAAGACAAGCAACCAGGAGGAGTGTGACCACAGACTGAATGACTGGAGACTGTGTGGTGTTCCAGGTGAGGTTGCCAGGTGAAGTAAGGTCCAGGGCTCCTGTCCATTTAATGTTTGAATAGAAGAGGACATTTCAAGAGGTGTTGTTTGTCACACAATTGAGTGAAACCGCTTTTGTATTTTGTACTCAGTTTGGAGGAAAGTGGGAGGAGAGAAGAGAAACTGGACATTTTAAATACATCTGAACAAATGGGATGCCAGAGGATACCAGCTGGAGGGGATTGTTACTGCAGTTCCTAAGCCGCACTTGGGATGATATTAGATATAATTTTGATATCAATAATTTGGCCTTCTATCATTCCTCTCCACGTGCTGCAGGGTCCCCCGGACAAGCTCGCAGACAGGCACGGCCACTAATCGCTGTAATATTCCAACACAATACAGGCTGGCCAGAAATAGCTGTCCTGCTGCTTCAGGAGATCTTGAAGGCAAGTACTCTATTATGTATGCACACTACTTACAAAGAACTCCCTGCCCCGAGCAGGCAGCTTGATTAGCTGAATACTTATCTGTCAAGCACTCTGTATTTGCATACTATCTACTCCTTTGTCAATTCAGACCTAACTCAATCATGCTAAATTCTGACCTTTCGGAGGCTTTGTCTCCAGCCCGAAACTCCTTGTTTTCCCCAAGTACAGACTAGCCTATGGCCACATTGTTCCCCTATAAAAACCCCTGACTTTGAGAGCTTCTTCAGATCGCTCCCGACTTCCATCCCGCCTTGCTGCCGCTTTGCCGGGTAAGCTTTCTCCTCAGTCCCACGTACTGAGACTCCTTACCTCCGAACTTCTGTTGCAGACTACCCGGGCTTCAGGACAGGTGTAGTATTACCTAAACCAACAACTCCTCTTAATAATCCCTCTATCCCACTCCAACCTTTATTTCTATAGTTATCTGTGTGAGTGTGCTGCATACACTGTTTGCCTGTATTTTAATAAAAATCACAATTATTATTTGTACACTTCTGTTTGCTCCTTGACTTGGCCTGACCCCGTAGACATTGGGTAAAAGATCTCACTCCGTTGCCCTGCCTCTCGTGTTGCTAGCTTGTGCTCTTGGCTAATGTCTCCACCTTATATAACTGAGAGCGCATTTAGGTGTCCCTCCCGGGACCCCCAGAAAACAGGGTAACAGGATGCCATCCCTGCAGATGCCAGGGTTGAACTTGGGGCTCTCAGCATGCCACATATCTTCTCTATCCCTGAGCTATAGCCATTTTTTTCCAACCACTGGAGTGAGGACTAGAGCGCAGAAAGAGGCTTTTAAAATCAACGACATGCCAAAACCACCCATAACTGAACAGCGTTTCCTAGTAATGGGATCCAGAGCACCAGCCTATGTCTGCTAAACTATGACAATCTGCAGCCCCGTATACACCAAAGCTAAAAGTCCCCTCCATTTAATGCTTCTTATTTTGGAATCAACAAGAAAAAAAATGCATTGTCAACAAGGCTGCACTTTGTGCATAGAAGCTTTTCCCAAGAGTTTCAAAACGAAAAATCCTCACCGAAAGATGCGTAGTTGCGAACCGGAGGGGGAAAAATCATTGGAAAAGAAGGAACGTTTCCCTTCTCTCCTCTCAACCCTGGAAAATCGGGCAGTCTGGGTCCCTGACTTGGCCACGGGGCGGCGCTCTTCCGCCGTCCAAGTTCCTTCCGGGAGGCGTTGCCGCTCCGAAAGGAAACCACCCCTCGGTGCTGCGGCTGTGCGGGTGTGTGGAAACAACTGGAGAAAGGGGAGGGCGGGGGGGAGAGCAGTAGATTTCCACTGGCGCGGATGGGGCTGGGCAGCCTCCCTCTCTCGTTCGACCTCGCCCGCCCAGGCAGCCGGATGAGTCATCCTGGGGCGCCGGCCTTTGCTGGGAGCTTTTCCGGGCTGCTGGAATGAGGAGCGTGTCGGACGGAAGCGCACTTGGGCCGCAAGACATGGGTGTCGCCCCCCCGCCCCAGCGGGCCCGCTTTGTGCTGCAGAATCCGCTCCCCGCCGGACTTCTGAGAGACGACCGGACCGCCCGCCCCCGCTTCTCTGCTGGCATTGCCGGCATCCGTGGGAGCCCCCCGCGCAGGATGGATCGGGGACGAAAGCAGAAAAAGAACCTCGCCGCCCGGGCTGCGAGGCCCGCTCGAGAAGAGGCTACTGCAGTCCTTTGCAGGGCGGGCGCAAAAGGGAGCCGGTGGGCGAGGGCCGAGAGGCGGCGAAGCGCGTCCTGCGGCAAGACGGGGCGCGCCTCGTCCGCGCGGAGGGCGGCGCCAGGAGGCTGCGCTGCTCGCAGGAGGGGTCGCGCCAGCTGTCCTTGCGCGCGGGAAGGTGGGGCAGCCTTTTCCCCGGCACCCTGGCTTCCCAGCGCAAGGACAGGTTTCTCTTTGGATGAGAGGAAGCTCCCTGCACGCTGTGCCTGCTCTGAGGACGCGGAGGGGTTTACGCGGCACCGATTTGCTTTGCCAAGGGCCTTCTCCAGGTGGAGGGCCCGAAGCATAGTTGTAACCCACCTGCAGTAGGAGGGAATAACGTACGACGTCCCCCCCGCGCCATTTCTGAACGACAGTGCCATTGTGCTTATCTGCACTGCAGTCTTCTGGGCTGGCAGCTAACTAAGATGATAAAAGTCACGACCAGGTCAAACCTGCTGACAACTGACACCAGTCCAGTCTCACCGAATCCTGCAGCCCATCTTGGCACTGCAGATCATGGGGAGGTGGAATAAGGCATTTCCCAAGAGCCATATTATTGCCTTAGTCCAGGGAATTAAGACTACACATGCCTGTCCACTTTTAGCCTCGACAGGAGCTCCTTTCTGGGTAATTTTTAACTTAACTGGTTTCTAGGCAAAGAAGAGTAAAATAACTGAGAAACTAAATTATCTCCAAATTGTTTAAAGCAATGGAACTTTGGTGCATAAGGATTCACTTAGATCCTGAGGTTCATGGATCCCTGGGGGTTTGCAGAGCCCTCACTGGGGGTCTGTGAAGCCCTGCAGCTGGATGCCAGAAGCAGCAGGGATATGGGGGGGGAAGCAGATGCCAAAACTGCTCCCTTATTTGCAAAAGAGGGAACCGCTTGGGCATGCAACCACACCTGCTGCCATGTCAATTTTGTATGGGATGTGGCAAGGGGTGTGGGTACCAAAGGAAACAGTGGCAGGTGTATGCACCCAAATTGCTCCCTTGTTTGTTAAACAAGCAGGAGGTTTGGTGCCTGCACCCCCTGCCACTGTCATGTCCCTGACAAAAGGAACACGGCAGCTGGCATCTGTATGTGTCTGAACTATGACTCTGGAGACCAGGGTTTGAATCACCATTTGACCATGGAAACCCACTGGATGACTTCAGGCAAGTCCCATTCTCTTCAACATCAGAGAAAGGCAAAAGCAAGAAATCTTGCCAAGAAAACACCCACAAGTTCATCTTTGTTGTTGTGCATCTTCAAGTCATTTCTGAGTTATGACAACCCTGTGGTGAACCTATAATAGGACTTTCTGGGGCTGAGAGTATGTGATGCACCCAAGGTCACCCAGTGGGTTCATGGCCAAGTGGAGAATCAAACCCTGGTCTCCAGGGTCATGGTCAAACGCTCAAAACTCTACACCAGTGCTGGCTCTCAGGTTTGTCTTAGGGTCACCATAAGCGTTTTCAAAGAGGAAACATGAGGGTTAGAAAGAACCTTCTCCCATCAATGTGCCTTCAAGTTACTTCAACGTTTTGACAACCCTAAGCTTAACCTATCACAGGGCTTTTTGTGGCAAGATTTGTTCAGAGGGCAGTTGCTATTGCCCTCCTCCGAAGCTAAAAGAATCTGACCTGCCCAGGCTCATCCATGTCTAAAGCAGGAATTTGAATCCTAGTTTCCGAAGCCTTTAATAAATAAATATTTGAATATTTAAATCTACATTTAAACATTTGAAACTTAAATCTTGGGGACCTTGATAACCAATTATATTTACAGGGGGTGCCCAGTAAAGAAAATGTTAAGAACCATTTACTTAGCAGAACAGGGGTCTCCAGATGCATTAAATCAATCAACCTCTGGAGTCCAGTATTACTCAGTACTTTTAGGGAGATGACATGTACTGAGCCTGAGCCCTTAAACCCACAAAAGATGGATTCTACTACTGATTCATACTGAAAGACTTGAACCCATTAAAAACTGGTAAGCATCATTTTTAACACTTACTGTCAACCCACATCTTTCTGGTTAAAGCGGATACTGTACTTTAATATTAGAAGTTTAAAGCTAGTCCATGGGGGGGGGACTTGACTAGGTCATAGGAGAATTTTGTTCTCACACATTTTGTCATTAGTTTTCTTGCTGTACTTTAAATAGATAAAGAGCTTTTGCCTGTGCTTGATTAGGAAACTTTCAGTTGTGTGCATGCATATCAGCTATAAAGATGTACTGTAGTTTCTAAGACCTTTTAAAAGAAAACTAAAATAGTTAAACTAAAGATGTCAGGTCTCCTGAGTTTGAACAGCTGAAGATGAGTAAAACTGAAGATGATTTACCAGTGTCTGCGGGCTTCAAAAATCTTTCAAAAGAGTTTGTATCCAAGGTACAAAAATAAGTTGTTATGTAAAGCAGTATGTGTTTGCAATTTTCTAAAGAATGTGCATCTCGATTGTTTAGGGGATAGTGCCCATTTTTAGGGGGAAAGATTTCAACAAAAATTAAGACATTTAGCACAATCATCCTTGAACTACTGTCATAACTCATTAGCACTTGTCATTCTAGGATCAGTTTCATGGTTCGCCCAACACTGCTGCACTCCAAAACTCCTGCTGGTAGAAATGCCAAAGGTGTTACCTTCATTAGCAGATCATGTAATACTTTAACATTACAGAGCTTTTCAGGAGCCAAATCAGTTAACTACAGCGAGATTTGAGCAAAATGGAAGAGTCAAGACCATTATGAGGAAAACTCTGATTTCACTTTATGAAGGTGTTGCACTATTTGCTTTCTCTACAAAGAACCCAGAGCTGCTTCTGCAAGCCTGTCTCCTGTGGGCAGTAAGAGCATCGTATGACGTAATCCATTGCAGTTGCTTCTTGCTTAGTCCTTAGATTTGATAGACAGGATAGGAATCTCCAAGTTGTGCAATAGTGACAGCTTTTGCCCCTAAAAGTTTCAGACGTGTTGGTACAGAGAAGTTATTTGTATCTCACTTGTAGAAATGGTTCTTGTATAATGAATTTGAAGGTTGTGAATAGCTCCTCGCAATCCCACTAGAGCTGTAACTTGCCATCCATAATCAGATGTGTATTTTAAAAATTATAAGCAGTAAGGCCATTTTCCACAAATAGATGCATAAGGCAACAAAGCCAGATCAACAAGATTAACAAGATCAAATCAGATTGTAGACAATTCACACTGGAATATATTGATTTATCCAATCCCATTAGGATACTAAAATTAGGGGTATTCTGTTGTAATATCCCAATTAAGACAACTCACGGCTTATGAATTGTCAAAGTGCCATAGTATTAGGTAGATATTTTCAATTCACATTACAGAAGCTATCAGAATACTATTATATTTCTGTTGTTTTTTATTGCTGTATTAAGGGAACCAGTGTGACTGAGTATTGGACCACAACCCTGCAGACCAGGGTTTGACTCATTTGGCCATGAAAACCCACTAGGTACATAATATGCTCTCAGCCCCAGAAAGCTCAATGAGTTCCACTTTAGGGTCACCCTAAGTCCAAGATAACTTGAAGGTACACAAGATTTAGAATTTTACAAACTGGTAAAACAGACACCCTTTAGACCAAGAATGGGGAACCAACAGCTTCTCCACTCCCTCCCCATGCTGGACAAATTTTATCACCCCTAGCCACCCATGTGATTGGGGTTCATATGAGTTCCTGTCCTTCCAAGACCTGGAAAAGTCCCAGATTCCCAATTCTACTTTAGCTGTATCAGACCAACATTCAACCTGCTCACTGTTCCCAAGAATAGCTTCCAGCAGACCAGTGCAATATCAGATTCTCTATTAACTTTCTTTGTACCTACCAAGTCATTACATAATTTCTCTGCACCTGCTTTATCAAGCATTCACACACCTGAACCATTCTTTCACAAAAAACTTAGAACACACTGTTTATGTATTTTTATATGCATTCAGAATAGACTGTAAAGTTGAATTAGTCCTATACTCCAGCCACTGGGGAAAAACTGGTGCTTGATAAACTCCTGTGCTCTGAGAAAGATCCGACTTTAATTTTGGCAACCCAAAGATTTAGGGAAACATACTTTCACTTGATATACTGAGCCTTATGGCTGACTACTGCAATTTGATGAAACATTTTGAGCCTGTGCATCTTGGACATCTGTCCTGCCAACATTAATCAGTCACAAAGGACCATATGCCAGTCTACTGTAGTGAAAGTGGATCCCTACCCAATGAATTTTTACAAGGTATTGACAGAGAGGCAGGATGATAATCTCAGTGGAAGGCAAACAGGCATCTCAGTAATTCAGTCTTGTTTTATGTCAACAGCTGTTGCAAAACCAGTGAGGGACTCATGCCAGTTATCAAAATCCCAAAGTTTTGAAGTAACTGGTCAATTACTACCCTAATCAAACAGGCAAATTTATTAAGCAACTTGTGGCAATCCCAGCTAGGAAGGTGCCCATTTCTTAATAGTGTTTGCTTTATGGATTAGACAAAGGCACCCTTAGTTGTTGTATGCCTTTGTGTCATTTGTGTCTAGGTAAGTAACTTTATCACAGGATTTTATTGGCAAGATTTGGTCAAGAGGGTGTTTGCCACTGCAATTCTGACTGCCCAAGGTTGCTTAATGGATTTTTATGGCTGAGTAGGGATTCAGACCCTGCTGTACCAGCATCTTAGTACCCAACTATACAGTGCTGGCTCCCTACTCAAAAGAAGCCTAAAGGATAATCTTTGAAACAATATCTTAAGAAGCCAGATTGAGAAAGGTTAAGTTCTAATGTGCTGTAGGCTACAAGTGAATAATTGAGTTATTACCTATTAAGGGACTTCAGTAACATTAGAATAAAGTAACAAGTCAATTTGCAACAAAGAAGGTAACTTCTGTGTCATACTCAAGACAGTTAAAGAAACTGACAACACAAGAATCACTAGCTCCTCTTAAGACCAGATGTATATCAGGATAGCATGCCCCTTCACAATGAAAGTTGATTCAGAGCAGTCTTGCTTACTCATGGGAAAGTGCAACACTGGGCAATAAACAGCTCAGATTAGATAATGAACTATACAGAATATTAACCATCAAACACTACCATTTGAAGATTTTTATAAAAAGTATTATTTCACCAATTAAAGCAACAACAGCAGAGTTGCAGCGCTGTCCTAACGACCTGACTACAAACACCAAAAAAGAAATACTCTACTAGGTTTTATAGTAGAACAGCATATGCAGCTTAAGCAAATTGAGCCTCTACTTTTGGCATCTGTCTCTCAATTAATGACCTGCTTTTATTTTTGGGCTTCTTTTCAATATGCAGACAGTAATACCTTTTGATCTTTACCTCTTTCTATCTTTGAATCTTTAGTTACATAGTTATAGCCCAGACTGTTTGTTCTAAGATTCCACATGTACCCCCAATACTTGGCAATATATCTAGGATTAAAACACAACTGACCATTACACCATAAAAAAACTTCCCCAGAGGGAAGAAAACAAACTACCATGTGGTTTAACTTGTTTATTTTGTTTTGCAAACAAGTTGTCTTCACTCCAGCACGACTTGTAAGGGAGCAGAAATTGAAACCCAATAGAAAAGCAGCGGTAAGTCAGGAGCACAAGGTTTATAGGGGACTAACCCCAGCTACAGAAGGAATGGTTGATTGTTAAGACAAAAGGAATTTTATGACAGCTGCCCACAGTCAGTGATGGTGATCTTCTTGCTCGTCTTGCCATTTCTTGATCCAAAGCGCTCCATTGCTTCCACAACATTCATTCCTTCTTTAACATGGCCAAAGACCACATGTTTCCCATCCAACCTAAAAAGACAGATTTAGGGCACTCTTAAATATGTCTATTAATCTAGCTTGTGATTACATGAAGCTGTTTCAAACACTTTATTTATGACTACAATTTTGGTAGCATTCAGTTTTCCAGTTTTCTAGCCAGATGCAACAAAGAGTAACTGCGCTAGTAAGAAAGGCTCGGACACCCTTGCCTGTTTAACTTTAGATGAGGCAATAGTCTCTTAACTTCAGGCATATGGTATTCTGTTGCTTCAAGAATAAGCTATCTGTAACTAAACCCTAATTCACAAATGAACTCTGAAGCCAAATACTCACCAATCAGTTTTGGCAGTACAGATAAAGAACTGAGATCCATTTGTATTGGGACCAGCATTTGCCATAGACAAGATGCCAGGGCCTGTGTGCTTGAGGAGGAAGTTCTCATCAGGAAATTTCTCACCATAAATGGATTTACCCCCTGTTCCATTGTGGCGGGTAAAGTCACCACCCTGCAGAAAAACAAGATGTGTACTGCTGAAGCCAGATGTTGGGTTAAGCAATCCTGATAGAGATCTTAACGTTTAAAAAAATATTATGCTAACTGATCACCAAAATTTAAGATTAGGCCTTTTAAATTGTTTATTTCCAGTTATTATTCAACACAAGACTACCAAAGTTTAAGATAAAGTTCAGTGTACATATATTCTCCACAATGGAAAATCAATATATGTTATATACCTGGCACATAAACCCAGGAATGATTCTGTGAAAGCAGGAGCCTTTGTATCCAAAACCTTTCTCTCCGGTGCTCAAGGCACGGAAATTTTCTGAAATCAGAGGCAGAAATAAATCAGAACATTTGCTTAGATGACTAGCAACAGTTTTAAGCTAACGTGCTTACAGAGGAACAGTCAAATTACAAACCTGCTGTCTGTGGAACCTTGTCTGCAAACAGCTGTGGAAGAAAAAGGAGACATCAGTCATTGCCATATTCACTGTGAGTGTACATATACCTGCTTTAACATTCATTGATTTCTGTGATTTCCCCCCAACAGTTAAGCTTGAAAACCACTGTTATTAAAACTATCATGTCACCAAGCAATGCAATTGTCTATACTGAAAGAACGTTGCTGTGAACTGTTCTGTAACTGGCAGATAAGTTTCATCGATTCTGGCAGCATAAAAATATACCTACTGCTCAAGTTGTACAGATAACATTTGTATCTCAAGGTCTGCCTCCAATTCTGTTATCCATAAACTGACAGCTCTGAATGCCCATTTACCTAGACAAGTCTGCTAAAATGATACAGAAATCTCAAAGCATATTAATGTTTATAAAATGGACATCCCAGTCAATGGAATTAAGGCACCAAAAAACGACTGGTGGAATACTCTTGTGGTTCCAGACTCGAGAGCACTCTAGAGGGAGCTCTGGCAAGCACAGGATCTTTGAACATGGGGTATGTGTGAGTATGTGTCTTTCAGTTGCCTGTAGATATGGCAATCCCATGCATTTCGTAAAGTTTCCTTAGGCAAGAAATACTCAGGTGGTTTTGCCAGTTCCTTCCTCTGAAATATAGCCTATAACACCTGGTATTCCTTGGCAGTCCTCCAATCCAAGTACTAACCAAGGCTGACCCTGCTTAGCTTCCAACATCAGGGGGGATCTGGTACTTTTGCTGAACATGGGTAAGCAGAACACCATTACTAAGAAAACCAAAGCCACCTGAAATCTGGTTGTTACTGATCAGATCTAAAACTTAACCACTTGATCATAACAGATCAGTGTTGCTATCCTTTTCGTTGCTGCAAACTTCACTAGAGAGCAAAATTAAAAGAGGCACCCAAACATAAAACATTTTTCTTAAGAGCACTGGTTCACTCTGCTTGAAGGTCTCCCTCAAACGTATAAGTGCCATTAAGTATCACAAATAGTTCCCAAATCTCAGCATTCTTAATTCATTCTCAACAACCTTGTGTCACCAGTATCCAAGCTTACTTGCCACTACATCTGTCAACAGAAAGGGGAACTAGCAATAGCTTCTGCAGAACCCCCATTTACTGCACTCTGAATCTTTCACGCCGACATTTAGCAGGTTAAACTGACAGTAGTAGTAGAAGTAGTAGTTGACAACCCCATCAAGTGATAAGAAATAAAATGTTTACATTTGCCCCGACCCCACGACGGATCGCAGAAGCCCAAATGAGCTCTGCGCCCGTTTTTATATCCTACTACTAAAGAAATGACAAACCGCACCCGTGCTCCTTTTTATACAAGGATACAGGAAGTTCACAAGGCGTTACAACCGTACTGAACAAGACAATGGCCCACAGTACAAAATCTGCATGCCCGACTGTAGACTGCTATGAACGGGGACCAGATTCGCCAAGATGGAGGGAGGGAAAAACCGCGAAGGACCTCATCAGGCCACCAGCGACCCTTTTCGTTCCCATTTAGAAGGCGGCATGATTCGAAGCTGACCGGGCTTTCCTGCTCCCATTACCAAGGAGAAAACGGCAAGGGGTCTTAAAGGAGCTAAACCTCAGCTTTAAGTAGCCCAATTACAGCCACGTTCTTCCCTGCGACCTAAAATTTTTGTAGACTGGCAAAGGCCCGCACCCCACCCTTGCGAGATATGGCCACTGCCCTCCTTTTCCATTTCACGCCATTAAAAGAAGGCGGGGCGTGGGCTGCAAGCAAAGGAGCACGACCGTCCCCGTGGGGTGGGGGGAGGAATCCTTTTTATTTCTAAACGTGCAGATTTTCAGGGCAAAGCCTGGGGAGGCGCGCTCAGCATCTGACAGCTCCCAGGCGAAAAAAAGCCTCGAGTCCCTTCTCCTGAAAAGCAGGGAGAGAAACGGCTGCAAATGAGACAAAGGCGGCGGGGGAGAGCAAGCTGGCAAGCCCTCGCCCCCCCGGCAGGCTGCGCGGGCCACGTGGAGGCGCCGACGCCTGGCAGCGGCGGCCCTGGCCGCGCGGCTCCCCCGACCTCCCCCACTCCACCCGCGCCGCAGTGAGGCCCCCCGCCCCCCGAAAAAAGGCCCTCACACGCCGCCCCCCGTCAACCGGATCCGTTTCTGCTTCCCTCCCCACCCCCTCCCCGGCCGCTTCAATACAATCGGAGGGATCCCAAAATGGCCCCGCGCGCTCCCTCCCCGGCAGGAAATGGCGGCGTCGCCTCCGCCCTCGGAGACGAAGCGCCCTCTCCTCCGTTCCCACCCCCCATCTTCCCCCAACGGTCGTTGACGCCTTCGTACCTCGAAGGTGATGCGCCCGAGCGGCTCACCCTCGGCAGCGATGTCGAAGAACACGACTGGGTTCGCCATGGCGGGAATGACTCAAGTAAGACAGAGAGAGAGAAGAGAGGAGAAAAAGCCACGGAGAAAAAAACCCGAACTGAAACACCCCTCCGTCGGGAGCGCGGCACAGCAGAAAGACGAGAAGGCGCTCGCCGAGCTTATATAGAGTGTACGCCTCTGTCTCGACCTTCGCTCACGCGACCTTTCACCAATCACAGCAAGAAAAGTTTGCCGAGTGAAGGGTGAACTGGCCAATCAGAAATCCCTGTTAGGGGTAAGGGCGGTTTCTTAGTGTTTCGCGCCTCTGTATCGGGGCGGGGTTTCTGCGAGAGGCGGGAACCGGGGAAAGGTATGTATTTTCTGGAAGCATGGGCGGCGTTGAGTGCGCTGGGTAAAGCTGAGGTTGTCATTTGGAGGGGGGAGGGGCATCCGCTAAAGGGAGTGGGGGATGGGAAGCAGGAATGAGGCGTTAAAAAAAATGTAAGGACAAGGTTTTGGCATCATGAGGCCAGGTGTGTGTTCTTGCCCATAAGCAAATATTATTGAATTCGATGGGGTTTATTCCTTACTGATAGAACTCAAGAGCCCGCAAGGTCTCGTTGTGTGAGCGTTGGGGTTTGGCTCTGGAGGCCGGAGTTCGAATCCCGCCCGGCCACGGAAACCCGCTGGGTAACTCTCTCAGCCGCAGGGGAGGGCGGAGGCAAACCTCCTTCTGAACAGATCTGGCCAAGAAAACCTCGTGGTAGCGACTTGAAGGCACACAGCAACAACGTTAGGTTAGAAGACAATAAAGAATAATGGAGTATTGAGCCGTTCCTCCAAAGCGAGAACGGCTGTGCAAACTTGTCCAAAGCAAGTGTGTTTATGTATACCTCTTCTCCCCCCCCAAAGATATCAAAGCAGTATACGTGCCCCCCTCCCCGCATCCTCACATTAAACCTGTGAAATACTTTAGGCTGAGAGTTGATCCCAGGTCCGGAGGCACTCAGTCAAGCTCTTGGTGGAGTCTTGACACTGGATCCCGTTTAAAGTGATTTGTATATACTGTAATAAATTATGATACATATGGCAAAATGCAAATTTATATCCTAAGACACTTAGGGAAGTGTATATGTTTCCATTTTGTCACCGTACTTTATGCTCACAAGAGTCTTGTGAAGTAGGTCAGGTGAAGAGTGACTGATTCAGGGTTACTTAATGAAAGATTTGTAACTAAATGGTGATTTGAATCGAGGTCTTTCCAGCCCAGGTCAAAAACCAATTTATGAAAAGTATTACTTAAATATAACCTGACAGTATGTACCTTCCTAATATCTGCCCTCAGGGATGTGATCTGGGATTAGGGTGCATGCATTCTTGACTGTTTGGGTTATACCCTCCTAGGCTCATTAGTTCCTCACCTGCACATTTATTGCTCATTCATCAGTGCTGCCTTGGATTACATGGTGGTTTCACATTTCTTCTCAAGATATGCACTGTTTCTTTTGGTGGTACACTTGGCATGAATGTGTACATTTCTCACACTATTTTTGATAGGACTATTGGATGGCTTTGCTCCTGAAAGAAGAAGGCCTGTTAGTGTGGGTGAGCTTACACTGCCTCTTGTGTTTCACAGTACTTTCATCCTTCTACCGTGATGTTTTATTTGAACTTCAAACCTGTAACTTCATTGTCAGCCAGTTATAGGTATTCAGATGCCTTCTTCCCTTGCATGCTAAAACCTACAACCTGGTTAAGAGTTAGCCTGAAAATATCTTACAACCAATAACCAGTGGCATACTTTGGTACCTAATGTCAGGGAAATCGATGCTTATTTTCTCCCTCCCTCCAGCTGCAGCTTTTTTGTGGCAGCAAAAAACTACTCTGAATGGTTTTTCAGCTCTCTGGAGTAGGTTTTAGGGTGGATGGTGGAAGGGCTGTAGGCAGGAAGGGGGAGTTGTCAATTCTGGTCACTTCTGCCAAAGGGATCCTTTGTGGGAAGCAGAGAAAGTATACAACTGATTTTTTGCTTCCATCTTCTTTGAGGCATTCTTACATGTTAATAGAAGTGGGTCATCACTGACAGTAAGTTAGTAAAGGACCATGGATTTTAAGTATGTGGGATTTACTCTCGTTACTGAAATGATACATTCTAACAACTGGATCCAGGTCTAAAACAATGGCTTGGAGGTGCTGATGGGTACAAATGGTATATTGAGGTTGAGCCAATGCCCCTGAGCTGTATACCTGCAAATACAGATTGACACCTGAGATACTGTACTTCAGGAGAACCAGTGTGACAGAGTTCAAACTCCTATTCTACCATTCGCATTTGGCCAGTCCATCTGTTTATCTCAGCATGAACTACCCCACAGTATTATTCTGGGCATAAAATGTTTCATTGTGAGGATAAAAATATAGAGGGTGATCAAAATGTGATAAATAAATGTAAATAAACATAATTAAGAATTCTAAAGGACTGAAATGGGGGGGCTTTTTTTAAACTGTTGTTAAAAATAGGGAGTCTCTCTCGCATACTCTGACAGTTTTCTGCAAATACTTTAGAAATTCATTAACTTTTATGTACCAGCAGAACCCAATGTACCTTCTGCACACTCAACTTAGGGTTTCCTAAAGGAGATGAGCTCCATCAAGGCCTTCTCCATGCCTTCCTTTCAAACTAAGGAGTTTTAGTGTTGTCATCTGTCCTTCCTTTGTGGGTCACATTTACCTCATTGTAGGTTGTGTTCTGCTTTTCTTGGTTTGGCGAATTAATCAGAGGTGTCAGAGGACAAACAGCTGCAGCAGGCAACTCTTGTCTATTATAGTGGATTGGATATGTGAAAGTCTAAAAAAGTTACAGAAGCATGCTTTGAACTGATCAGCTTAGAAAAGACTTAAATTGTATCAGGTTATACAAAATGGAGGAAATTACTTCCCCAGTAAATGATATGAACATTAGAGCTGTGATATCTATGTTTGAAATGATTTATTTAAGGAAAGCACTTCTGGAATCCAAAATAAATGACAAGCAACAACTGCGTATAAACTGGTTGTCTGAAATAACTCATAGAAGCCTTTAAACCAGGAACAATCTTATGTGGCCCACATCATAATTTCAAAAACTATCCGCAAGAGCTCAATGCAGACCTTTACAAGAGGGATCTATCTTTTCTGCAGGAGCCCATTGCTCAAGAAAGGAGAGGGAAAGAAAGAAATAATGGCAGAGAGAGAGAGAGAAAGGAAGGCAGAGATGGAGGGAGGGAGGTCTTATTTGCTTTTGAGTTTGACTTCAGCCCACTCATCATGGTTGTTGGTTCCTACCTCCAAGAGAAGGTGTCCTTTACTAGAAGAAAGTTTGTCTACTTTTGCTCTAAACTACTGCAGCGTTGAATATAGAAGGCAATACCAATTATAATGCTCTAAATAAGTTATTCCTGTATGGGGACAGGGTATTTCAGATTCTCAACGGAGGGTGGGGAAGGTACTACTTGGGGAGCTGAGGGGCTCTAGGTGCTGTTGGACTTCACCTCTGACAAGCCTCAGCAAGCATGGTCAGTGGTAAGAGATTTTGGGAACTGAAATCCAGCAATAGAATTATAGAGTTGGAAGAGACCACAGGGGCCATCAAGTACAACTCCCTGCCATGCAGGAACACTCACACAAAACACCCCCACCAAATGGCCATCCAGCCTCTGTTTAAAAACCTCCAAAGAAGATGTCTCCACCATACTCTGAGGCAGCATATTCCACTATTGAACAGCTCTAGGAACCGCTCTTCCCAATCATAATTTCTTAGCTCTTATCAATGACTTACACCATCTAAGTCAAATAATGGCACCTCCCATAGCAGCTGTGCCTCTCTCCTTAAAAATACATATAACATATATAAAAACCATGGTTGATGGTTCCCGGACTGTAAATACACTATCAATCTACATTGTTTTGGGTGCACAATTCTGTGTTTGATTCTGGAGTGTCAGTAGTGTTTTGTCTACATTTTTGTTAATTAGCAGCATCACACCCCTCCTAAAAGGAAATTGACAATGGAAATCAACTCATCAAAAGCCCCTTGCCAAATGCTATTTATTTCATAGTATTATCCTTTCTGTGGACCAGATGTAAAAAAAGGGTTGTTTGCTATGGTGATTCTGCATCTGTATTCCACGGAAGTAATGTGTCCAAGCTTAGACTTAGACCATTCCTGTGAGAAGCAGAAATGCCAGAACTAAGTACAATTAACATTTTGTTGGAGTTAGATGGAGGAATCCCTTGTCAATTGTGATGGTTGTAGGCTGAACTTTTTGTTATTCCCTTTGACTTTGTTACCCTTTTGTTGCTAGTCTAGCAGTTTGATCATCGTTAGTTTTTTTTTTTCTTCAGTGCTTTGCTGATCAAGGCATTTTTTCCAGCATGGCCAGCAGTTAAGTATATATAGGTGACCTACTGTTTTGCAGGGAAGGCATGGCTGCTTTGGTCAAAGTGAGAGCAGAAACATGACTCCCACTTCCATTAGCTCAGTAGGGGAGTGTGTTTCCATAACTCAAGTGGTAACATTGCATTTGTTCAGGTACATAGACCATTTCCTCAATGAGACTGTTATAGAGCTATAATTCCACTTTCAACATCCTATGGAATCCTGGGGTTTGCAGTTTAGGGAGGGGCCAGGCGGCCTCTCCCTAAACTGCAAAACCCAGGATTCCATAGGATGTTGAAAGTGGAATCATAGCGCTGTAACAGTCTTGTGCGGAAATGGCCATAGATGTATCCTTTGCCACAACTGCAATATGCAGGAGAAGAAACTGCCTTTGTCCTCAGTTTCCCTTGTGTGAAATGTGAAAACAATATACCATTCTGGATCAAGGATTTTAAATAAGAATTTCCAATCCTAGAAATCCATCCAAGAGTATCCTCTATTATCATTAAAATGCTAGCCAAGGTCTTGTATTGGAGGTTATGATAGAGCTATGCTCCACCTCCTGATCTAGCCCCTGAAACCCACCTTAAAAGCCAGTCTTCCATCCTGAGCAATGGAACTTTGTAGTGAGCAGGGTGCTGCAGGATGATGTGGCCAGACCCTTCTGCCAGTGAGTGATGGTGCAATGGAGAACTGTGACTAGACTCCACAGGCCTACCTGTCTCTGCTCCTTGCCCCATGGCTCACAGACAGGTAGGGACTTAATGGCATTGTCACTACCTAACACTGTAATTAACTGGATTGCTGCAACATTGCTTTCAAGTGAGAATTTGCAAAACACATACCAGGTAGATGTTCATACAGTTAACAGTTTCAAATAATTCAGGCAATATATTTATGCTAGTTTGGATTAGTATGTAATTACTCATTGGATTTCTACCTTGCTTTTCTACTCAAATTAATGCTCAAGTTAGCTAGCCTTGGAATACACAAAGTTAGAACTGAAACATTAAAGTTCATCATACAAAATAACATCCTAATAAAAAAATCTAAGGAACCAACACAAATAAGGAGTTAAATGCATGTTTGAAAAAGCTTTTGTGATTTTTTTTTTACTTCTTTAGTGGATTATATTAAATAACCTTATGAGGATATGTATTTGCTTACAGGCTCCTAATCACAAACCAAACATTTCGATGTGTATGTGCTACCAAGCTCAGGTAAGTATGAACGAGGCATAGCTTGCAGAGCTCCTGTGCTGAAGTGGGCTTCTAAAAATAACTCATTTCCCTAGTTCTTTGATATGAAGTGGCAGTATTATCCTCAACAAAGCAAGGGAAATTGTGCACAGAAGCAGCTTCCATTTATAGCAGATGTAGAGAACCTGTCACTTTTTGAGGCCCCGAATACAGTCTGACTCTCTGGGTCATCCTTTCGGGAATTGCTTCTGTTCTGTCTACAGGTGCATTCATGTCCACATGCGAGAGAGGTATAAATGGGATGGGGTGGTTTAGAACAGGAATGAACCATGCCATGCTAGAAACTCCTTTTACTTCTGCATTTTAGCCCTGCCCACCATTGGCTTTGGCTTTTTCTTTTTTAACTTTTCCTGTGGCTCAGTTGTCCCTTATGAGAAAAGATTCCCTACTCCTCATCTGCAGATTTCCTTTTTGGATCAGAAACCTCTGTGTACATCTGACACCAGTTTCTTGAGTATGAGGAGCTTGTCTATGAGGTCCTCTAGAACCATCATCACTAAGTGGTCACTCTCATTGCTGTTGTCATTGCTAACTATTTATGTGACCTTGCCCTCCTAGTCTAATCCACTGTAAGGCTCAGAAAGTAGAGGTGGCTGTTCCTTGTCCTTGCTTTTGTCTGTGCTCACGTGTTAGGAGAGCTGTACTACCCTGATCTTGTCTGATTACAAAAGCGAAACCCGCTTTAGGCCAGGTTAGCAGTTATATGGGAGACTGGGAAAGCTGTAGGCTTGCTCCCCCATACTACCTTGCACACACATATATCATCTGCCTTTGGAGGTTAAGAAGTATTGGGCTTGGTTAATATTTTGGTGGAAGACAACCAGATAATACCAGAAATCTCTAAGCAGGAAAAGTGTTAGGCATCTGTAGTATGATCAACTGGCATGCAACTGACTCTGGACTGAGTCTACTGTTTACAATGCCTCTCATGATATTATTTTTTTCTGCCTGAAGATTGGGAGTAATATGAAAACATATTTTTGAATGCAGGAAGAGTTTTTAACATTTTCCAATTTCAACAGGTTTTTTTTTTTTTTTACAAGTGCTTATGTACTATAGTCATACATAAAACATAAAACAGCACATAAAATCATTGTGCAGTATCTACATTATCTATAGGAATAAGCTACACAGTGAGCTGAAGTATGCTGGGAAATCTTGCTCACACCCAAAATGTAACTTGTTATAGCATGCCTAATATCAGAGGGGAGTGTATTCCACATAACTGTGGAACATGCAAAATGTCCTGTTTTGAACAACTCTGGAGTGGACTTCAAGAGCATGTGGCAACAGCAGAAGGCCCTATCTAAATGTCTTCAAGGACCACATGAGTCTGTAAGGGAGAAAGGAGCCTCTTAGTTGAAAAGGTTCCAAGTTATATAGGAATTTATGAAGTAAAAAAAGCCGAACTCAACACTGTAGCAAATAGGCAGCTACTGCAGTTTCTGTGGTGTAATGTTCTTTCAGGAATGATCCATTCAACTGAAAATTTTGTACCGGTGCAATCAAAATTTTACCCCATTGTTTACTGTACTGCTCAGTTCTCAAGACAATAAGAGATATCTACAACTGGTCTTGCTAGGATTATTTTGATAGAATCAGCAACTATTTTTATTTAGTTAACAATGACAGATACAACACTGAGGTAGTGGTTTTATAAGCTTCTTGCAATTTTATGTCCCGTAAGGTGTCTTTCCCCCTACCCGTTCCTACACATGTGGCAGACTGTTTGGCTGGATAGATTTTCTCTTCTGTTTATCCAGTATTTCTATTTTTTTTGTCATGACACGTATCTGTGAACAAATTTGTGATGTACTATGTATGTGCCTATTCTTGAATTTTATTTTATAATTGAAATTTTAAATTTTTTGCTATGTTTCATGTCCAAGGAAATGCACCTATATCACAACAATACTGTGTACACTTACCAGAGAATGTATCCTGTTGGGATTTATTTCTGAGCAGACATGGATAGGCTTGCATTTTCTCTTACCAGCATTAGGTTTTATGTCAGCGATGCGGAACGTGTGGTTCTCTAGATGTCATTGGACCATAGCTCCCACATCCTTCACCATGAGCTGGGTTGAATAGGACTGATGGGAGTTGGTCCATCAGGATCACAAGTTGCAGATGGTGCTTTAAGGCAGTTGGGAAGCGCCTCATGGTCTTCAGCGCTTTGTTGAAGATGAGGTACAAAAGGAAGCAGCAACATGACCAGGCAGATTCTGCAGAAATAAATTCTGTGGCAACTTGGTATGGGAATGCCCCTGATACACATCTTGTCCTCCCAATGCTGCTGTCTTCTCACTCTCACCTTTCTGGCTTCTGAGGGTTTCCCTTTTCTTCACTGCCCTGCCATGCTAGCTCTGTAACGTCTGCATGGCAATTTTGTAAAAGAAATACAACAGACTTGCCACAGTGAAAAAAAGGGCCCATAAACGATGGCCAAATTCCAGTAAGCTCGCAGATAAGAGCACAAGTCTCCAGCAGTGTGCTTACCCTCTTGTCTGGAGCAGAGGCGGCTCCCTCTATCCCACTTCCTCTCTGGGCATACAAAGGCCATTTCTGCACTAGAGTGTTAAAAGTGCTGCTATTCCACTTTCAATGCCCTGTGGAATTCTGGGGTTTGTAGTTTACTGAGACCAAAGAGATCTTTGAGAATTTGAAGTGCCCTTCCCTAAACTACAAATCCCGGAATTCAATAGGAGATTGATAGTGGAATAGCAGCACTTTAACACTGTAGTGCGGAAATGGCCAAAGACATCTAAGGAACTCATGAGTGTAATGGTGGCCCCTGGTCTACCTAATCAGCCTGGGTACATTCCAGCTGTTCATGCGTACCTGGGAGAAGGAGAAGAAAGATCCATTTACAGCATAAGAGTGCTCCTTTTGGGTAAAATATGTTTCTATGTGCACCTGTGCCCTCAAGACTTAACGTCAGCTTTTGGCAGCCCCATGAGTTTCATATGTTTTTCTTAGGCAAGCAATACTCAGGGATGGTTTGCTGTTGCCTCCCTCTGAAATGTAGCCTATAGCATCTGGTATTTTTTGGTGGTCTCCCATACAAATACTAATCAGGACTGACTGCTTAGCTTCTAAGATCAGGCACAGTCTGCTGCCTGTGGAAATACCTTTTCTTCAGTGTCAAAAGAAATACATATGCAAGTATAAGCTGGCATCATGTCACCAACAGCACTCTTAACTGTTGCCTTTGTAATTTAAATTTTTTGTTAATACTTATAAGAAAGCCTGTGTGGTGTATTAGATAGGGAAGGATAGGAAAAGAGATTCCACTTAAACCTCAGGAAGAGCTTCCTAACAGTCAGAGCTGTCCAGCGGTGGAATGTGCTGCCTCGGAGTGTGGTGGAGTCTCCTTCTTTGGAGGTTTTTAAGTAGAGGCTGGATGGCCATCTGTTGGAAGTGCTTTGATGTGGGTTCCTGCATGGCAGGGGGATTGGACTGGATGGCCTCTGTGGTCTCTTCCAACTCTATGATTCTAGGTAACATATTGCTCCTGGGTGCCTGCAGCACCATGGAGTGTTTCTGCAGCCTTCACTAGTATCCTCCATTTCCTTCCTGCTGAATTTACTATGGCAGCAGCACATTTGCTGCTGTTTTACATGTAAACAAGGTACATGGGTGCTGCAGACCCTTTTTTTTAAGGAAAATCACATTAGAAAAAAAGGAAGCTCTATGCATGTAACTTATTTACAGTTTTTTTTAAAGTGCCATTCTGGTGCATAATAAGACTGCAGTCCAGACTTCTCAGTGTGTCCTCTGGATGCTGCCCACTTCTGAATTAGGAGATTAGACATAGATCAAGGAAGATTGAAATTTAAATTTTCACTTAGCCATGAAGTTCACTGGGTAGTCTTGGGCTAGTCATTCTCCCTTATGCTAACCTACATCACAAAATCACATGTAAAGATAAAAAAGAAAAGGAATATATACAGCTGAGGTCCTTGGAGGAAGGATAGGCTAATAATGTGTGTGATGTTTCTTGCTGCCCAGCCTGACATGTCTTGTGTACAGGTCTGCACAGCCTGGGAGATTTCTGGAGCAAGCCAGGGCACAGACACACACAGCCTGCTTCTATCCTCCCCCAACTGGGAATTGCAGCACCAGTTTCACTATTATCCCACTTTGGCCTCCTCCTACCGGATTGATCTCCCTCCCCTGCTTTCCTTAAACTCTGGCCCTTCTCAGCAATAAGAACAAGCAGACTTTTAATCCTAAAAGAAAGTGGTACTCTTGGTACTAATGTTGTAATCATAGTGTGTATAATCCTGTATGTAGAATGACACTCTGTGAGACTGCTTTTATAAAAACAGAAAGTTACATTTTATTGAAACACTGTTACTGTAACTTGTTTGTAACTAAATTTTTATAATACAGCACACCCTCTCTCTCTCTCTGCTCAGCAAATTTACTGTCAGTTATTCACTCTGTTTCTCAGCTCTCTAACACAGCTCTTTTCTCTTTGTCCCTCACTGGACTCTTCTTCCCACTAACTCCCTCCTGTGTCAGCTAAATTTCTGTTTCTCCTCCCCTCTTGGTTCACCCCTCTCTTGAGCTCCCCAGGGTTCCATTTTACCGACAAATCATTTTAAACCACTCCTAGTCACTATGGAGGGGAGGCTCAGTTACCATGCCTCTTCCTTCAGGTTTCGTCACACAAAGGTAGGATACAAAGATATGGCAAGTTACCTAATCTCTCTCTCTTTTTGAATTAAATCAGTTGTGTCATTACCATGGCTTTCAGATTTTATAATTTGTGATAAGCTTTTTATATTTCTGTCGTCAGCTCATAGACACAGAAATGGCATTACTGTAGTCAAAATATACAGTAATTATGGTTGTGAGAAGTAAAAAATCTTACTCAGTACTACAAGCTCTTGTATAAAGTACTGTTAAATAGACTGTTAGGTGTGTATCTGGCCAAATAGGGGGATGGCTGGGAAAGGAATGTGTGTTTGGTTTGTCTGTTTGTTTTGTTAACTGAATGGTGCTAATAAGACAGTGATTTAGAAAGCAGTATACCTCATGAGAAGTGTGTGTGTATGTCCATATGTGCCTTTTAGTGACCTGTCAGCTTATGGTGAGCCAATGAATTTCATTAGTTTCTCTTAGTCCTTAATCAGCCTGCCCAG
Organism: Ctenosaura bakeri; assembly: GCA_948474755.1. Taxonomy (NCBI): domain Eukaryota; kingdom Metazoa; phylum Chordata; class Lepidosauria; order Squamata; family Iguanidae; genus Ctenosaura; species Ctenosaura bakeri. The sequence goes on along the minus strand of CAOLHI010002704.1, from coordinate 135,630 downwards.
GGCTGTGATATAACTGACAGAATCATATGAATGTTTAAAAATTAAATAAAAATAGAAAATTAGAAGTGGATTTAAGGTCAGATAAGTAGTCACTGCTTTGGAAATTTTGAAGACTGCCATGCCAGGATAAATTACACAGGCTGTTTTAGGGAAGACCAAAGGGCTTGTTGATTTTAAAAAAGTGAAACAAATTATCAAGAAAAGTAAGGTTTCGGCATTGGGTAAAATGTGTACACACAAACACACATGCACAGAACTGCTTAGATCTTTCTCAGGAATAGTTTAAGAATAAGTCTGGTTTAAGTGTGACTAACATTGTGAAATTAATTCTGAAATTTGATTTTGTGAGGAAATGAGGAAGTATTTCACAAAAGCCAGTGTGTCACTAATGTGATGTGAAAACATGTAATTTGTGCTTCTCTTCTTGATCCTGTTGTCCTGCATTTTTGTAGCACCAATTCATTCAGCTCAGTTGATGCTTTCTACTCTTGGTTCTCTGATTTAACTTTGGTGAATATTTCACACAGTGAAGAATCCTATATCTGTTCCACTGTCCATTGCAATTACAGGCATACCTCAATTAACAAAGAACAATGGAGGTCCGTTTTACAAAGTACTTTTTTTTACTGCCCTGCTCCCTTTCTTCCTCATTCTCTGTCTAGCTGGAAATTTTCTAGCTGCAGCAACATTGGTAAAGGAGTGTAAAGAATGGTAAAGGAGTGCTGGAGAAACACAATGTGTCTGCACTAAAACTTGAGCTGGGCAAGAATCGAGATTCTGCTCTAGCCAATGCTATTGTAGCTGTATGCGCCTGCCTTCAACAAGCAAGGTTAACTGCAACTAACTATAGAATCCCTTGCTGAACAGCAAAGCTGAGAGATGAGGAGAGAGCAGCCTCACAAAATCTGATTGATCAGCTGCCCTCAGCATGTTAAAAAAGCATAGATGTATAAGTTTGGCCACCAAAATAGAAATCATAAGAAAAGAAAAGATTGGTGAAAGAAAAGGTAAACCTCTGGATGCATGTTGAAAGGAGTCTTCAGTAGTCTCTAGTAGGTTCAGGGTTTTTTTTTTAATTTACTGAGTCGAGCTTCCCTGGCCTAGTTGTCACATTTCACATGTGCATATTGTTAGTTTTGGATAAAATGTTTTCTGAAACATGCGTACTCCTCTTTCTTCTTGTGGTATAGAAGCCTACTCCTATTTTTTCTGTGTTATTTCTGTTTCTGATATCAACATTTCTGCTAAAGAACTTATGCCCAGAAACATATGTTCATTAACTGAAATATACTGTAATCAAAGAGACAGGTATTTCTGCGTCTCTTTTTTTAAATAATGCATATAGCCCAGGTGTCTGCATGTTTTTTGGGAAATAAATTTCTATGCAGTTAATGGGGTTGTTGTATGCCTTCAAGTCTTTTCTGCTCTATGGCAACCCTAAGGTGAACTTATCACATAAGTTTCTTGGCAAGAGGGGGTTTGCCTTTGCCTACCTCTGAGGCTGAGTGTGACTTACCCAAAGTCATTCAGTGGATTTCCATGGTGGAGTGGGAATTTGAACCCTGTTCTCTAAAGTCATAATCTAGTGCTCAAACCACTACACCACACTGGCTATTAATGGTATTAACTTCCTGGTAGATGGCAAAGATTGTGCTCTTCATAATATAATTATTTGCATTGTTTGTGCTGGTGATTTCCATGGGGCCCCAATTTGCTGATCGATTATGATGGTGAATAACTCAAATCATTAAGAAAAACACGCCCTTAAATGAAATCAAGAACACATTAACGTGCAAGTCCTAGGGTAGCTGGCTGATGTCTTACTCTCGAACAAACCACCATTAGAGAGGTTATGGGCAAAGGTTGGAAATGACACTTCTATAGGTAGTAACTTTTGCATCTTTTTCTACAATTAATACCAGCATCATCAGCCTGGGATGGGGGAAGCTATGGCCCTCCAAATGTTGATACAATCACTATTCCCATTATCTCTCATATTTTGTCAGTGTGATTGGGGCCAATGAAAACTAGAGTCCAACAACACCAGCCCAGCCCAGCCCAGCATATAGAGTTTTACTGTTATGTTTTTGAGCAAACTGTGGCTTTAGTCTGATCCTCTGTTAACTGAGAGGAATTCTTATTGAATTCAGGCTTTAGGTGAAACACCCATAGGATTGCATGGTAATGTTGCAATCCTATTCTCATTTACAGTCGACCCTCCATATTCGCAGATTCTGTATCCATGGATTCATCTAACCATGGCTTGAAAATATTCCACCCTAAATAGTTCCGCAAAGCAACTTTGGCCATTTCCGCACGACACTGTTATAGCGCTGTGATTCCACTTTCATCTATTTTATATTTGTCATAACAAATATAAGCATGCCATCCAAAATATAAGTCAAACCCCTCCAATTTTAATAACTTATCATTTTTTCAAAAGAATCCAATCTTTCATCCATACTAGTGCTGAAGCTTCAAAATATAATTTTAAGTCGGGCGTACTCAGTCCACCATTCTCTTTCCTTTCCTTCAAATATTTTCGTTTAATCCTTGGTTTCCTCCCATTCCATATAAAATTACTCAGTTCTCGCTCGCAACTATAAAATGGTTTCTCACTGGTAATTATAGGTAGATTTTGAAAATAAAATATTAATTTTGGTAATATACTCATTTTCATGGTGGATATTCTTCCAAGCATTGATAAGTGTAATTTTTTCCATTTTTGCAAATCCTCCTGTATTTCCTTCCAAATTTTATTATAATTGTTTTCAAACAAATCTGAGTTATTTTTTGTTAATATTATTCCTAAATATCTGGGTTTTTTTACTATTTTGAAACCAGAATAGCTCACTAGCTCTATTTCTTTGGATTGGGTTATATTTTTTGTGATCATTGACGATTTTTCTTTATTAATTTTAAATCCGGCCATCGTACCATAGTCTTTTAAAATTCCTAGTAAGGGTTTAATACTATTCAATGGATCTTCCACTATTAAAGCTGAATCGTCTGCAAAAGCCTGCAGTTTAAATTCATATCCTTTTATTTTTGTACCATGAATTTCATTATTATTCCTGATTTTTATATTCAAGATTTCAAGACACATAATAAAAAGTAAAGGGGAAAGAGGGCATCCCTGTCTCGTTCCTTTAGTAATCTTAAACGGTCTAGATTTTTCTCCGTTAACTATTAGGCAAGCCTTTTGATCATCATAGATTGTTTGAATCCAACCTTGAAACCTTTCCCCAAATTCCATCTCCTTCATCACTTCAAACATAAACTTCCATTTGACATTATCAAATGCCTTTTCGGCATCTAAAAATATTAAAGCCAATTCTTTCTGATTCTTTTGATAATATTCAATAATATCTATAATAACTCTTATATTGTTTTTTAAATGCCTACCTGGAAGAAAACTATTTTGGTCTTCATGAATCCAATTCACTAATATTTTTTTTTAGTCTACTAGCTAGAATTGACGTGAATATTTTATAATCTATATTTAGTAATGAAATTGGCCTATAACTTTTTTTATCAAGTTTGTCCTTCCCTTCTTTCAAAATTAATGTTATGTCCGATTCTTTCCAGGAATTTGGGATTTTTTGATCTTTGATAGAATTCATTACTTGAACTAGGATGGGAATTAGTAAATCCTGAAAGACTTTATAATATCTCCCAGTAAATCCGTCTGGACCTGGTGCTTTTCCTTCCTTTAAATTTCCAATTGCATTTCTAATTTCTTGTGAATTTATCGGTTTATCCAATTCTTCCCTTTGCGACTCTGTCAATTTATCAATGTTAATCTGTTGTAAATATTTATTCAATTTAGAACTCCAATTATGGGATTGATCTCTTTCCTTAAATAATTCTTCAAAATAACTTGTCAATATATTTTTTATCTTCTCTTGATGATAATTCCTTCCTTCAACTCCAGAATAATTTTTTTTTCTCTTTCTTTCTTTAGTCTATGTGTAAGCCATCTGCCTGGTTTATTTGCAAATTCGAACTGTTTTTGTTTAAAATATTTTAGCTTCCTTTCTAATTCTTCTGTCATTAACAATGATAGTTGTTTTCTCCATAGTTTAATCTCCTTATTAATTTCCATATCCTTAGGACTTTTTTTTAATTGGAACTCTTTCTCCTGAAGTTTATTCAAAATGTATGTTTCCTTCTCTTTCCTCTGCTTATTTATCCAGGATTGCTGGTTTATGAAGAACCCTCTAAATCAGCCTTACTAGTGTCCCATACCAATTGCACTGACTGGCCTTTCCCTATATTATTTTCCCAAAATATCTTCAATTCTTCCCTCGCTTTAGTGACCACCAATTCTTCCCTTAATAGGCTATCATTTAATCTCCAGCACCCATATTTTCTACCAATTTTTAAAGTCAATATAATAGGGCAATGATCTGAAATTACTCTAGGGAGGGTTTCCGTATTTATCATATTTTTAATCAATTCCACTGATATAAAAAACCTATCTATCCTTGACCAAGAGCTGTGACGCTCTGAATAAAAGGTAAATTCCTCCTCCTTTTCTTTTATTTTACTTCCAGTATCTACAAGGGACATATGATCTAACATATCAAAAAAACTTTTTGGTAATTTCCTTTGATTTTTTTTATTTCCTCCCGATCTATCCTTATGTGGGTTTATTACCCCGTTCCAATCTCCCATTAAAATTACCTTATGATTCTCCAAATCTAATAGTTTCTCCGCTAAATTTTGATAAAATTTACTTTTATTCTCCAATGGGCCATATACTGCCCCTACTATTAATTTCATATCCGGCAATCTTACTCCAACTATCACGCAACGTCCTGATTCGTCACAACATAATTGCTCTGCTTCAAATTTCTTATTTATGTATATTGTTACTCCTCTTTTTTTTTATCAATTGACGATGAGAAACTCTGCCCTAATTTTGGGTTCTTGACATATCTCAATTCTTTAGTCCTAATATGTGTTTCTTGAACAGCAATAACATCTAACTTTAACTTCTCTAAATAGTGAAAAATTTGTCTTCTTTTATGGGGAGCATTCATTCCATGTACGTTCCAAGATAACAGTTTCAAAATCATTTTTTTTTTGTTTCTAGTTCACTCAATTAACTTCTTTTATATGCTACCTTGTTTCTTCTGTTGCTTCTTTACTTTGTTCTTCTGTCTCTAAGTCCTGTGGTGAGCTTATTTCCTCCTCCTCTTCCCCTTCCTCCTCTTCTTCTTCTTGATCTTCCTCCTCCTCACTTCTTTCTTCTACCTCCTGTCTTTCCTCCAATTCTTCTTCTCTTCGTATTTTAGCCATCTCCTGCTTCATTTGTTCCTTCCTGCACTTTTCCTCACATCTTGTGTGTTTTGAACCTCCTCTTCTCTTTTCTTTTCCTCTAGTTCTCGTGTTGTACATTCTCTTCCAGATAATTCTTCTTTATGTTTTATCCAAAAGTCACGCACTTTCGTAACTGTATTTAAAACAATTCTCTTCTGTTTCCATGAGAAGGAGATGCCTTCCATTTTCTCCCACGTATATCTAATATTATGTTCTCTCAATAGTTGTGTTAAGAAGTGATAATCTCTTCTTCTCTTCAACAGGGCTGGATGTACGTCCTTAAATATTTTTACCTCAACCTCCTCCACTATGAATTTCTTCTCGTAACTGCATTGTAAAACCAAATCCTTCACTCTTTCTCGCAAAAAGTACACCACGATGTCATGTGGTATACCTTTGCGTTTCGCAATTGTAGAATTTATCCGGAAGGCTTTCTTGATCTCCAGATCAAGTTGTTCCGGAATCCATCCTATAAAGCGTGCTAATGGGGTAATCAGTCTTCTATATAGATCTTCTTGAGTTGTCTCCGGCAATCCCCTTATCTTTAATGATTTGCTTCTGCTTCTTATGTCCATCAGAAGCGTCGAACGTTCTAATAATTCTGTCCTCTCTTCAGTTCTCCCCGCCTGAGTTTCCAATTTCTCTGTTTTTTCTTCCATTCTTTTTACCTTATCGTTCACTTGTTTTAGTTCTTTCGAAATGTTATCCAATTTTGTATTAAAAGTTGCCAGTTCTTCTTTCATATCTGTCTTTATCTCCGATCTCATAAGTTTCATTTCGGTTCTAATTTCTTTCATTTCATTTTTGAGCGTCGTGGTTAATTTCCTTATTTCTTCCATTATACCAAGTCCTGTACTCTGGCTTGTGCCTGGATTTTCAGATGTGTCCGTTTTCATCTCTAAAGTCATGGTCTTTGTTTCAATTGATGCTCTCCTCTGTAGGAGGGATTGAATCTGTGTCTGTGTTTGGGCTCCTGCTCCTGCCTTCCTCTTTCCTGCAGCCATCATTTTGATTGCTTTTAATTAAATTTACCGCTACTTGAAAGGTTAATTTAAATTTTAATTTGAATTAAATTTATTTTAAATTATTTTAACTGATTCTTTGCTTAATCACTGGGACACTGATGTTTTCATTTATTGGTCTTTAATTTAAATTAGAACTTAATTAATATATTTCACTTTGCTTTATTTGAATTGGTTAAACAAACCTATTTGAATTGAATTATTTGGTTATTTAACTATTTTCTTCTTACCTTCTCCACCTGCTCTCTACCTTCTGCTACCTACTAATCCCAGCTTCCTCTTCCTTCTTCTAATTCCCACTCGCTCACCTTATACTCACCTTCTTCCTTCTTTCTTAATTCTTCTTCGAACTCAAGTCCATCCCCTAATTTACTGTGCCTATTCCTCAACTCTTTTTCACCAATTTGATTCCAAATCACTTATAATACCCACCTCAACACAGACTCTCCATTCCTCTTATCCTAGTTGTCTTCTTTCCCTAGTCCAGACCACAAGCAAATCTTACCAACTGACACTTGAATAGAATATTTTCAGAGACAATTCAATATCACTTAAATATCACTTAAATACAATTCCACGAACTATATTAACACATCATATAGAAATCAGTCCAATTTAAACAACAATTTCCGTTTGAAACTTACAAGCTAATTTAAATTAAATGTAATTAGGTAAAAAAAAGGAAGTAAGAGAGAAAAGAGAAATCAACCAATTCTGATGGATTACCTAAATATAATAATTTGTATTAAATATAATGAGCTACACTGGGTTGACTAAATTGTTGAATTAGTAAATTAGTAAATTAAACAAGTGGGGGGTTAATAAGTACAATAAAGTATTACAATAAAGTACTTTACAATAAAGTGTAACAAATTTTTATCTTCTTCACTTCTGAAAGATTCAATAATACCTCTTTAACAATGCCCCATTATCCTGATGAAATCCCCCACATGTGTCTTGTAAGTTCAAACTCAACTCTCCCCTTCTCCTTCTTCTTCGGACCGTTTAAGTTATTCCACACTAGCGCAGATGGCTCTTCTGCCTCTTACTGGATCCTAAATGCCTTCCAAGGCTCTGCTCGGTACGTCACTTCCCCAAGATCTTCCTTCCCTCCTCCTCCGCCACCGCAAATGCCAAACGCTCCACTTCTCTAGCCGCCCGATTCCCGTTCAGGACTCAGGACTCCGTCTGCCGCAATCTCCCCTCCAGCAAAATCCCCCGCGTCCTGTTCTTTAGTAGAGATCGGGGAGAGCTTAACTGTAACAACCTCAACACATGGGGCTCAAATTTCTTCCCCTCCACTCTTCCAATTAGTTAACGGAGCAACCACAAATGAACAGCATACACGTCCCATCCAGTCAAATAGTCCGGGGTGGTTCCGTAGAAAAAACGATGGCGTCGATCTATCCTGCAATGGCACTTCAAAATCCAGAAGGGAGAATCCACTCTGAATCCTCCCAAATTCTCAGCTATCAGTCCGTCTCCAATGAATCTCGTTCAGGTAGGTCCACAGCTACACTATTTTGATCACTAGCTCCAAAGTTAGTAGGAGGAATGGGAGGAAAGGGAGGAAAACAGTCTTGTTTCTTTACCCCAATCCTTTTATCTTTTTAACAGCTGCCTTTTCTCTGCCCTGGAAATACCGTTCCAGGGACCAGCCGCTTGCTTGTTAGAATAGAAAGGAAAACGTTCAGTTATCCCAGCAAAAGTCTATCAGGGAAACTTACCCAAGGCTCCAATATAATCGCTCATCTAATGTGTGTTAGATTATAACGGTGGGAACACAGCTTGCCTTCCCAAGGCTCTTCAAGCGATAATGGCGGCTCTGCAGTCCCACAGCCCGAGTGCGTGTCCTCGCCTTCTCCTCTTCTTCCTTGCACTTCGGGATGCTCCGGACCCCCGTCGAGCCTCCTCCGTGATCTCCCTTCTTCGGAAGATCAGTTTCCCTCTATAGATTTTTACTTTCTGAGGGAAATACTGATCGCTTGAAGAATGGAGTTCCACAGCCTTGTAGACTCCGACTTCTCGCTGTGTCGCCGCCACCGGAAGTCCGTGACTCCACTTTCAACATCCTATGGAATCCTGGGGTTTGCAGTTTAGGAAGAGGCTAGCTGGCCCCTCCCTAAACTGCAAACCCCAGGATTCCATAGGATGTTGAAAGTGGAATCACAACGCTATAACAGTGTTATGCAGAAATGGCCTTTGATTTTGTCATTTTATATAAGGGATGCCATTTTATTAGACCATTGTACATAATGGCACTTGAGCATCCACAAATTTTGGTATCCATGAGGGTCCTGGATACAGAGGACCCACTGTATTTAAAAGTAAGCTCAGTTAATGTAGTTAATTTTACTTCCAAGTCAACATGCATAGGGTTAAACTGTCTGCAAAGGGTCTTGCATTTCTCATCAAGTTACAAGAGCCAAGAAGGATCTTTTGGGGGATGTTTCTTGATTCTGGTGCTGTACCAGAAAAGTGGATATTTATTAGCTAGAAAATCAAAATAGATTTTAGAGTTGCTATGCTGTCATCTCACTACCAGTGAACCTTTAGAGACTGAGTCAGAATTTGTATTTGGGGACTGCAGTGGGGAAGAGATACTTGTCTGTACTACATTATTCCTAATTTAGGAACAGGATAAAGATTTGCTGGTTAAGTTTTTTTTTAAGAAAAATAACTTTTATTTGATACATTTATTTATATATAAATTATTACTAAAATCAGTTTTTTAGTATTTATTAGTATTATTATTCAGTATTTATGAAATGATTATTTTAACATATATATAATTATGCTTCTTTTTTTTTAAAATACTTATTCATACACACTTCCTCCAATGAGCTGAGGAAGATATATGGGGTATGTGTTTGTTCTGTTCCTATTCTTCCCTTTTCTAAGAGGCATCAAAGGCTGACAGTTCTAATACAAAATGCAAAGATGCACCGAGACACATAGCGTAAAAAGCAAGAAGAGTAAGAGTAAAAAGCAAGAAGAGTAAGGATATTAAAATGCAATGGAGAGAATTGGTAGAAATGATGCCCAAAAGATCTTCTAGATGCTCACTTATTTCCAAGAGAATTTCTTGACATGGGTTAATGAGCCATCATTCAATCCAATTTGTTCACATTCAGTCTCAGAATGCTTTGCTTTCCTTAAAAACTTCCAAGGCTGTCCCAAGCCATTGCTGCTTGAAGTGGAGCAGCAAATAGTGTCCTTCACCCTCCACACTCAAGGAGAATAAGTAGTCTGCTGCTGAATGACATAGTAGTTGTAAATAGCTGACACACTCCAGAGTGAAATGCTCTTTGGACTGATAAGAATCACCACAAGATAACAGAAAAGTCCTACATGTTTGATTGCTGAGATTCTCAAAAGTCTCAGCTTGTGAAGGAGGGTTTTATCCATGCATGTGTCAGTCATTTCACTAACTTGTTAAATTCATTTCATTCCACTCCAGGCTTTTTGTCATCTTCTTTTTCTGGCTTACTTGTGCTAGCCCCTATCTCTCCCTGCCCTCGTCACTGTGCAGCACTTTGGGCCAGCCAAGCTACCTGTAGGCAGAACATCCCACAACCACTTCTTGTTTTCTGGCAATAGAAACAAAACAGTAATAAATTAAGTACCAGTAATGAACAATTTGCTGCCTATTCATGACACTTCTAAGTCTGTTGCCCAAGGTGGGTTCTTAATCTTGCTTAATGTTAGTGGTGATGCTAGAACGCTTCAGCTGTGGAAGCACAGTTCATCTGCCCTCACATACTTTAGAGGATGGCATGGAGAATGAAAGCATACTTAAAAAGTCCAGTCCAGGGGCTGCAGGATCCCTCTATTCAACTACGCCCCAGAGGTATCAAATTCCCTTGTGGTCACATGAGCCTATCTGAGATATTTATTACAGTGATATGCCATTATGAATAATCTCCTTAAACTATTACAGAATATAAAATAGCATATAATCAATTCAAGACATTGATCGCCACCAAGGCTATGATGGCCACAAGCATTTTGAAATGCCAAATTAATGGAAGATGGTTCTTTCAGTGGATATTAAACATAAAACAAGCTTTGAAGAAAAGAAGCAGTCCGCCTTGGTGTACTAGGTATTAAAACTGGGAGTGGTTATTGTGTAAAAGTGGCAATCTCTTGCTCTTTTGTGTTACTTTTTCTTATAAAGAGAAGCTTCAAGAATAGCACATGCCATTGCCTCTCCTGTCATAGCATAGAAGTGGAGTTAGCTCCCAGTTCAATATGAATCCATATTGTTTCTCCCTGTTCTAATCCTTCAGCTGAAGAAATTGTCATCTCTGCTGAGGATGATGTGAGTATGCATGTGTAAGGACAGAAGCGCTCACTCCACTATAAAAATGCAACATATAGCATCCTGATAGTTATTAACAGGGGCCCTTTATGTTTTACATTTATATCCCACCTTTCCTTCAATGAGCTCTCCACCCTTTTTTAGCCTTACAACAACCCTGTGAGTTAGGTCAGGCTAAAACAGAGAGACTGGCAAAAGGTCACCCACTGGGTTTCACAGTTCCATGGAGACTTGAACCTTGATCTCCTATGTCCCAGACCATTGACACCACTACTCCATGCTGGCTTAGAAAAGATAGAGCAGGCTGTATTTCAAGCAGCACCAAGAATCATGGAGTTACTGCTTTTGTGTGTGTGTGTTTTACATCAGGTTGTTGCATGCTCTGAGCAATAATCATTTGAGATATTAACAGAAGTGAAGCAAAATCAAAGTGGCTAAGAACACAATCCCCCTAGCAATGGAGAGCTGTGGTACTGTGGTAGAAACAATAACAGCATTAGTGTGCCACAAGGGAATCTCCAGATCCAGGAGAAAAGGAACCTTTGCTGATTCAGTCAAGCTGTGGGAAGCTCCATTTTTAATTAACCAAAGAGGTAGATGTGTGAGAAACACTAAAAGCCTTTCTCAGAAATGCAGTGTCATCTCGGCTGAGTGATAGAAGCTACCGGGCAGTGCTTCCCTGTTTTAAGTATGGCTGTCCTTAGATAACACCAAGGTATTGTTATGGTAGGAGCTGCAGGGTGGGAAGGCTTCTTAAAAACAGGGGAACGGCCTTAGACTGCACAAGGAAATTAGGGGTATGACTGATTCTTACTTGCTTTTATTGGTAACAAGTGAGTCTCCTGTTTGAAAGAGGCTGAAGGAGTGAGTGACATTCCTTGCAGGAAGAAATCTTAAGAGGGGAAAAAGGGGAGGGTAGGCCTACAGCTTATATGCTGTGCTATTTTCTAATTAGAGGTATATTTAATGTAGTGTTCAGAAATGTGGAAATAGCACGTTTACAGCCATCACCATCAGTCAGAAATGCTACCACCTCAGTTTGCTACATGCCTAGATCTAGCTTGAATGGGGAGATTGAAGAAAGCTCATCTTTGGTGCTAAAAGGGACAACTCCACGCAGGTGCTGAAGGATTAATAGTGTATATAGCAAATGCACATTCATCTCCAGGCTGTGAAATCAGATTCTTCATACCAGTGAAGAAGACACACTTAAGAGACTACACTGGATGTTTGCCTATTCTATTTTCAAGATATTGCACCAGCTCTGCATCTGAACAATGGACCATATTGAAATGGACAAGTAGACAGTCTTAAGATACTATTGCTCCCTGGGCTAGAAGGAGCTACAGTCGTTAATTAAAAAAAAAAAGTTAACTTAGTGGCAGGTAACTAAAAAAAAAAGAAACGAGGTTATCATCTGTTTCATTCTAGCCACAGAAGATACAATTTTTCCAGAGAGCAGAGATGTAGTTGCAAAATAGAGAAACAGACTCACCAGGCTTTCCTCTCTCAGACTGCTTTTAGTCCCTTTTCTTCACTCTGTCACACACAAACCTGTCCCCTTCCCTTTAGCAGGAGGGGTAACACTGAATCCAAGCCATCTTAATTCAGAGTATTCCAGAGTTGTTTCTGTATCATGAATGCTTCTAATGATATGATATGGCTTGCATGATTGGCCAGTATTCACAGAACATTTGTAAAAAGATTACCATTTACCAAGTGATCATGCAAATGCACCCTTTGCTTCTGGAATTTGATAGGGCTGTAAATTTACAATAAAGCTGTCCTTGTTTGGCAGGATACTGTACACGTGGCTTACCTGTACGTGGTGGTGAAGAAACGCTTCATACATGGCTGCCTGAACTTGTCTTGGAGCTCACTGACTCAAGAGTCTGGACAGATTGTCAGAATTGAGAATGTTGTTGTTTTTGCATAGTTTCAAGTCATTTCTGACTTACAGCAATCCCCAGGGCAACCCTATAATGGGGTTTTCTGGGGCTGAGAGTGTGACATGCCCAAGATCACCCAGTGGGTTTCCATAGCCAAGTGAAGAACTGAACTCTGCTCTCCAGGATTATAGTCCAGTGCTCAAACCACTGTACCACACTGGCTCTCTCTGAGAATTAGGGGAGAATAAATGCCAGGAGGCTAGAATTAGGATCATATCTAAAAGGTGAACCCAGGAAAAAGCTGATCAAGAATCCAAACAAAGCCAGAATCAGGGAAGATTCTTGCTGTCCAGACAAAAGTTAACCTTCAGCAACAAACTTCATAGTTCTTCCTGTTCGGAGTGACCAGTGGGAAGCTTACACAAGTGGAAGAACCCTTTTTTTCCTATAGAGGTATCTGTGGTGCTCCTCATGAGGAATAGGGATACACAGAATCCTGGGGTTTGCAGTTTTGGGAGGGGCGATGTTGCAAGTGGAATAATACCTCTATAACAGTCTAGTGCAGAAATGGCCATTAACACAGCTTTTCTTCCACTGGGATTTGGTTTCCCAGTTCTCAGACCCAGCCCTGAATCTCAAGGCTCCTTGCTCCCTCTTTTGTAGGCCATAGGATAAGGGGAGGAATCTCAGGTACTGCCCTAAAGAGATTTTTTTGAAAAGTGTGGTACTGGCTTCTCTTGCTGCAGGTTGCTTTGGAGTGGTTGATGTCTTCTTAGACTTAAACCAATTGAGCGATATGCCTTGAGCAACTGTAATTTATGCTGATAGTACTGACCTTACCAGGCCCTGCCCCTTGTGACATTACTAAGCACTGCTCCTAGATCTGAAATTTTGCCATGCAGTCTCAGGGCCTGTGATTGTTCTGAACTGGCAACCCTCACTGGGATTGGGTGATTCCTCCTTCCTTCTGCATGTGCACATTTGGAAAAAAGACCAGTCGATTTACAATATCTGGTGATGCCTCCTTCAAAGAAAACTGTCATTAAAAAAACCACAAACTCTGTGTTTTCCATCAACCTGCTCTCCATAGTGTGCAACCAAGTGCCTCCAAAGGAAGCCTGCATGCAGAACATGAAAGCAGTGACTGTCCACTTGCCCCAAACAACGGGTGTGCATTTCAAGTATTGCAGTTTGGGATTTCGGGTTATTTATGAGGAATGATCAACCCTGCCATTAGGCAGAGAGAGGCAGCCAACTCAGTCAGTGATACTAGGGGGTGTCAGCTGTATGATGTGGGACCTGTGTGCCATGCGACCTGCCCTGCATCCCTTAGACCTGCCTGCTGTGTTTATTATCAATAGCACTATGCTTCTGTATAATAGTTGCTGGCAAACATGAGAAGGAAGGCACTACTGCAGTGGTTCTTAACCTGGGGTCCACGCTCCCTGGGGGGACCACTGTCCTCACAAGAGGGTCCGTGAAAACTTGAAGAAATGTTATGAGCTTTTACAGTTAGAATTGAAAGAAAATGAATGCATGAATGAATGGATGAAAGAAAAGAGAGACAGATGGACAGACAAATGGATAGTCATACATTGATCTCAAAAAGCAGGGGTCTTTTGCTGGTGAGAGACATCATTTATACAAAGTTTGATCATAGTATCTCAAACTATTCAAAAGTTATGAAACTGTTTGATAGTAAAAAATGTACTCAGCACTTGCTACTTCTGCATGCAGTGAGGACATGCAAGTGAATGATGATGAGTGGTTGAAAGAAACATGTGATATTTCTTGCTACTACGCATACAGTCAACAATCACTTTAAATCTTGGTGGTCCATGGTAACAAAAGGTATTTAAAGGAGGTCTGTGGAAAAGAAAAGGTCAAGAATCACTGTGCTGTGACCTTCATGTCCTGTTCAGGGGCTTACTGTTAGGGCACTTGGTTGGCCACTGTGGACACAAATTGCTGGACTAGAGAGGCCTTTGGGTGGATGTTCTGGTCTTCTTCACTTCTGTAGAACAAAGCCTGGAAAGTTACTTTTAAGAAGATTGTAATGACATGGTGAAGCCATCCAAATGAAGCAGTGGTAGGATAGATGCTCTGGACTCCAAAGCACCTTCCTACCAAGGCTGAATGATGAATGGCTCCAGTTATGTCATATTCATTCTTCTGAAAAGTGACTTTTCAATTTTCAGTGCAGGTGTTGTTTGTACATGAATTTTAGAGAGATAGCAGGAAGGTCACGTTTTATTATCCTGATAGACTCACACACACATGTATACTCAGAATAAGAGGCTACTGTCAGGACAGAATACAGAGAAACAGGTTACTGAAGGAAATCAAGGAAGAAAGTGCAACAGTGGGTTTACAGCTGAACGTTAAGAAAACAAAAATGATGACCACAAATGATTTACATGACTTTACTTGATGAGGACATTGAAATAATTCAAGATTTTCCATTCCTTGGCTCAGTCATTCATCAGAATGGAGATCACAATCAAGAAATTAGAAGAATGCTAGGATTTGGAAGGACAGTGATGAAGGAACTAGACAGGACCCTGAAGTGTTAAGAAATATCATTGAATAATAAAGTTAGAATTGCCCATGCCATCATATTTCCAATATCTATGTATAGTTCTGGACAGTGAAGAAAGCTGATAGGAAGAGAATCAACTCTTTGAAATATGCTGGAGAAGAGTTCTACAGATACCATGAGCTGATAAAAAGAAGACAAATAAATGTGTCCTGAAGCAAATCTAGCCTGAATTTTCCCTAGAAGCAAAGATGATTAAACTGAAACTGTTGTACTTTGGATATGCAGTATTGTGAGAATACATGACTCACTAGAAAAGACAATAGTGCTTGATACAGTAGAAGGCAATAGCCTTCAGATGGATGGACTTAATTTAGGAAGCTGTGGGCCCAAGTCTGCAATAGCTGAGCGGAGTTGTTGAAGATACTGTGACTTAAGTGATAGGGTCTTTCATTCATAGGATCGCCTTGACAGCAGTTAACTGCAACAGCAGGGAAGGTATGTCCTCTTATTTTTCAGCTTAGAATCAAAATGGCGGTTCTTGGGTATCATTACATTGTGTGAATTGATTTGAAGCAACTACTCACCATCTTGATAAATTAAGTGCAGCAGACAAGGGAGGCGAAGGCAACTGCTAGGATGGCCCCACGTATCTTAAGTTCTTCTTAAGAGCTACAGCTGGGTGCTTTTCAAGAGGGAGGAAAACATAATCTGTAGGAATTAGACTTGGCTGAAGTAAGTACAGCATATGTTTCCCACCTGTTCCCTTGAGGCCACCCTTCCACTTCCCCAAGCAGAAGCACCAGCCCTGTACCTGTCACTTTAAGCTGAGTTGTAGCCATCTGTTCCCCTTGAGAGTAGTGGTCAACTGCAGTCAGGCACGCCAGGCAGCCCTAGTATGTAGATGTGCGAGTTTCAGATTTAATCCACCCAGCAGATGCCAAGATTTTATGATGTTACTAACTTGGAGACAACTGGACTGCTGACCTGAGATTTTTATCAGCAGATCTCCAGTGAACACTTTTCAAATGGAGCCATGGGAGAAAGCTGACTACATTCTGTCCTCCACAATTTACTTTGATTCACAGTTTTTAGCACTGATTTAAAAAGAAAAGCGGACACAACACAGTATGCTGTTTGATTTGGGCCCATTTCACCTTTCTGCTTGCTGGTGGTTTGGGATGTGCAGATTTGCAAGTTGCACTTTCTTCAACATTTAATTCACTTTAAAATCCAAGTTCTTTCTATTCTATTTCTTTAAAAAATTGCAAATTTTGGTTAAGTTCTTATTAAAAGACTTAAATTGAATGGAATTCTCAACCATATGCACGGGCTAGATTCAGTCACAATTATGCCCAGTGTGCAGAAGACCATGTTGTATCACCTGTCATGTGGCTTTCAAGATAGGAAGCTTGGACATTAATTTTTTTTAAAAAAAATGCTGTGTTGTGAACGTAGTACTTTTCCTCACACTCTTAATTTTCTTGTTTTCTCTCTTCGATATTCTCCATTTTCTTCTTCTCTTTTCTTACCTCCTTTCTCTCATCTTTTACTTGTTAACAATTTACTTGTTAAGTTGACTTCAGCTTATGGCGACCCTACAAATGAAAGACTCCCAACTCACCCTGGCCATTTCCGCACTAGACTGTTATAGTGCCGTTATTTTACTTTCAACATCCTATGGAATCCTGGGGTTTGCAGTTTAGGGAGGGGCCTTTGAGGACCCTCCCTAAACTGCAAACCCCAGGATTCCATAGGATGTTGAAAGTGGAATAATGGCACTATAACAGTCTAGTGCAGAAATGGCCCCTATCACCAGCAGCTCTGCTCAGGTATTGCAGACTCAGGGCCATGGCTTCCTAGATTGAGTCTATTCATTTGTAATGCTTTCTCCTTTTTCCTACTGCCTTCTGTGTTGCCAATAATTGTGAGTCATGTCTTCTTATTATGTGCAAAGTGTAGCAGTCTCAGTTTAGTCATCTTTGCTTCTAGGAAGAGTTCAGGCTTGATTTGCTCTCTCTCTGTGTACGGATGCTTTCAAGTCACTTATGGCCTTATGGCAATGCGATGAATTGCACAGGGTTTTCTTAGGCAAGGAACACTCAGAGGTGGTTTTGCCAGTTCGTTCCTCTGAAATATAGCCTACGACATGTGGTATTCTTTGATGGTCTTCCATCCAAGTATTAACCAGGGATGACCCTGCTTAGCTTAGCTTAGCAGGTGGGATCTGGTGCCTTTAGGATATTTAGGCCTTTGGTATGTTCTTTGATATGCTCTATCTTGAAATATTTCTGTGTCTTCTTTTTCTGCTTTAAAGTTACGTAACACATTTATGGTCATTATTTTTGTTTTCTTAATGTTCAGTTGTAAACTTGCCTTTGCACTTTCTTTCTTGACTTTCTTCTGTAATTGTTCCAAGTCTTTGCTTATTTTCTGCTAGTAGTTTGGTGTCCTCTGCATATTTTAAATTGCTGATGTTCCTTCCTCAAATTTTCATACCTCCTTTCTCTAGTCTCATCCTGTGATGTGGCAGTCAAGAAAGTCAACTCAATTCTTGGTTTCATCAATAGGAGTTTCATGTCTAGAAGCAGACTCCATCACACAGTGGCAAAGCTTAGAGCACATGGGGGGAGCAGATGGGCGGGGGCATGGGTATCGCATGTAGAGGCGGGGCTATAGCATGCAGGGGCGGGGCTATGGCAGATGGAGCAGGGCTACAGCACACAGAGGTGGGGCTATTGTGCATGGGGAGGGCAAGCAAGGAGCCATGGTGCTCCCAAAATATTGCCACTGAGGGCACACCACCCCCATCAGCCCCCCCATCCCTATGCGACTGCCACCACACTCCAAGGCAGCATATTCCAGAGCTGTTCAGCAGTGCAATATGTTGCCACAGAGTGTGGTGGAGTCTCCTTCTTCAAAGGTTTTTAAGTAGAGGCTGGATGGCCATCTGTTGGGAATGCTTTGATGGGTGTTCCTGCATAGCAGGGGGTTGGACTCGATGGCCCCTGTGGTCTCTTCCAACTCTATGATTCTAGATTGAGGAAAGTAATAGTACCACTCTATTCTCCTTTGGTCAGACCTCATCAGGAATATTGTGTCCAGTTCTGGGCACCTCATTTCAAGAAGGATATTGACAAACTGGAATGTGTCCAGCAGAGGGCGACCAAAATGGTGAAGGGTCTGGAAGTATGAGGAACGTCCTCCATATGAGGAGCTAGATATGTTTAGTCTGCAGAAGAGAAAGTTAAGAGGGGACATGATATCAATGGATAAATATCTGAAAGGATGTCATATCGAAGAGGGAATGGGTTTGTTTTCCACTGCTCCAGAAACTAGGATAAGGAGCAATAGATTCAAACTACAGGAGAAGAGATTCTACTTGAACCTGAGAAGAACTTCCTTACGGTAAGAGCTGTCCGGCAGTGAAACATGCTGCCTCAGAGTGTGGTAGAGTCTCCTTCTTTGGAAGTTTTTAAACAGAGGCTGGATGGCCATCTGTCGGGAGTGTTTGGATGTGTGTTCTTGCATAGTAGGGGGATGGACTGGACGGCCCTTGTGGTCACTTCCAACTCTATTGTTCTTTGATTCTTTGCTTTATGTACAATGTGCTCAGTGTACAAGTTAAACAGAAGGAGTGATAAAATACAGTCTTGCCTAACCCCCTTGACAATTGGAAACTATTCCATTTCTACATATTTTATCTTGATGGTAGCCTCTTAAATTGCTTGCAGATTACACACCAGGACAATTGCATGCTGTAGCACTCCCATTTCTTTAAAAGTGATCCATACTTTTTAATGATCCACACAATGAAAGGTTTTCTATAAAGCACAGGCTGATTCCCTTCTGAAATTCTTGTGTATGCTTCATTATCCAGTGTATGTTTGCAATATGATCCCCAATGCCTCTTCCTTTTCAGAACCCAGCTTGGACAGCTGGCATTTCTTGCTTTGTCTTTGTTGTCGAATTTTGAGCATCACTTTGCTTGCATGGGAAATTAATGCAGTGGTCCTGTGACTACTACAACCCCTGGTGTTCCCTTTCCTGGGGACTAGAATATATATGGAGTGCTTCCAATCTGTGGGCCATTGTTTTGTTTTTCATTTTTGTTGACAGATGGCCCTGGTGCTTTATTTCTCCTAAGCACTCTGAGTGCAACTTGCACTTCACTTACTAAAATTGTAGGTTTGTCTTCAAATGGTTCTTCCTTGAATGAATCTGTCATCTTTCAACTCTTTTATATAATTCTTCAGTGTATTGTTTGCATTTAAAAAAAAACTTGGGTCATGTAATGTGTTTCCCTACTGGTGTATAGCTTCCCCACCCTTGGTTTAAATCCCCCCCCTTTTTTTTTTGGATCTTGTGGAAGAGGTATCTTGTTCTCCAGGGACTAGGACAAGGAGCAATGGTTTCAAGCTGCAGGAAAGGAGATTCCATCTGAACCTCAGGAAGACCTTCCTGATGGTCTGATGGTCTGAGCTGTCTGGCAGTGGAATATGCTGCCTGGGAGTGTGGTGGAGTCTCCTTCTTTGGAGGTTTTTAAGCAGAGGCTGAATGGCTGTCTATTGGGAATGCTTTGATGGGTGTTCCTGCATAGCAGGGGGTTGGACTGGATGACCCCTGAGGTCTCTTCCAATTCTATGATGCTATGATTCTTTTATTTTTTTAAATCATCTTCTATTTCTGTTTATTATTACAAGTTTAATGGTATTACTGTTATAGACACTCAGTTTTGCTGTGGTGGTGGAGTCAAATTACCCTGATTTTTTTAGGTTTCCATATTTAAAAAAATAGTATTAAAAATAATGGGAACCAGAGATGGCAACTGATATGGATCAGGATGATCTCAACTGTTTAAGTTAAACAAAAAGAAAGTACTGGCAATTCTAATTCAACACCAGAAGCATGAATGTACAGATCCCAAGCCCTGTTAAGATGTTAAAGCTAGGCACCCCACAGTGGCTACATCATCTCATTGCTCTGGTCTGCTCTCATTCTGAATAAGATGCTGGCAGCAGACAAATTTCTGTGTTGCTCTGAATGGTACAGGACTCTAGCTTAAAGCAGGGGTAGGAAACCTCCAAGGGTGGGCGGGCTGCATTGCCCCCATTTTGGGACCTTGGAGGTCCTGTACCTCTGCCCTTGGAACATGTTATCTTATTTTAGCATTTATTTATACTCCCTTTGAATATTTTTGACTTCTTGTGTAATTTTGGGTTAAATAGAAGCCTCTCCTGGTCCTAAAATGGCCACGGTGTTGTTATCTTCACCTGTAATGAGTCTACTGCTCTTTGGGCTTTAACACTTCTGGCAGATCTCTTCCTCCTCTCTGCCAATTAAATATCATTGAAACTAAACTGCAGCAATGTTTGTTTACTTGCTTATTGTGTTTCCAATAAACAACATGAAAAGTATACATGTATTTTCTTGAGCAACACAAGGTACCGGTTCTTGACAATTGAGAGGGCAATTTTCTACCAATCTTCAGGCCAACTGATGACGAGCATACTCCTTAGGTTGTAGGAAGCTTCTGGATGTTGAGGCCACAAGAACACAGTCCCATAGTAAAGCTTCATAGCTTCAAGGCAAGGTTGCCAGACTGAAAATCTGAGAGTTCCCATGGCTTTTAATGGTTGTGTAGAAGGAGGAATTTTGGCCAGTCTTGCTTGTCACACAATTAACAGGCAAAATCTGCTAAAATTTTGTCTTCTGCACAACCATAAAAAGCTGTAGGAGCCTTCTTCAGTTTTTTACTCTGTCAGTTTTACACTAAGGTATGCATTTATGGTGGAATAACAGACCAGCTCTGTGCTTTCCAAGAAGGAATGAAATAGAATGTAGCAGTGAAAGGAGGGAATGGCTTAGTCCAGGTTTCCTCAACCTGACAGCTGTTAGACCTGTTGGCTTTTAAATGCTACCATTCTCATCCCACACTAACTGTTGGTTATACTGGCTGAGGAGAAGACTCGTAGCCAAAGGTACCTGGAAGCCACCAGTTCATGCTGCAGAAGCCTAGGCTGAACTTTGTTGTGATGCATGAATGGTGTTACTGTGTTCCTTCACTTGGATCTATGTATTTGAAAGAACCTTTCTCAGTTTAACATGTTGCACAGAACCCGGAAAAACAAGGACTAAAATATGCAACAATTTTAAAAGTTGTGTCTGGTACAGAGGTGTTGGCTTCAACAAACCAAGATCTACAGAGAACTAAAAGTGTACAGATGTCCTTTTTGAGAATAACTTTCCCAAGAAACTGAAGAATTCAGCACCATCAACTAATGCTGTGGGGTGAAAATAGTGATGTGTTGGCACGGGATGGGATGGTGCCCTGAACTTGGTAGAACACCACATACTGTTGTCACTGGATGGCTGCATTGCCTGCAGTGAACATCCACAGTTAACACAAATTCATTGTATATGGAAGGAAAATTGTGGTGATTATATTCTGGCTAATACAAAGTGGAATACAAATCAGGCTATGCCATAAGTGTGAGATCCCTAGTGGTTACAGCTGCATAAGGAAGATCTGAGAGATGAGATGAGCCATCAACCAATGACCTCTTTTACTCATAGGCTGTATGGGAAGGCAGGCAAATGGTGAAGAGCAAATGTCTCTGGAGAAACCATAGTGTTAAGTGATGGACTGCTAATGGGATTAGAGGGCACGCCATTCGCAGAATCTATAAGTATACTTAATGTTGATAATAATACAGAATTTTCTAGTCATTGTTGATTGAATAAGCTAGAAATCAGCTTTGATCCACTTGGAGAATTCTCTGCTGGGGGGACTGGTGCAGTTGTATGGTCTTCCTTCCAAAGTGTCCAAGAATATTTCAAGAAATGTCAATACAGTTGACGGCAGAACCCTTTAAGGCTCCCAGATACACAAAACAACATAGCCCAAATGATGTTATGACTCACTATGATGTTTTATATTGGACATGTATAGAGCTTAGAAAAGTCACTTGTTTGGACTACAAATTCCAGAATGACCCAGCCAGCATGGCAAAAGTAATGTTTCCAATCTCTGGGTGTCCTATATGTTTACTACATTGGGCAGACATACTGCCCCACCTCTCTCTCTCACACACACACACAATTACAGGGGATAAGTATCCACAATTTATGTGGGGACATTTCAGTCTTTTGTTATTTCATTTAATTAAAAAAAAAAAGCCTTCCAGGACCTTATGTCTTCTTTGCAGTACTGAGTCTGGTGGCAGGCAAAATTACCTACTTGCACGTGCACCCATTGCTTCGTAGTGTCACTAGGTAATAACTCCCCCACCTCACTCCACCCCCACAAGAGTCATCTTGCTCAAATTCCTCCATATGCAGTTGCCTTTCAAGTCTCCCTTGCCACTTGATACTCCAGCAGATTTTCATTCTTCATCCCTCCCATGTCACTCCCTTGATCTTTTAGTTCCTCTCCATTTCCTTCCTGGCAGTCATCTAGCTCTTTTATGCATTTCGGTATTCAGCTACTTCCCCCCACCATATATTAACCAGCTCCCTGTAAGAACTCTAAATATATATAGTCTCCACACAATTTTTTTTTTTTTTGCTCCATCTAGCACAGTGCCATCTGCTTTGACTGGCTCCAGGACCTCAGGCAGAGATCTTTCCCATCATTTGCTTTATGGTCCCTATGATACCAGAGAGTGAACCTGGGACCTTCTGCAAGCAAAGCAGGCATTCTGCTACTAAATGATGGGTCTTCCAAGGATGGTTGGAGATAGCCTTGTTATGCATGCAACTTCTCAGTTCTCACTCAGTTTTTAGAGGAGTTCTAAGAGAACTTCCATTCCCCTAGATGTACCATGGAACCTAATCGAACACAAGCAGTGTGATTCCTTGGGCTAGCTCAATAATCAGAGCTTGGGATAGTTACATCAGCCTGTGAGATTCTGGGAGCTGTAACCCAAAAAATAATTTTCCCATGCTTTGCCACATAGTTAGTGCTCTCAGCTTTCCCCACTTGTGGCTTTTTGGCGAGAAGCAGACAGTTGATAGATTGTCTCCACCTGTACCCTAATTGAACTCATGCTGCCAGTCATTTCCTCAACCCCATCCGTGCTGATTTTAGGTAACCTGGCCTTGGGATTACAGTGAGACAAATTTTTTTAAGAACTGAATGGTGGATCCCTGAAGCAGGAAAGGAAAATCAAGAAGTAGCATCCCTACTTCAAATTCTGATCCACCTTATTCAATACATTTACTCTTGGTGTTACAAGTACTTTAAAACGAACAGTATGCAAGCTATTTGGCGAGCCCCACCAAAAAGAATTCTTTAATAGAATAATGAAAGAAGATACACAAAACTCAACAGAGCTGTCAGCACTTGGACACAGGGACTCCCTGGCTCAGGAAACCTGGCCATGAGCAATGGGTATGATTCTTCACAGAAGGTTAAATTCTGGATCTCTTTGTCACCTTCCCAAATCTAACCTCAATTGAAGTAGGTCCCTGAGAGGGATTGGAAGGGAATGGCAGGTCAACACACACACACACAGTGGTTTGGACTGACTTGTTGCACTTAATTTCTGGGGCTCGGGATTAAAATGAGTTAATTCTCAGCATCCAGATCCTACTTTGGTGGGACACACAAATGTCAAATGCAAGGGACAGTCCCTGGCTATGGCTAAATGCATCGGATCTCTGGATGGTGCACACAGCCCCATGTGGAATGGTCTATATTACAAACTAGGAAGCTTATGCACATTTATACAGAGGACTTTTGTCCCAAGGCTTTGAAACTCTTGAGACTGTACAACAGAGTGATGCGCTTGCTTTTAAATATTTCTTTCCCTCCCCTCCCCTGCTTTTCCTCCCTCCTCACTTTTGTTTCCTTTAGTGTTTCTACATTATTTACAATGTTGTGCTTGTAGACAGATCCATCAACTGATGGAGACAGTATGTCAGGTTGTGTCCAGGGAACTGTGTGTTCTTTCAAACCAGAGATGCATTTCTTTACTGCTGTAAATCCATGGAGGAGAAATGGGCAAAGGGGGAGGTTTCCAGGTCAAGCTCTTATGGGGGCTTTTGACAGGAAAGGAAACTTTTGGAGCACTTCTTAATCCTGAAGAGGACAGGTTTTCTGATCCTGATTTGGGTTTGTTCTGGCACATCCATGATACTAGAAGCCATCAGGAAGAAAACCAAAAACAAAATGACAAACAGCTGCCATGTCCATCTCTGGAACAAAGTGTTTGGGCAGGCAGAGCTGGCTCCATGAGCCTGCAGCTCCAGTGACATGCAAGAGCAAGCAAGCTCCATATACTTCTTCTGGATGCTGTCAATCTCTGCCTTTACTTTTGGGTTTTAAAAACATCAGGATATATATAAAAGATGCCCCCCACCAAAAGCCAAGAAGAGCAGCAATTATCATCCAACATCTTGACATGTTCAGAATGCTGCTGCTCATTCCAAGATGAAGATCCAGACCCATGTGCAGGAGGAAATAGGGGACAGTCATTAGTTTTACTAAAACATCCGGAAGCCATCTGGCTCCACATCTTCCTTCCTTGGCTGCAAGTTTCCAGGACGTCTCTGGGGCAGGATCAGCAGAAACAATACAGCTGCCGTATGGCTAAGTGAGCACTGTGGCATGATCTAAGCAACTCGATAAAAACTTAATTCTTCACGAACAATGCTCCCCACCACCACTTCTCTGGCATCACCATTCTCTCTCCTGCATTGGAAGGATTTCCCAAGACAGCTAAAGTAGGCTGCCATAGGGTCCACGGGAGCCTTTCAGTTGGCTGGAGGCCATTCTGAACAAAATGGGATGACTGTCTGGCCACCAAAGTTCCTTGGGCTGCCTTAGGACAGTTCTGTCTCACTGGCAGGACTCACTGGACATTGCCATTATATGAGGCAAGGCCTCTTTCTGGATGGTTGCCTGGGATGCTAGGGGTGGACTGTGTTTCTGTAGGGTTGTGTATGTCTGTGTGTGCATGCGTGCATGCGTGTGTGTGTGTGTGTGTGTGTACATGTGATATGCTGTCATATGTCTGTGGTGTATAGAGCTTGGTAACTGTGTTCCAATAAGGGGGTGGCTTCAGTTGTTCTCAAACAAGGAAAGCAGATCATCGTTGCTGTTATTGGGGAGATCTGGGGGCCCTAGGTAAGACAGCAGCTCATCTGGGTTTGTCAGCTCAGGAAGAAGCTAAGGGCAAAACAAAATAAAAAACAGGGTTAAAGATTGGCTCTTTGAACAACACATGTTAACACAACATCCCAAACAAAGGCCCCTTGTGGAATTAAATATACGTTAGGATGATTGGGAGGGATACACACAAAGCCCTTTTATGAATCCCTGAGACAATGGCTTGAATCCTGTATGGGAATTATGTCTCTGTAAGTGGATTTACACACGTGGGAATTAGAATTGGGTAGTTACTTAACTTCTGTATCCAGTAGAGGGCTGGTATTACTCCATAGTGGAGCTGGTAAAATGACCAATGTGTGTCAGGCACCCCAATATGTGACAGAACGCTGGTGAGGGGGTTCCAGTGCACATTGGTGCCCTTGCTGGTGTCCTGTTACACACCTTTACAATTCACTAACAGGGTTTTGTAGTGCCTCTTCTGTTCAGTTAGGCATATGTAAAGTTATGTTACAGAGAGGTTGATACAGGATTCTGCCTATTATGTATAACAGAGACATTCACAGATCACTCACAGAACAGAGGTCTGAATGTGCTCCCTGCTATCTACTATTTAATAGTGAAGCCAAGAACTCCTGTCTGGGTCATCTGCATTATTTATACATTTATATTCATTTATGAGCTACGTTTATATGTAGTCTTTTTTCCAGTGAGCTCAAGGCAGTGTAAATGGTTTGCTTCTTGCCCCAGCAAACCTAGGAGACAGATCAGGATGGGAACACAACTGGCCTAAGGGCTTGCTGTGAGTTTCATGGCTCAGTGAGGACTTGGACTCATCCAGCATGCTTAACCACATTTTCATTTTTTATCAACTGAGAGCCTGACTCTCAATGTATTTTGACTCTTGCATTGGTGAGTGAGTGCATGTGAGAGGCAGAGAAAATGAGACTGACTCAGGCTCTAAAGCAGGGAGGGTGAACATGCAGACCTCCAGCTGTGAAGATTCTATCATTCCTCACCACTGACTGTTGGCTAAGGTTCATGGGAGTTGCAGTCCAATAACATTTGGAGCATCATTCATTCCTCATCATTGCTCTAAAGACTTCAGTGTTTTTAGTCACAATGCAGGATTTCTCCTTGACTGACCGACCCTATTAGGACTGCTGGTCCCTTACAAGACTGCCTGCTGATAAAATTTTTGGAGAGAGCTTTACTCTGTGATCCCAACTTTACCTGAGGATAGACTGGTGAGTATGGGGAGGGGGGCAAATCCTATTCTGCAGTGGCATCCTCCTCTCAAAGAGTGTATATGGCCCACTCTGTATTTTCTCTTTTCTGGGAAATAGCAAGTATGGTGCTCTCTCACTGGATGTTTTGCAATGATTAGAATGTTACTCTGTCTCTCACTGAGCTTGCCTACACCTGTGTAAAGCTGGTTTGTGCATTCTGGGTTACTGAATTTTGATTATTGCAGTTTTAACCTATTTGTATTTTATTTTGTGTGTTTGTGTGTGCTCTACTGGAGGCTCTGACCCAATATCAGCAACATATAAATAATATAAATAAGCTTGAATGTAACTATCACCAATGGGCTAACCAACTACAGCTGTGTGACAGGACTTCAGAGTACAAGCTTATTGTACAACCTTGGGCCAGTCATACTCTCTCAGTATGACCTACCGTATGCAGATATTGTGAGGTATGACAAGATAAATGTATGACACCTTGAGCTCACTGGAGAAAAGATGAGTTCTAAATGGAAACAAACATAACAAATAAGTCAGAGAAACTTTGGGATTAAACCCGTCCCCCCACAAAAGAAACAAGGATAGAGAGTCAGACCTAGACTACACAGTACTGGTAGGAACAAATTATATCATTAGGTAAAGTGAAGTAGCCTTTTCAGATGGCACAGTATTTCTCAAACTGATGTAGAGGACCAGCAATTTTTCTCCCAGTTTGCCAGGAGCAGTACCACCTTTTGCCCATTGGCTACAATTTCTTCTTTCTTTTTTAGAAACTCTCCAGTGATGGCTCATGGACCAGAACTGGCTGATGGCCCACTACTTTGATTAGCAGTGAGGTAACATATATTAAGGGAACAGCAGCCAGGTAGTACCTGAAGAGAGAACAGAAGGTGAGCTGTGTCTGGGAGGACATCCTTGACTGGGTGTTTTTAAAGGCTTGTGTGTTTGTTTCTGGCCATATGCTTTCCCTGAGGGGGCTTTTGCTGAGTCACTTACTTCCTTGGGAGGAGTGGAACTAGCAGCCAGTAGGTCTATATAACTGTTGCCAGTTAGAAGAGTCGAACAGGAGCTCTGTTAACAGGGAAAGCCAAACAGCATTGGCTGTTGGTAATTGGTAGGAGAGTTTTGAGGAGGAGACCCAGATTTATGTTTGAGTGCCTACTTAAGACTACTGGCTATGGAATATGAGGGAGCTGCTGTGGTCACCTGCAATAGCTGTGGTATGTTTGTTTTCTTGCCAGAGAAGGTGGGTGGTTATACCTGCAGCAAGTGCAAGTTGGAGGAGAAGGTCAAAATATCAGGGAACATGGGGTTTTCTTGGATAGAGAAGAGCAATACCGTGATGTTTCTGAGCAGGTGGTCAGTTCCTAAACACAGGAGATTGATACTTGGAGGAAAGTGATATATAGAAGTAGAGGGAACAGGGATCATTCAGTGAATTTGGAGCTACAGAATCAATTTGAAGCTTTTTCTCCTATCAGAGATGATGAGAAACATCAAGAAGAGCAGCCGTGTCAGTCCTCAGAGAACATGCAGGTGTCCTTGGAAAATTCAGCACATGGAATGGCCTCTAACAATTCTCAAAAGAGATGGGTGGTGGTAGTAGGGGACTCCCTGCTGAGGGGAACAGAAATAGTGGTTTGTAGGCCTGACAAGATGACTCAAGAGGTGTGCTGTCTCCCTGGGGCAAAAATCAGTGATGTCCCTGAGGGTCTGACAAAACTTGTGAAGCCCACTGACTGTTATCCCTTCCTTTTGATCCATGTGGGAACCAGTAACATGGCAAGGCATAGCCTTCAGCATGTTACAAGGGATTATGAGGCTCTGAGAAGGAAGCTGAAGGAACTTCACGCACAGATTGTCATTTCATCTATCCTCACAGTTAAAGGACACAGCCCAGGAAGGAAGAGAACAATACTGGAGGTGAGCAACTGGCTCCACAGATAGTGTTGCCAGGAATGATTTGGCTTCTTGGAGCATGGTCTGCAGTTTCATGAAAATGGACTACTGACAAGTGATGGGTTGCACCTCACAGCAGTTGGCAGGAATGTTTTTGCTATAAGAGGCTCACAAACCTGATCAGGAGGGCTTTAAACTGAGTTATGTGGGAGAAAGTGACAGTATTCTTGAGGGCAGGAGTTCACTGAGTGCTAGAGAGGGAACTGTTATTGAGGGAACTGAATGAATAGTAAAAGAGCCTGACTGCAGGAGGGGAAAAACCTTAGATAGGCAGCTAGGGGGAGTGACCCATAGTCTTAGATGTCTCTAAACTAAGGCACAGAACATAGGAAATAAACAAGATGAACTCAAACTCTTAACACAGCAAAACAGATATGATATAATAGGCATCACTGAATCCTGGTGGGATGAGACTCATGATTGGAATGTAGTAATAGAGGGGTACAATCTATTCCAGGGAAATAGACCAAATAGGAAGGGAGGAGGAAAAGCATTATATGTCAGGGATGCTTAAACCTGTGAAGAGATTCATGACTTAAATCCTGGAAGCCAGGTTGAGAGCATCTGGGTAAAAATTAAGGGGGAGAGAAAAAACAAGGATGTCATTCTGTGGGGGAGGGGGTCTACTATAGACCCCCAAATCAAACTGAGGACTTGGATGAGGCCTTGCTAAAAGAGGTGACCGCACATTCATTAAAAGAGATATTAGTAATGGGAGATTTCAACTATCCTGATATTTGTTGGAAGTCAAATTCTACCAAAAATATCAGGTCCAACAAATTCCTCACTTGCCTTGTAGACAATTTCATTGCCCAGAAGGTGGACAATAAAAGGATCAGTTATTTTGGACCAGTGATGACCTGGTTAATGAAGTGGAAGTGGTGGGAACTTGAGGTGGGAGTGACTGTGTTCTCCTGGAGTTTATTATACAGTAGAAAGCAGAAGCCAAGCATAGTCAGACTCACATTCTAGATTTTAAGAAAGCTGAATTCAATAAACACAATGAAATATTAGCTGCCATCCTGTGGTCAGGCATACTAAAAGAGAAAGGAGTTTATGATGGGTATGAGTTTCTTAAAAGTGAGATACTGAAGGCACAGTTTCAAACAATTCCACTGAGGAATAAAAGTATGAGGTGTCTAAAGAAACCAGAATGGATGTCAAAAGAACCTTCAAATGATCTAAGATTTAAAAGGGCCATGTACAAGAAATAGAAAAAGAGGGAAATCGCAGAGAGGAAGACAACAAAAAGAGTGCGGGAGAATAGACAACAAAGCTTTAGGCACTGCCATTGAATGTATATGCCATGTTGGGCAGTGTGGGAAGAAATTCTAGAAGACATGATTATGGACGGAGGGAAGGTTTGACCATGGAGCTCAGTCCCAATGGATATGAGGAACCACACATGTCCCTAAGTACAGATTGGTGCATTGTGAGAGCTTGTGTACCTTATCAGAAGTTAGGGATGCCCTATTCCCTTCTTAGGGCTCTCTAAGAGACGCTGAATTCTTGATCTCATACTACAGTTTGCCAGGAGAGCTATGGAATACAAAGAGAATTCATTCTCTGTTTGGGAGGCTCTTCAATCTGGTTTTCTTTTAACAATACAGCATTTTTAAGGCACCAATTTAAGAGGATTACCACCCCCTTTCTCCAGTGACCATAGGAGCTCTTCTGTTCTATGGCTTCTGGAAGAATGGAGATTGTTTGACAAGGGTGAAGCTTGTGAGAAGCTGCCACTGACATAGCTGAGATGGGTAAAAGGAGAAGACTTGTCACCGCAGCAGTGGCAACTTGATAGCCTTGCACATGGAGGGAGTTATGGAAGCAGGTAAAATCATCAGTCCGGGGAGACTGGTACAGGGTGGGCAGACTATTTTCTGCTCAGGCCCCAAAATGTCAGCAAGACTTGGGCTGGAGAAGTTTCCCCTGAATTCCTCTCTGGGGGGAGGGAATGAACATGGAGTAGAGAGAGGCAGAGAAGGGTGCAGAACCCACTGGAAAGGTGCAGATCACTGGGAAAGTGGGGGGACACACCACCCCCATATCACACACTCTGGTCTCGGGAGTATCTGGATGATTGAGGAGCATAAGAAAGGCCTTGCTGGGTCAGAATAGCATCCTGTTTCCCACAGAGACCAATCAGAGGCCTTTGCTGAGATCACAAGCAGGAAATAAAAGCAAAAGTCCTCTACTGCTGTTGTCCATGAACTGGTATTCAGTGGCATATGCCTGTGATCTAGGCCACAGTCACAATATTGACTAGCTATCACAAGCCTTATCCCTCAACAAATGTGTGTAATCCCCTATTAAAGCTGCCTGAGTTGGTGTCCATTGCCACATCTTTTGGTTGTGAATTCTCTAAGTCCTTGCAGGGGAGGCTGGCTCTAAGCTTGATGCCAATGCTATGGAGGTTTGCAAATGTTTGCAAAAGGGCAGCTGTCAGGGCTTGGATCCTCCCTATCATCACTTCTCCAGACCAGAGCTAGGAAATGTGATGCACTTCAGATGTTCTTAATCTGCAGTTCCAATCAGCCCCAGCCATCATGGCCAACAGTAAGGAGCTACAGAGGTTACATTTCAAAACCTGGAAATGACCAGCTTGGCTGCCTCTACGTTAGACCTTTATGTATATGCTGTAGGATGATCAGCCAAGTTTAGTGCCTATACTCATCTCAGAAGAGCTTTAAAAGTGAAGTTAGGCAATGCTAAGAAAAAGGAATGTACAGTAAATCACAAGTGAACAGAGCCCAGAAAAGTTACTTTTTTGGACTACAGCTCTCAGAATTCCCCAGACATCATAGCCACTGACAATATTGTTTGGAGTAATCTGGAAGCTGTAGTCCAAATGAATAAGCTTCTCAAGTTTTGCTGGTGAGAGGGAATTCCCCAGGTTGTAGACATCTGGGCAAGTGAAATAGGAACGTGAGCATGAGGTTTAGCCACTCACATCAAGGGAAGACTCTGGCCCTTCCACGGGTCCGGGTGGCACTCCCATCCCAGCACTTGGATTGAAGGCAAGGTCCTGGCTTCCGTGTGCCTGGCCTCCAGAGCCCGACTGTCCCATGGGCTGCCGTGACTGGGGTGGGGGTTGGTTCCGATGGTGGAGCTGCTGCTGCTGCTGCTGCTGCCCTGGTTGACTGCCAAGGCTGGGGTTGTTTAGCCCCTGTTGTACGGGATTGTGTGAAGGATCCATCCTACTTGATGGAGGCATCTGTGTGACAAAGAAAGAGAACATAAAGGCACTGAGAAGCAGCACTGCAGGGTGGGGTAGGTTAGGTTGGTGCAAGCCATTCTGGGCCACAACCGCAAAGGCACAAGTAAGAATCTCTGCTATCTTATATTTTAAAACTTCCAGATCTGACATATTTTCTGTGGTACATGGCCATATTCTACTTCTCTCAAAATAAACATCTGACACCTGCAGACAGCTTTGCATGTTGCACGGAACTTGCAATAGTAGCAAATGTGATGTAGACTTCTTCTCCCCTACTTCTGGTTGCTGTGTGAGTGGATGAGAGGTGTGTTGTGAATGTACACCTTCCTGCTTCATATGAGACAGGGAAGCAAGAAAGGCAGCCCAATTTTGCATCCTCACATAACAATCTCTACTCTCTCTCAGTGGTGCAAAGTTTCTCTTGGTTGAGAACAGTTAGCAAAGACAGTTAGCAAAGACTTTTTTAAGGCAAAAGTTGGAGTCCAGCTATAGACCGCAGTCTTTTCATCCAAAAGGTTTGAGGTCAAACTCCTATGGAGCTTGCATTCCTTTGCAAGTTTCCGGCGGGGAGGGAACCATACCATATTCTCTCTGCCACTTTCCCCCACATCCATGCCCACTAAGCTACAAGAAATCAGACTGCATTGAAAATTGCATGAAATTCATCTGAAGGCCACAGCTAGCTCACTGCTAGTTGGAGGTGGAGGCCTATTATAACGCATTTTAAATTGATGCATTTTTACTGTGTGGTGATTCTTTGGCATTATTAATTTCCCTGTCTCCCTAAATCCCAGGCAAATGAAATCAATAGCTGAAACAGAGCATGCTGGTGGAATGCAAGTCTTCACTAGTGTACCTACATCATCTTCTTGGATAGAGGCTGATCCTTGTGCCCTGTGTCCTCCACGGGTGTGCAAGAGCAGCTGGGATGGAGCTGACTCCACAGTACAGCTCCATCCCTGGCAAGTTCCAGGTGCCCTTGGGGGGTTCTTCCTCAGGTGCTCAAGGGCAGCCAGAATGCACCCTGGGCACATTCCATGGGCAATTAGTAGCCAGAGGGGTCAAAGATCCACCCAGGAGTCTTTCAGTTACTGTTGCACATCTGGGACAAGAGCTGTTGTGTAAATGGATACTAGATACTTCCTTTCACACTGCCTCAAGAATACATGTGCCAGGAATAACAACAGGTATGTCACTATCAGGATTCTATCCATATAAAGAAATGTCACTGATCAGCAGAGAAAAAAAATTCACGTTCTATAAAATGGTATCTGGAGAGCCAGTGCACTTTAGTGGTTTGATCACTGGACTACAACCCTGGAGATCAGGGTTTGATTTCTTGTTTGGCCATGGAAAC
The DNA here is from genome assembly GCA_948474755.1 of Ctenosaura bakeri. Lineage (NCBI taxonomy): Eukaryota > Metazoa > Chordata > Lepidosauria > Squamata > Iguanidae > Ctenosaura > Ctenosaura bakeri. Next base: position 102,646 of record CAOLHI010002704.1, on the reverse strand, counting down.
CCACTGGGTGACCTTGGGCATGTCACACACTGAACCCCAGAAAACTCCATGATAGGGTCACCTTAGGGTAATTGTAAGTCAGAAACAAAGGCACACAACAACAATAAAATGTTACCCAATTTATTTGCCCCATGTCAGGCAAAGGCAGCCTGTAGTCCAAGCAAATGGGATTCTTCTCTTTCCCCCATAATACCAGAGCTTATCCGATAAAAACTGACTAGCAGGCAATTCAGAATAGGCCAAAGAATGTATTTCTTCACCCAATGAATATTTTTAGAGAATTCATTGCCTCAAAATGGCTGTTGCCTCAGATGCCCTTACAAAGAAGGCCAGTCTTGTTCACTGGGAATGGGTCTCTCTGCAATGATTAGCCACGGTGGCTAAGTGGAACTGCCATCTTCAGAGGATACATGTCACCACAGAGCCAATACAACGGTGCAGCATGTTGGGAGAAGGGGAAAACTATTGTCTTCAGACCTGCTGCTGGGCTTCCTTAAGGCTTGGTCACTGTCAAGAAACAAATACTGGATCCGATGAAGCTTTAGTCTGACCTATAGAAGTTCATTTGGTATGTTCTGATGCGTTTGCAATTCCCTACCTGGTGCCTTCCAGATGTGATACACTCCAGTGCCTAGCATTCCAAGCCACTTGCAGCTTAACACATCTGCAAGGACCTGGCTGGGTGAAACTATCTTATAGTATGACAATAGTTTTTCATTTCAAGGGTGCAGTATAAAATGAAAAGAGAAGGCCAGCAAGTCCCATTTAACGGCTGCTCAAGATGTCAGTGCATCAAATGTTTAGCATCAGTTATTTCATCTCCTCTCCATTCTGATCACAGATTTGGAGATTTTCCTCCATGAATGTTTATGGTTACTATTCATGGTTACTATTTTCTTCCCTAGGGCAGCACATGCACTCTCTCAGAATGTTACATGCTTAGCCTTGACACTCTCACACTCAGATTTTGAATATGTTTTCACTGGGCTAAAGAGAATACGATGAAGGCATCAGAAGGGAAGGGGCCTCTTCGGACCTTCTGCAGAAGGAGAGGTGAGGAAGAAGCTCAGAGCTGAAAAGCTCAGAGCTATTATGAATGCAAGATGCAGAGACACCGCTTTTCAAAACATCTAGCTTTGCAGAACTTATTCCATATTCTGTTGCAGTGGCTTAGCACAAGGCAAGGAATTTGGGGAACAGTGTTCAGATGCTCACAGCTCAAAATTGTTGCTGTGAATTGAGAGTACAGCACATGTAAGACTTCTCTGGAGCTTCTCAGCTTAGGGGTCAATTGCAATAGGAAAGGAATAGAAAAGCATTTTTTCATATTAGTAATATTCTTTGGAGGCTTCCTTCAATAAACTTGAGAAACCCCATGCCCCCCCCCCGAAAATCATGGGAATAACAAGATGAGAATGTTCTCATAGACTCACAGCAAGCTCTTCAGTGCCCCCTGGTGGCTAATATAGGAAATCACAAACAATAAATACATGATTATCATACGAAATGCATGAAAATTCACAGCTTTAAGTTTGGAACCCTTAAGAGTAAGGCTCTTCTAAGGCTCTCCAAAGCCATTTCTGGAGATTTTTGAGACAAAAGACATTGCTCTCTATGAAAAGATAAATGTGGCAAACACATTCTCATCTTAAATGCTTTGCTATCAGGCTATCTTATTCCATATTTCAGAAATCTATAATGCAAATTGTAAAAATTGGCACATGCTACTCCTTCCAAAATCCAGTAACAGGATTATTCTCTGTCATGGGAGGAAGGGGGGGCTTGCAAGTTGTTTCATGTACATCAATGAAAACCAAGAGGACTGGACAACTGCAGGGTTAAGAGCTTGGGAGGAAAACCCGGCATAGAGAAGTAGCTGCTCTTCTTTCCCTCCCTTCCCATTCTACTCCAAGCAGAGATTCTTGCTGACCTGTCCAGTGATGGAGGGAGCAGGTGGCTTTTCAGGAGTCAGCATCGTGCTGGGAATGTCCGACTGGTATGAGATTGGGGGAGGTCCCTGGTTGAATTCATTTAATGTTGGGGTCCCAGGATTCACAGTAGGGAATGAATCTGGGAAAGTTCCAGGACCTGAAAAGTTTGAACCTGCAGAAAGAAATATAAATATTTTAGGAAAGTGAACACCCCAACTCCTAAAGTCTCTTATTGTGTGTGTTAGAATCGAGAAGATTCTCCTCCATACAGAATTGCAAAGACCAAAGGTGGAACAGGTACTGGACAGGGAGGAAACAACAAAGAGTCTTGTAGTGCCTTTGAGACTAACAGCTTTATTACAACATGAGTCTTTGTAGCCTATGGCCTCCTTAGATGCATGGAATATGATCAAGAAGTTCAGGTATATCTGCACTAGATGTTGTTCAGGTAGGATGCTGTTACTGAGGTCACAGTGAATTTAGACACAGAATTTAGACACAGAAAAAAAATGACAGTGGTGGTTAGATTATCAACATTGACTTTCACAAAACAGTTGATGACAGGGCATACACCTTGGCATACGCTTATCATACAACATATGCGTGTGTAGGCTTTACCTCTTACCTTTTGTGTTCACACCTGAATCTCTGGATTATACTCCATGCATTTTAGAAAGAGGGTTATAGTCTTATGAAAGGTTATGCTATAATTATCATCTTAAACCTGCCACAAGACTTTGTTATTTTATCTGCAGCAAAATAAACACAATTTGAAAATTGCAGAAAGTGATGAACGTTAGTAAGAACCAAAGTAGCAAGCTGGTGAGAATGGTGTCCCATTTGCTACTCCTTTGGGCTAGGTATAGAAGACCTTTCAAACACACTGAAAATGGCAGACTGGTTAGCATTACTTAACACTTGGCCACCAGAAATGGATCCCAAAATAGTGCCCATTCTGTTGTGTCCTATTAGTTCTGTTCTTCCTCCCTCTCCACTCCTTAGTTCACTGTTCCTGAGCAGGTGTAACTGAAATAATCACATATTTTTATTCTGCCTATCCCACTTCTGCTTTCTTCTCCTCTCTTTTGTTGTTTCCCCCGAAAGAGAATTTGGACTGTAAGCTCCTTGGGGCAGGGGAGTGTTGTAAACTGCCAGGTATGCTAAAAGCATAACACATTGTATAATTAATAGTCTGCCTTGCAAGGACAGAAACATCCAAGAACAATATACTGGATTGATAAACATCTTCTTGTGACAAAGAGGTTACACTGGTATTGATCAGCAGTAGTCATGGAACCTCATGCTGCTTGAGAACTGCAGAGGACCCATAAGCTAGGCCAGGATTTCTAACCTGGTGCTGTCCAGATAGGCTGGCATGCAACCCCACTGTCCTATCTGGCACGGGGATGATAGAAGTTATAGTGCAACACACCTGTGGAGATGCAGTTTTTGAGTCTTTAATGGTACCTGAAAGGCAGTATACCTTTCCTGGGAAGAGAAGGATGCTTTCCCAGAGAACTAAGCTCTTTCCATAATCATTATGTCTCAGACACCAACTTACTTTGGCCAGTGTAGTCACTGTTGCCGCTGCTGGCAGATGGGGGTTGCAGGGGTCCAAAAGGAGAGGGACCAGGCCCCAGGGCAGCAATCATCTCCATGACATTGGGCATCACCATGTGGGTTGGGCTCATGGTGCGGCAACGCTTCAGCACTGGCCCATCTTGCTCCTCCTTGATGTGGATGTCAGGTTTGATGGGCACAGGTTTCCAGCTGCATGTTGGATCAATGGTGATCTCCTCATATTCAGAGCTAGATGGGAAGACAAAGGAAAAGAAATTCAGAAGATGGGTCTGGGGTATAGGGATTGGGTACAGCTCATCATCAAAGTATGTGCTTTACAAGCAGATAATCCCAATTTCAGTCCCTAGTGTCTCCAGGTAGGGCTAGAGAGCCACCAGTAGTTAGTCATCACAGATCAGAGGTGACTGACTGTAGTACTCCATTTCCCATTGTTCTTCACTTTGTTTATGTTGGCTAGGGCTGATGGGAGTCACACTTCCAGAATATCTAGAAGACCACAGTTATTCATCCTGAGCTAGAGAGACCACTAGACTGACATACTGCGTTATAGTAATGCAGCTTTCCATTTTCCTAATCCAAGCAGGAAACTTCAGGCCCTGAGTAAAATGTCTTTCATCCAGTGCTTCCATGAATGTGAGCCAAGAACTGGGCTTGCACAACTTTGCATTCACTCTGAAAACAAAGAAAGAGACAGTGGTTCTTGGAATAACATCAGAAGGGAGGAATCAAGTCCTCTTAGTACTTTTGTTGTACTCCAGAAGCCCTGCTGGAAATCATAGGCCAGGCCTACAAATGCCACCATCATTGGCCATGCTACCTGGGGAAGATGGGAGCCAGAGCCCAGTGATATCTGGAGGGCCAAATCTCAGTCCTTTAGTAAGCTAATTCCTGTTTTCCTTTAAAGTGTCCTCCCTAGAGTGGGTGCCATCCAAATCAGCCCCAGCCAACACAATGGGAACTGCAGTCACAGAAGGACTGTGCTTTCAGAAAGGCTGCTTTACAGAATGGTGGCTTCCACTCATCAGAGATTATTTCAGTCTCACAAGAGAGTGGGTTAAACAATGTTAGGTTTTCATTCTTTCAGGCCTCTTTTGGCCATGAGGTGCTTCCCGGATTATCTGAAACCCGAGAATGAAGGAAGGTCTGGGCTGCCATACTAAGTGGAGACTTCACACAAACCTCAAGCTTCTTTTTAGTATTTCTCTAAGTGCTTGCATGTGGCTGTTGTTCTTTTGCCAAAAGACTTGTCCTTGGCAGTGTCAAAGAGCTACTGGGGATAATTCAGTGAATTATACACCAAGGCCAGGACATCAGCACCTTGGTGCCCAGCAGGTTTGATCTGGTTCCTTCTTGTTTATGTAAAGCAATGCTGTCTTTTTTTTTTTCTCCTGGCAGTAAAAAAACTGGGAACATGAGGCCCTCAAATGGTGGAAGGGAATTTCTGCATGCTGGCAGGACTTGCTCTGGATTCTGGACCAAGGAAGGCCTGTCACACATTCATGAAGGCACAGGATATTTGAGGTTGGGAGGAAACTGTGTTCCTCTGAGGGAAGGGAAGGATGCTATTTCTGAAAGAAGAAAAAAATGAAGCCGGCCACTGAGCTTGCTGAAGAGCAAGGCTTATATCTGCTAAGAAACAAAAAAACCCTACGGTATCTTACTTTGTAAATCACTTAAGTGGCAAGGAAACAATGTTGCTCTTGGTGCAATCTCCGCCATGAGTGGAAGGAAAGAACTGAGGGAAGTGAGGCCATTCTGTCTAACACATATTCCAACACACACACTGTTTTCCAATCTGTCCTGGTATTTAGAAAGGGTTTTTTTTTGCTTTTTGTTTTGGATTCTCACAATCCCAGTGGTTATCCTGACTGTGGTATTCTGAGAGATACAGTTCACAAAAGAAACTTCTCCAAGCTCTGATCTTTATTTCATTTCTCACCAACCCACTCTCTCACTGTGAGAATGCCTGCACTCACAGATTAGCCAGGGGAATCCTGCTCAAAGCCTTGATGCAAGATGTAGAGTTGACAAAGGATGGGACATGATGGGGCCTTCTTGAGTGGTTTTTCTTTACGATCATAATAAAGATCTATCCCTAGTGATTTTTTTACAAGTCTGTGCTTAATTATTATGAAAGTCTAAGTTCTGTCTCAAGTTCTGTGTTTACATTATTTTAACTGATAGGAATTTTGAGTTTTCATTTGATGCATTTTAAAGGCTTTGTAGGTCTTTCACCTGAGCATAATAATGTTTAACACTGTAAGCCCACAAATGGAATGGGAAAGAAGGAAGGCTGACAACTGTGGCAATACTTTAAACTTGTGTAGCTGAGATGAGTGACAATCCAGAGAAGTATATGGTATGGCAAGGATATGACTCTGGATAGCCAATATCCAAATTATTTCCGTAACTGCTCCCTCTCATATGCTGTGATAGAGAATGGAGCGTGGGGTGCTGGTTAGTGAAGTCCATCTATCAGATGTGTCCCTTAACTTGGAATTCATCTTCCCTATAGTCTAATGGCATCAGCTTGTAAGGACACTAAGGGCTCTTCTTATTTATCCAACCAGCAGTTATACTTATTGACCTATATATTTATCCCATCCTCCTTCCAAGGTGCCATTTGGTTCTTGCTGTCCCCACTTCACCTTAATGTCAAAATGTGAAGGGTGGCTAGGCCAACTGGCCCAAGGCTGCCTGCTTAGCTTTATGTCTGGACAGGGATCTGAAGCCAAATGTTACCTGACACAGTGAAAGACTACACCACACCAGGTCTTCATTTGGCACTCACTTAAAAAATGGGTATCTAACTCCTCAGCTCTTCATGTTCACTGCATTTTCAGTGAACAACAAGTGATAGAGTCTATCTGGGGCTGATTCCTCCAGTGGCCCAGATTCTGTAATGTTGCCACCCTGGTAATATTCCACCCCAGGTAATGTTCCAACTCAAGCAGTTCTGCAGTCTCCTCACATCACTGTAGGAGAGGGGGGGTTAAAGCTGGAGGTGGGTGGGCAGCACAGGACAGCCCTCTAAGTGTTGATAAACCAGCATCAGCACAACCTGACAGTAGCCAGCTACTTTTCATAGAAAGGACAGATGAATCATGAGACTTACTTCTGAATATAGATTAGAATCCCCAGCATGTACTGATCCACTTCAAGTCCCTCCAGCAAGGCTGTTTTACTGAAAGCAAAGGAAAGAGTGGAAGAAAAAAAGAAGTTAGCGAGAAGTGTGGTGGAGTTTTTGGAAAAGCTTCTTTGGAAGTTTTTAAGCAGAGGCTAGATGGCCATTTGCTGGGGGTACTCTGAGTATGTGTTCCCATAAGGCAGGGGGTTAAACACAATGGCCATTGTGGTCTCTTCCAACTCTTATCATTCTGTGATTCTAAGGCTCGGGAAATTCAGAAAGTCTATACTGATCTTCTGCACTTTCCTTTTTCCTTCCTTCAGCACCACACAAGTCTCTAATGTCTGGGCACTGCCAATGAAGTTCAGCAGACATTAGACATAATCTCATATGCAGGGCAGAGTGGAGACCCAATCAGCTTGATGGAGTTATGTAGCAGGGCAGTGCTTAAATTCTTGTTTGCGCAACTAGATTCAACTGCTTTGGAAGTAAGGAGGCTGATGCCTTCATGCCATGCTTGTGGGCATTCCAGAAGCATTTCATTGGCTGCAGTGGGGAAAGATGTGACCAGGTCAGATGGATTATACATTTGATTTAATGGAACCCTTCCCAGGTTGTCCTGCTGCCCCCTGATCATAAGCTTTGTTTCAGCATTTAATAAACTCCACCCCATTCTGTGAAAGTCACAGACCCCAACCACAGATACTCACTTGCAAACAGGACATCGCCATGTCCCCCTTTCACAGTTCAGCTGGAGGTAGGACTCCAGGTCAAAGCACTGAGCAGAAAAACACAGGAAACACAGTTGGAAACACAAAGCATTTGAAGTTGCAGGTTGCTTCAAAGAGTGTGGCTTTGGGGACAGTGATCCTCCAGTGGCATGTCATCCAAATGAGAGGAAGAGCCACACCTCATCCACCCACTGTAGAAAAAGGCACCCTCCCTTCTCAAACCATAGGTTGTCATTACAGTGATCTATCCCTAGCATAACAAAATGGCCTGAAGGTGTGATGACAGCCTTTGGACAAGGGCAGCCTACACAACCCACTCTGATATATGTGGGAGATAAATGGAATAGATGTAACCACCAAAAAGTACTTAGTGGGGATAAAGCAAGAGACTCACTTGTATGTGCCGGCAGTCATGACCCCTCGCAGGAAGCTGGATTCTCCGAAAAGTGATGGGGCATTTCAAAGACACCTTGATGGCTGTCTGCTCCACCCCATCTTCACCATTTGGACCTGGAGTTCCAGGGATTGTGCCACTGCTGAAGTTTCGTTTTACTATGGATCGAGAGGGGAAATGGCCTTGTTGCAAAGGAGCAAGCTCATTTGTCAGTGAGCAGCGAGAAACTGATGGCCATGGGATGCAGAGATTTCCACAGAGGCTGGGAAAAGCGCAGCTGGATCACAAAGCAGAGAACCTCCTCCTGTCTCTAACAGTCCCAGATTTTCCGGTCCCAGTCGGACTGCCCACACAGTCTGGATATCTTGTGCCACTTCCTAGGTCATTACTCATGGTGTTCCAACCCAAGTTCTGAAAACTCCTCACACAGATAGATGGCACCAGTTGTGGGCAGGATTATTCACATCCAATGGGAGGAGAAACATGCATGCTGTATTCTGCACCCCTTCAGTCTATGGCCACAGCTTTATCTACAGTGCAACCCAGCACCAGCCCCTCCCCAGCAACGCATGCAACTAATCAACAGTGGCAGAGTTCCCAAGTGTTGCCATTGTTACTGTTCTCATGGATGCTGCAGCATCTCTCCTTTTTCACTCATTTTTAAATTTTATTGTTGTGCATTGCCTACATTGCCTATTGGGCCGAGCATGACTGAGTATGGAAGATGTTCCAGTGGTGTAGCACCAGTATATTTTCAGTCCTAGCATAACGTGAGTTAAGACTGCTTTGCTCAGTTATAATTCTGGACTTCCTCTCCCCACTTCAAGAATCATGAAAGAAATTTCTGGTTTTCTGGATTCATCACAAAATTTACAGGCAGGACAAGATGTAAAAAAACTCATACTCACTTTTGGTGATGCAATGCTCAGCTGGCAGGAGTCGCTTTTTTATCAAACCCTGCAAAACGGACCGCACAGAGGGTCTGTGAACCAGTTGCAGGACAAAGAGATGAGACTAGGGGGGGAAAAAAAAAGAGGGATTAGTTGGGCTGAGGAAGATTCATGACAGCCATTCTGGTCCCTTCCTCATGTACTGGACTGGAACTCCTATCATTCTCAGACACTGTGGCCAAGACATCTGGAAGAGAAGGCTAGGAAGTGATTTTACTCCCTTTCCAGTGAGCATGTGGGGCCAACCCAATGAACACACATTTGTGGGACATTTTAGGAGGGATTAAGGGAAGTAACTGTCAAGAGGATTTTCTGGTGGCTAAAGGCAGGATAGTCAGTGTTCTGAAGAGTGATCTTACAACTCTCTCAGGGCTAGGGGGACGAAAACAAAGAAAACAATGTGCAAAAATAAGCAACTATATCATAACTCAAGGTGTTACTCTTAAAAAGTAACTTATTGTGTAATTTGTTGCAGTGCACAGACACACCCAATATAATGTGTTACCTTTAGACATTTTTTCCCATAATAACTCATTATGTTATTTTATTTTTTAGTTCTGGGAAGAGGATAGCCATCCAGAAAAGAAAGTGTTCTGACATTTGAAACAGTTCCCTCAAAATTCTCCCAAGCCTTTTTTTGCCCTCAGATATAATGAAAAAAGTAATGTGTAAATGTTACTAGTTATATGAAAAAACAAAACAAAACTATCTTGCCATTTGAAAAATCTGTCTTGTTTTACAAAAGCTTTGCCTGCATTATTATAAAGAGTAACATGTAGGTGAAACAAAATCAGAAATCTCTATGAAAAGTCTCTGAATTTTCAAGTCAGGAAACAAATTAAGGCACTGAAACAGACAAGCACGTTAATTACATCCAAATTTGGTTTTAGAATTTAGTATACTTGAGGAAGTGGGCTTTGTGTCATTGTTAATTAAGTAGTATCAATATATAATTGGAATCAATCAATAATAAATTTAATTATATATGGTTATAATCTTAAACTTCTTCAATCTATTGAGTTGCTCAGCAAAAGAAAAAGAAAATCCTATATCAAAAAATAGTTCAAATCTGTTATTCAATTCATTCAGATCAACTTTCACATGTTACTTTTCTCTGTCTATCTTTCTTATTCCATCAAGTCCCTTTCTGCTATCTAAAAAACTCTCAATACATTATGGTGTATTCTATTTCTCTACTTATATTCAGTCAATTCAATAGGTTCAGTATATTCAATATAATTTATACTGACAACAATCAAACAGGGTTAGCATCAAAATTCCCTATTGCGTAATCAATTATATTTCCTTAATATATTCTTATACCTAGCTTTCCTCACTCTTTCAGCACATTCACTGTACAGTATCCTATATATGCAGTACTTTCTGTACATAGAATAATTATTTCTTAGTAAATCCTAGATCTCATATCTTTCAATGTGAAGAGAGGAAGGAATAAATAAAAGCTATGAAGACAAATCAAGAGGGTAAATAGAAGTTAGACCTGTTGAGTCCAAATGTCTCTCCATCTTACTCTGTTCTCTTATATGTGAATCCTATATATAGCTTGGTGGTGAAGATTACTCTGTCCTTCTCGAGTTGTTAATGCTGTTTTTGATGAGACTAGGTCTTTTCCTGTCCTGCCTGTCAAATTATTGCAACCCCATGAACTTCACAGGGATTTCTTAGGCAAGGAATACTCAGATGTCATTTGCCAATTCTCACCTCTGAAATATGGCCTACAGCACCTAGTACTTGTTCGCAAACCAGAGCTGACCCTGTTTGGCTTCTAAGATAGACATGGTCCAGTACCTTTAGAGTATTTTTCTGCTGGTCTTCATGAAGCAAAAAACTAGCACAAATACATTCCCAACCTCTAGAGGTTCAGGAACATTGGGGAGGCAATTTTTAAAAAATTCTTTTGTGGAGAGTGCAGCCTTCTAAGGTCGGGGGCAGAAATGTGGCCCCCAACCCTCAACAGTTGTCTGTTTTATTGCCTCTGTTTGACTGTCTACAGCCAGTGGAGTTGGTCTTACCTTTCATCTACGTATACTTGCTATAACTCAAAGCAAAATGTGTAAGTTGTGACCACACCACCATGACTCTCCTTCCTCCGCATGCTATTTTACCATCTTTGCTTGATGATGAAGCCTGTCAGCAATGAAAGCTAATATATATTTTTCTGCCTTTTGGTTGGGCCAATAAAAGTCTCACCATTGGCTGGATTTTGCTTTTCTGTTTTATGGCCAACACAGCTACCCTGAAACTCTTTTGTAATGACATTGCTTGTAATGTGTTACTTCCAGTTTCTGAGACATATATGTAATTTTGTCAGAGAGCAAAGCGTTTGATGTTTTGGCTCAGCATTGGCTCAAGCAATGGGCATAAAGTAAGACAACTGGATTAGCAGTCAATATGAATGTGAATTTGAAAATTGCAATAGGCTACAGCTGGTTAACATCACTCAGGACTTTCTCTGAGGTAAAGCAGAAGCACAGAACAGCAGCATCACAACAGCCATGGATTCAAATGCTCTCCCCAACCCAAGAAGAACTTACACAGCAGCAGGCGGTGACGGTGATCTGAATGGTGTTCCTGCCAGGCTGGCACACCTGCTTTAGGTAGAGGGGTTTGTGGGATGTCTTGTTGTCTCCCCGCTCAATGGTCAGAGGTGTGGCATTCACGCTGACCTGGACTGAGGCTGGCCAGTTAGTGTTCATCTGCCGATCCTCATGGTGGTAGCATTTAAACTGCAGCTCCAAGTCAGGCCTAGGAATAATGGAGAAACAACTGAATCCATTTTTCAAAACTACAGTTCCTTAGAAAGGCAGGAACCCACTAGAAACAAGTGCAAGAAGCTGAAATTGCAGATCAAGGAAATGGCTGTCAAAAAAAGCAAGATTCTCTCCTGATGCTCAAAACTTTGGCAAATAATTCTTCCCCCTCTCCTCCTTCCCTCCTCCTCCTCCTCCTCCAAAAAGCCTGCTCTCTCAAAGAATGCCAGAGTTGGTTTATTCAACTTCTCCAACAGGGAAAAGGTGGGAGAGTAACTGCGGGGACTCGCATACAACCAGTCCTGCCAGCCATGTTGTAACTAAGGATGTGAAAATCACTCAATGTCATTTTTTCTGTGTTTCATTGTGCCCCAGTTCTAGATTAGGTTGCAAGGCATTTTAGTTCTTACATAGAAATTATATACAATTCTGTGTATAAAATTTTAGAGTGCACATTTAAATATGCATTTCCCCCATTAAATAAAGAGTATGTTTGTATTTTTAATACATATAAATTTTTAGATGTTCACATTTTTAAGAGATGCTAGATGCTTTTTTTAAAAAAAAAGGGATGCATTTTCTTTCTCTAAAACACATAACAAGCATTGAAAATGCAATTTCCAAGGCCACGTATACTTTGCAAGGGATGTTGGGAAGCACAGAGCATACTTTTGCTGAGAATTCTGAACCCAGCAATTTCCACCCCACCCTACTGTAACTTGCAGAAGCTATTACTGGAGTACCATGAGGACACAATTCAAATACACATGTAGCTGCAGCCAAACTGTAAGCAGCCAACCATGGGCTGCTATCTTCTTTTCCATTGCCTCCTTCTTTGTTTCTTTTTTTCACCTTTCCTTGTTGAGAAAACAATTCCTCCATCTCTGTTCTTTCCTCTTGATATTGTTTCCTACTTTTGGCCTGCAGGGCATTCAAATCTCTGTTTTTGACAATCTGAGAGTAACTCATTTATTTTAGTTTATTGCCAGACTTGTTCTGGAAGCTCAGAACAGATGATAACATGTTTTAAAGACAACAAATTGGCATCAACTGAATGATCCAAGGAAAAGGCTAAGAAATGCTTGCCTAAATATGTCTTTCCATGTTTCAGGAACAAGAATGAAGACCTGATCTATGGGGAACATGTCACAAGAAAGATTTTCTGCAGTAATATGGAGTGGCTTCTGAGAACACCCCGCTACCTGCCCAGGATATATGGATAGTGCATTTAAAAGCAAAGCCTGGCAAAGTTCACTTTTTGGACTACAACCGCCAGAATTCTTCAGAAGGCTCAGGAATTGTAGTTCAAAAAACTAACATGTGCTTTCTAGTATTAAAGACTGTGATAAGGCACAGAGAAAAAAGCAAAGATGTTTATGGAGTTTTTTGTGCCATGATCAGCAGCCCTGCTGGTTCATAAACAGACTTGGAAATATTGATCCTGCATGTTCCTCATAGAGCCTGCACCTACTATCCCACCACAGCATGCTCTCCTCTCCAACTGAGGATGATGGGACATGTTATCCAACACACCTGGTGTAGGACAGGCTGAGGAAGCCAGAAAGCCTCTGATCAGACATCAAATTCTGATGGCACTTGAGTATCCCAGTTCTGAAGCAGAGGGCTAAAAAAAAAGTTGCTATGTCTCTCTTTTTAGCTAGACACAGTTAAAAAAGAAAAAAGAAAGAAAGAAAAAGAAAAAAAGATTCTTGCACAGGAGCCCTCATGCCATGAGGAAAGGAGGAGGGAGGTTCTCTCACCTGAGCATCAGAGTCTTGTAAACAGAATCCCTGAGCTGGAAGACATGGTTGCTGACAGCCAAGTTGTGCTGGAGGCGAAAAGGTTCCAACACCACTCCATCTCGCACGGGGAAAGTCAAGCGCAACTCGTCACAAGGGTTTCCTGAGGGGGTGAGACAAGAGAACGGAGTAGAGAAAGACTGAGGGTGCCAGGCTGAGGGCATCGGAAGCACACGTGCAGGCATGGGGACCAGCCAGACTTGGTAGTAGGGGATGGAGTTCATCTGGAGACAGAGCAAGGGATTGGTGGGTGGGATGGGGCGGCAGGTGGTGCAGAGAACAGGCCTGGCCCCAGCTTCCCCTATGGTACTGGGGATCTCACTTCCTTTCCTCTCTCTCACAGCACTGTATTTTTCAAACATTTGGGAAGGAATTCATGCCTTCAAAGTGAAGTCCCTGAAGCATAATGAAACTCCTAAGTGCCCTTCTCCTGCCCAGGGCCATGTGCCCAACTGTCCTTTCTTATAACTTCCATGGAATTCTCCAGGTCCCAACATTCTATGAGGCCAAATCCTGGTTCCCAGCTCAGGAGTTCAAAATAGCTAGAGGGCACCAAGTTGGGGAACGGTGAATCTACAAACTGGTCATAGGACTAAAAATATATCTTTCTTTCTTTCTTTCTTTCTTTCTTTCTTTCTTTCTTTCTTTCTTTCTTCATTTTCACCAACACAGCACCAGTAGTAAACACATGCTACTAGCAAGCCCAGTTCTTTAGGTGGTAATTTTTCTGTAGCCTAATATCCATGCACAAGAGGGAGATATCATTAACCTTGGATGAAATCTTAGGTTTGCCAATGGACAAACCCATCTTTGGGAAAACAGCAGCTACACCAGTCTCATGAGAATTGAGCATGTTTTTGGAATCCACAGAATGCTGACTTCTACAGCAAAAGGGGTTGGGTAGGTATTAAGGCAGGACGGATAGAGCCGTCTCTGCTTGTACATTGTCCCCTATATATTTTAGATTAAACCTGTCATCATCTCTGACCATTTGTTGAGGAAAGCTGAGACAGAATATCCTAGAAGAAGAGGTACTTTTTTGTTGCAGATCCCACTTATATAAAAAGATTCCAATTGTTAGGTGGCACACAGAATATTCCTGTACTGTACCTATTACATGAGCTACGCCACTACCCATCCTTAATGAAAGATCACTGAAGCTATTCAATTTAATCTCAATATTCCATCAGAGGCTCAAGATAGAATGCAACAGTTTTAGTAACATCCATGACATTTTATGCATTGTATCCTATTCATTGTGCTTTTACATTTTATCATGTTTGCTGTTAATTGTTTGATATGGTCAATTGACTAATCATTAAACTTTTAACTAACTAACTAACTAACTAACTAACAATTTTAGTAACATTAATATAAAAACAAAACTACACCAAAAGAATTCCCTATTTCTTACCCATAGTCAACAAGAGATGCCTTTCATAATGCAATTACACTCAGGTTAGGACTCTGGGGGACCACCCAAAGGAAAGGAATGTCAAAAAAATTTCAGGAGCTGTTGAAAATACCTTTCTGGGGGACCTTAAATGTTCAATGTTGTGCTTGGATGATGATGAATTTGGGGAATGAGGCATAGTACAGGAAGGTTTTGTAGACATCACACTCTTGGGTGAATTAAACTTTGCTAGTCCAACTTACACTTCTGGACTCTCCTAATTTACTTGCTGTTGTGTGCCTGCAAGTTGTTTCTTACTTATGGTGACCCTAACCTATCACAGGGTTTTTTCTTGGTGAGAGTTGTTCAGAGTGGGTTTGCCTTTGCCTTCTTCTGAGGCTGAGAGAATGTGACTTGCCCAAGATTACCCAATGGATTCAAATCCCAGCTGAGCAGGGATTTGAACCCTGGTCTCCAGAGTCATAATCCAGTGCTCAAACCACTATATCATACCATGTAGTGGTGTACCACACAGTCTATAACTTCCTACATAGTCAAACAAATGATATGCCTATGGGAATCAAGTCCTAATCTCAGGAGACTACTTGGGGGTATTTGTAGAAGGCCTGTACAGTATTTGCCTGACAAGAAAAATTAAGAGTGTATTAAGGGCTCCATAAGAGCATTCTCCCAAGCCTGCATTGTGGATTTAACTGCACCCCTCTGTCTGATGCATAAACACAATTCAGCCAGAATCCAAGGACCCTGACATGAACTTCAGACTTACCAGAGGGAGAAGGGTGCAAAGAGTTAATATTAGGTTTGATGTCTGGAAGAAACGGTGACTTCACATCCTGCCCTGGGGACATATATGGAGGGATGTTACTGCCAGGTGTCATTGGAGGAGTGGGATTGCCAGGGAGTGGGGAGCTGGGGTAACCAGGCATGGATCTTCCAGGCTGAAAAAAGAACCAAAATATTAGATTAACTTTATGTAGCCAGAGACAAGTTGAAAACTCTGCTAATAATGAAAAGTGACAGACTGGTGTCATTCACTTATTGTGCTCAGTCATGAATCAGTGAAATTTGTACAAACCAAAAATAACCTGAAGCAAGTCTCAAGCTTGTACGCTCTTCCTTCCATATAGTTAAGAGAGGGTAACAAACTTCTGCTTCTGTTAGCTGAAGCTCGCTGTGCTGTCTGATCTGAATTATGGTTAGTTTGATCAAGCTATTTACAGTAACTATGATATGAAATTGGCTTGTTTTCAAACTAGCCCTAGTTAATGCTAAGCTGCAGTTTGTCAGGGCAGACATAATAAACCACATTCAAGCAAAAGTAAAAGCAAAGAAGGAAGAAGAGGAGAAGTAAATGAGGCCAAGGCTCATTGCACCTCATTACACTACAGGATGGACAACTATCTAAGACTGGGAGCATTCATACATGCACACACACACACACACACACATATACACAGCTATCTGTCAAAAAGCTACATCACTGCTCATTTTTAAAAAATTGAGTGAGTCTTTAAAAGTCAAAATATACCCCCTCACACACACAATGGGGATGGAGACATGTAAGACAAATCTGTTTTACTCTTGCTCCCACTCCCTGCCCACTCCCAGTCATTTTAGACCTAAGAAAGGCCTTTTCACAAAGCTGAAAGCCAAAGGAAAGTCATATCTGGTTTTAAAAATGACCTCCTGTGGAACTAAAACAACCTTGAGGAGGCAAAAACACAGTGATATTCCCACCATACCCCAGAGAGTTGCGGGGGGGATATTCTGAGTAAAAAAAAAAATTATAATAAAACCATTTCAAATTGGATGGGAATCTTAGGGGCCACAAAATGGGCCTGGAAGGATGCATGCAGCCTATGAATCCCACTTGCGTAAAGTAACATGAATAACGCCAGAGTATGAGAAGAGTGGACAGAATCTGGTTATTTTTCTAATAAGATTTTGAATATAGTTGCTTTTCTATAAAGGTTAAGAGACCAAACAACAATAAAAAGAAACTCCCCTTCCAGAATCAGGGGTGGTTAAGAGAAAATGGCAATTAACTACATAAAATCCAAATCTCCTAACTCAACTAGCAAAATTCTTCTCCTTCCTTTTAATGAATGGTTGTGTGGGGAAGATCTATCCCATGTTAGCAAACAAAAATGTACAAAGCTAGTGAAAGATAGTAATTCCAGATTATTGTGAGGCACATGAGAGCAAGGTCTTGTGTATATAATATAGGCAACTGGATTCAATACTCAATTTTAAAAAGCAAGAAAAACAATCAGACAAGGAAAATGGTGTATGAGTATTTATATGTGTGTGTGAGAGAGAGAGAATAATGTGAATGAATTTATGTTATGTGTGGTCTATAACACAAAAATAACATTAGAGTTCTGGAAACAAGCTAAGGTCATGTAGTAACAAGTGTGCTGGACTGGAACCTGGAAGATCTGAGTTAAAGATCCCACTTAGCTATAAAACTCATTGGATGAGGTTGGGCCACTCACTTTTCCCCAGCCTGATCTACCTTAGGATAAAATGAAGAGAAAGAATGCTGTGTACACCACCTTTAGCTCATTGGTGGAAATAAGGTATGCAAAGGTAACTAATAAGTAACTAATAAAAGGAAAAGAACAGACAGTGAGAAATACCACAAAGAAATGAATACCTGTCTCCACATCCCAGCTAAGAACCTAGTTAAGTCTTGATGAAAGTGAGCAAGGTCACTTACCCCATTCATAGTTGCCTGTCCATAGCTGTTGAAGTTGCCCCCATTGAAATTGGTGGTTTGACCATTGAACTGATCAGTAGGCTGGAAAGGGAAAACCAGAAATCTGTTAAATATCAGAGGAATTTACACCTCCAGATCATCCCAATTGTCAAGAACAAAAACTGCCTTAATCTTTTAATTTATGAACCTAAAGCCAATAATTTTTATTTCCAGTGACATACTTGATTCTCCTTCCTTTTTTATGCCCACAGCAACCCTGTGAAGGTACATTATTTGGTTGATATAAGATTGCCCAACTGAATATAGAATAAGGCTCCTGTATCTTTAATACACTGGTTCTCAAACTTTGTATCTCCAGATTTTTTCACTTCAGTTCCCAGAATATCTTGACTGTTGGTCAACCTGGCTGGAGTTTCTGAAAGCTGAAGTCCAAAATACCTGGAGCACGAACATTTGGAACCTTCTCTTTAAGCATTAACAGATGCTGGAGAAGGAAGACATAGCATAAAGTTTCACCAGATGGAACTATGTGAAATCTCCTCCTTTGCTGCCCTTTTAGGTGCTGCATCCTCCCATACAGCTATTTACTGGACAATAAAGAGTGGGGTGGAAGTGACTGGAGAGCATCCAGCTATGTTCCTATAGGTGAATGCACAGCACTGAAGGATCATGTCAGTGCTGCGCATCCAGCTTGAAACTGAGTACCCATCAGTAATGGTTAATTATTATCCTGAGCAATGCTGGGTAATACAGCTAATAAAAATATAAAATTAAACTTAAGTATGATCATAGCATCAATGTTATAACCTATATTTGTAAAAATGCAACAAAACCAGTCAATAGGATTGTTCTTGTATGTTAATAAAACAACATTCCAGCCTCGAGAATATTTCTGAAGAGAAGGCTTCAGATTTTTTAAAAAAATATATTCAACTATAAAAAGCATACATACACATACATACATTTGGGTATAAATAACCTAAAGGCACCAAATGTCTAATCTTGGAAGCTAAGCAGGTGAGCCCTGATTTGTACTTGGATGGGAGACCACCAATGAATGCTCTGGGTGCTGTAGAATATATTTCAAGGAAGAACTGACAAAACCATCTCTGAGTTTTCTATGTCTAAGAAAACCCTATAAAATTTATGGGGTTGCCATAAGTCAAAAGGTGATTTGAAGGTGAGGTTGTGTGTGCAGAAGCACGTGCACACGCATATCACAAATATTTTCCAGGATTAAATAAAGTAGTTATCCAATTAAAATGGATACCTTCTCATTCTTCTCATCCTGTGCTACCATAAGCAAAGAAGGAGGAGCCAAGTTTACTGAACTCCCAATCCTGATAAGAAACAGCTGCCTCTCAGAGCAATGGTATAAGGTCAAGAAACTCATTAAGGCCAACAAGTCATCATTTTTAAACTAAGAATTTATGCCACTTTCTTTCCTATGGAACTTTCCCCATCTCTGTTTTACCTCTATTGTCCCCAGAAAGAGATCTTTTATTTTACAAGATTTATCTTTGTGGCTTTCGTCACAGTGATTCATTTCTCCACACGCTCACTCACTCTATTTATATCCTATCTTTTTCCCAGAAGTAGGACTCAAGGCAGCTTATAATTTAAAATGAACACAATATAATTTGTTTTATGTACAGTCATATACATACATGATGCTTTCACATTCCAGTGTTCCATATTATTAATAAGCTCTCTAATTCTTACATCCAAGCTGCCTTGTAGTTTTGCCTACATATAGGTTATTATGTGACAAAGTAGGGAAGGCATTTATCACAAACTGCTTATGATACTGACTGTAGAAGTATACTTAAGTGTCTAACAGCTATCTGTGTCTCTGTTGTCAACTTCTCATTGCCATTAAAAGGGTCTAAAGCACAATGGGATGTGTGTTTATGTGTGTCCAATCCACTATTGTTCTTTTACTCTTATGTGGCTCCGCCTGTTATATTCTGCCTGTTTTTCATAATGGAAATCAAGGGGTTCCCAGACAAGCTTCCCATCCACCCCATAACCAGCTCAGCTTCAGCAGGGTGACTTTATTCTGTGTCCTCAGATATGCTCTGGATCCATCTCTCTGCTAATTGTGAGTACAGAATCACTAAACAAGGGAAGAAAGCCTATTCTTTTTTGCCCTTTCACTCAAACATGATTATAGCAACCTGTGAGTTACCTGATGATTAACCTCTTAGGATATTTTTGGCCACATAGCTAAAGATCTAGATTGAGTAAATTATTAAAACTCCAATGGAAAAGGCAAATGTCAGAGACAGTAAAACATTCTTGTGCTGTAGGTTAAACCTGACATGTTTGTCCTCTTTAATGGGGATTCTCTTTCTCCCCTCACATTCACAGAGAATTTTGGGACATGGTTACCATAGTAACTGGATACCTTATAGTATGGACCACTAGTGCCAGAAGCAGACAGATACTGGCTCATTCCCTGCTGCATGGGCATCCTGTGGCCAGCATATGATGGGGATGGAGCAGATGGCTGAGGTGCATTCGGGGCATATTGCCCAGCTTGGGAAGGGTATTGGCCACCCTGCATATACTGTTGTCCTGGATAACCCTGGAGGAGACACAAAGAGAAGAGAGCATAGTGAAAGCCACATATAATTTATTGACTGAATTTGTACACTGCTTTTCACCTGGGCAAGATGTTTCAAAGGACTTTATAGTAAAATAAGATGTAAAAATTATTTAAGTTGTTTTGTTTGTTTTAAACTCAAGTGCAAACCTCCTTCTAATTAGCAGAAACTATCAACAGCAATAAAACTTTAAAAAAAGTAAGGCTTCAGCAAAAGAGTGCATTAATCCAACTGTGGAATGCCAAAAGGCTTGGAGTCCAAAATACATAGCCTACAGAAGGGGATTCTACAGATCTACAGCAACAACTGAAAAGGCCCTTCTTCTTGTGGGACCAAATTTTGTCTTTAGATATGATGGAACTCTCAGTACTGCTTCCACAGTTTGTTTTCAAGTGCATCCAGACAGATAGCTTCAACTGCTTAGAATCAAAAGGCATATATTCCATCTTTTTTCCTAAACTGATTTTCTCTGAAAATAAATGGAAGAAGCATTAGGAAACTATGGGAAGGTTACAAATTGAAGATGCTGCTATTCAGACTTCTTGTGAATCTCAATGAACAGTAAACACCTCATTTGGAAACATAATTAAACCAACTCCAAGGAGGTACTTGCAGGAATGTCCTCAGATGCTCAGGCTGAAGACTTGCTACAGAGGATTACTGCCATACTATATTCCTTCTGCAAGCATCAACTATACCTCATCTGAACACTCATGACAAGTAGAGGCTGTTGACTCCTCCTACACAGGGCCTACTCCCAATACAATGTCAGCATCTGTAAGGACAGAAGCAATTTCTCTGCCAGGTAGCCTGCAAACATGTCACAGCAGGCCACTAAGAGTGAAATTTGAATATAATTTAGTCTACTTTGTAATGAGGCTCTGAACACTCAGAAAAGCTCTGCTAGATGATACTATGTGGACACAATAGTGACAGAATATTAAGATTTCTCTGCCACTGTTACTTTCCAGAACAGATGTTTGAATGGACTCTAAAATGATCTTCACTGGATTTGCCCCAAGTTTCTCAACTCTGATGCTTAAACTGCTGTCCTTGCTTCTATACTGTACTCAGCCAGGGAGACACATGGACTCTAGCATGCTTGAGAGAGTTCCTTTGAACTTTTGCAAAACTGTCAAGTTAACTCTCTGTTCCAGAGACTAACTTGGCCTTTGACAGGCTAGCTGAAAAGATAAAGTAATGGTACCAGACTAGGGAAACAAGTTAGTAAATATGTTCACAGTAGCATTTTCTACAGATTTATTAAGGGACTGGTAGCTTTAAAAATTAGGCAAGCATGACTTACTTTCTATCTGTTCCAGCATTTGTCTTTGTGTGTTGTTTCCTCTGATTTACTTCAGTAACTATGGGTTTGAGCCACATTAAGTTATTTGGACTCAGATCCCACTGAAAGAACAGGCTACTTGCCTGTAACTGTGTTTCTTTGGGTAATCATCTGTGAACTCACACAATTGGGACAGTCTGCACCTGGACAGCAGCAATTTGAAACCTACTATAGCTCTTCAGTGGCAGTGTGGTGGTAGCCATGTGTCCTCCCACTGCACATGACTGGCATTTTTTGCACCCAATTCCTCATTTTTTCAAAGTGCTACCACAGCATAACCCAGAGGATAGAGCCTGACATGCAAGAAGGGAGGGCGTATTTGTGTGACTTTACAGACGATCACTCAAGGAGCCACAGTTACAGCCAGGCAACCTGTTCTTCTTCATGATCTCTCTGACTCATACCACTGGGAGGTTGTACAGCTACACTCACAGGAGGATGGGAGCACGTTGTATTACCAGTGAAGTGAGAAATGCCCAATTTAAAGCCACTTCTTGCCTCTGGCAGATATCCCATCTATAATGATGGATGAACATGTAGAGTTATGCCCAGATTGTTGCACTGTTGACATCCTGAAGAGTCATCATCACAAAGGACGTGTAAACAGCTCTGGTGAATAGTCCTGTCTATCTTGTTGTTGGAAAGTTTCATAGCTGACTGAGGACTCGAGAAGATCCTCTATATACTGAAGGGTATCCACTGGTTCCAGTATTGATTTTTCATGGTTTATGATGAATCCAAGGTCTGTAATGAGGCACAGAGTGATGTGAATGTGACGGAGGAGACTTGGAGTGAAAAACCAACAGCCAGTTGTTCAGGTACAGAAACATAGTGAATCCCTGCTGGTGGAGGCGGGTGGTTACAGCAGGAAGACTTTTTGTGGATGCAAAGCTGGCTAGGAACACTAAGTATGGGAAAGTTTCTGATCCCAAAGTGAAGTGGAGAAATAAGCGGGGAATGCTAATGTGAAAATAAGTGTCTTTAAAGTGAGTTTTAGCAAACCAATCTTCTAGACATAAGGAGAGGCAGGATTGCAAAGATTGTTGTCATCATGACATGTTTGAGGATCAGAAACTGTTGAGGCTATGCAAGTCTATGATAGGCCACTTTCTGCCTTTGTAACCATAAAGTACCTGGAAAAGAAATCAACATGGTGAAGATCTCAGATGTCTTTGACTGCACCCTTGTGGAGAAGATGGGTGGTAAAGCTTGTACAACTGGGGAGGGGGTAGAAAGGGAGGCATCAGAAGAGGGCATAGTACTGAATTTGATAGTGTTATTGATGCTACCTAATTGTCAGTGATAATAGGATTCCCATTTGCGATTGAATCTTGCAAGGTGGGAACCAAAAGTGGGGACAGAACTAAGCAGCTTGGCTGGCGCATCAAAGGTGCCAAAAGCCCTGTGTCTTCTCAAGAGGATCTGAACCTTGATGAGTATGAAGATGCTTTGTCAGACAATGATCTTTAGGACTGCATACTTGTGTTTGAGGATTGGGGTGGACATTACAAGGAATAGGGAGATTGGTACCAGCATTGTTGGTAGGGGAAGGTAAGTTTTGTTGGGAGACTTTCCATTTCTGTGTCTGGTCTAGCTTGTTGTAGGTCATGGTGTTGAAGAGATCTTTTCCATCAAAAACTCAGTCCTACATGGTCACCCATACTTCAGATGACAAGTTTGAGATGTGTTGGCAAAGTATTACTGACCCTGCCATTATTTTTGCCTCACAGTCCACTAGGTGCCATGAAGTGGCAATTTGTTGGTTGGCCAGTTTTTTGCTGTGTCCGGTAATCTGCAATCCTTCGGGAGAGGTTGGCAGTTGATCTTGTGGCCCAGGGTGTCCAGTTATACACCTTCCATATCAAAGGGAGTAGTTTGTGGCTTATCTCTCTGTTGGCTTTGAGCTGTCTCAGTGATAATGGAATTCGGAAGCAGGTGTTTGAAAATGAAGGCACACCTGACATTTTGGACGCTGTACAGATTTTTGATGTGGTGTGATGTGGGGTGAAAGAGGAGGGATTCTTTCATGATCGTCTGGAAATATGGAGGAGAGACACCAACACCAGAACGGCTACTAGTGCCACTGACAGCTTTTCATTTGAAAACTGGGTCTGTGATTGGAAGTGCTGCTGGATTAATTTAGAGTTCTAGGGTGGGTCTTTGGTACCAGTAGCCAACTTTGAGAGGTGATGCTGTACTTGAGACTGTGGTGGTAATAGCTAGAATGGAACTGGGGACATAAGAGGTGTAAGTAGTGTGGCATGGACAGGATGCTGAATCCATGTCAATTTGCATGACTCTGGTACAACTGTGTCCAGCAGATGAGATAACATAACCGTTGGTTGTCCATGATGATGCAACAATAAGGCATGTCTTGTGTAGGATGGGGCAGAGTCCCAATCTCCTGGGGTTGAGTCTAGTGGTAATGGGTACCAAGGGTTTGGGGGTGCCCATAGAGGCATCTAGGTTAGCTGGAAAAACCTGGCCATGGGTATGACACTGCATGCTGATGGGATGAAATGACAGAAGCTGAGGAGAGCTCCCTGAAGGTATTGTGTTGACAAGGTCTTGATAACGTGGAGATTGAGAGGTCCTTGCCCTCTGAAAAAGCAAGTGATGTCACAAGTCCTAAAGTAGCGAAGAGGGTGATTGTGAGACAGCCTGGAGCAACAGGAGCTGCTTGATCTATGGTGGTGAAAATCTCTTCCCAAGATGCGCCACTTGATATGTGGGGACTAGTGGGGTGCCACAGGGTTCTGTCTTGGGCCCAATGCTATTCTTCATCAATGACTTGGATGAAGGTGTAGAGGGCATGCTGATCAAATCTGCAGATGACACCAAATTGGGAGGGGTTGCTAATATGCCAGAGGACAGGGTCAAAATTCAAAATGACCTTGACAGATTGGAGAGCTGGACCAAAGCTAACAAAATTAATTTCAACAGAGAGAAAAGTAAGGTCCTTCACCTAGGCAGAAAAAATGAAATGCACAAGTATAAGAAGGGGGACACGTGGCAGGATAACAGTACATGTGAAAGGGATTTAGGAGTTTTGGTAGATCACAAGCTGAACATGAGTCAGCAATGTGATGCAGTAGTCAAGAAAGCCAACGAGATTCTTGGTTGCATCAATAGCAGTATGGTGTCTAGATCAAGGGAGGTAATGGTACCACTCTATTCTGCTTTTGTTAGACCTCATCTGGAATACTGTGTTCAGTTCTGGGCACCTTCAATTCATGAAGGATATAAACAAGCTGGAGCGTGTCCAGAGGAGGGCGACCAAAATGGTGAAGGGTGTAAAAGCTATGCCCTATGAGAAGCAGCTTAGGGAGCTGGGTATGTTTAATCTGCAGAAGAGAAGGTTAAGAGGGGACATCATAGCCATGTTTAAATATTTGAAAGGATGTCATGTCAAGGAGGGAGAGGGCTTGTTTTCCGCTGTTCCAGAGACTAGGACAAGGAGCAATGGATTCAAGCTGCAGGAAAGGAGATTCCACCTGAACCTCAGGAAGAACTTCCTGATGGTCAGAGTTGTCTGACAGAGGAATATGCAGCCTCAATGGAGTGTGGTGGAGTCTCCTTCTTTGGAAGTTTTTAAGCAGAGGCTGGATGGCCATCTGTCAGGAGTGCTTTGATGTAAGTTCCTGCATAGCAGGGGGTTGGACTGGATGGCTCCTGTGGTCTCTTCCAACTCTATGATTCTAAGTGAGAATATTGTCCACTGCCAGGTTTTCAGATCATACTAAACAAACCACAGCAAAATTCCTAAGATTTATTTAGTTGCTCTTGCTGCAAACAAGAGTGATTGGACACAACAAATCAGAGCACAAACAGATAACTTGTATACTATGATGTGTGAAAGAGATCAATCTTAAGCCACAGTCCTCGTGTACCATAAAAACAAAGTTGTTCATTCTGAAGTGACTCCTGCTGCCAGCAGGCTGGAAGGTTTAACATTTTTGCTTCTTCTGCAAGCTAGGATCATGAAACAAAGTTTGTTTGTTTGTTTTGCAAAAACCAAACAGAAGTAAACAGGCCCCATGAATATGCACCCAGCTAATTTATAGTAACCTAGTATTTTATGGAATGCTGACTTGATATTGTATGTGAATGTGGCCTATGATAGATCAGGCAAATCATTTACTGGAATCTTTTTTGAAATACTTTTTGCAAAAGAAACATAAAAATATACTGTACCTCAGGCAGAAACAATGGAAGGCAAAGAAGATACAAAAATCTTGTACTCATTAAGAATACTGGCAGTTTATAAGTATGTATTTTATTTTGTATTTTGTATATAAAAAATAAAATAAAAAAAAGAAATCAAACCAAAAACTTGAAATCATTGTGGTAAATAATATGAGAAGGAAAGGGAGCAACTCTGAGATGTCTCTGTGAAGTTGTGCAATAACTGGGATTGTAACAAAGTTACAAGCAACTAAAAATAAACGAGGAGATTAATTATCGTGAATGGTCAGATACAATAAATCAACATCATTTTTGTTGTGCGGGGGCTTTACTAATGAAGCAGGAGATAGGAAACTACAGATAGGATGTGAGGCATCACAGCCATTTCTCCTAAAGAATCTTGAGAACAAAAGCACCTGTTTTTGATGATGATATAACTTGTATGAAAAAAGGAAGCAGTGGGATCATCGAGGCAATCAGCACAGCTCATTTTCCCATTCCTAACACACTTTTCTAAGAGCGTTTGCTTTATTGTTTTGCCCTTGTGTGTCCAGCCTTGTAAAAACAGTGCAGAAGCTGATACAGTTTTAAAACCTGTTCCCTTCCCACATGCTCACCTCACTAGAGTAGGTCCTCTTGACACTTTGCCTGGGGATCTGCTGGCCTTGTGGGGGACCAGGGTATCCATGTTGGGGCATCCGTTGTCCTCCATAGATGGCATTCATGGTGGGAGGCCTCGCAGTGTTCATGCTCATGGGAGGCATCCCAGAAGCACCCATCACACCACCCATGTTGGCAGGATTCATCCCAGGTGGCACAGCTGGTCCTCGGGGGCCCGAGTGAGGGAGGAACTGGTTGCTGAAGGGCTGCCCAGCCCCCATCTCCAGTTAAAAAGAGAGAGAGAAAGAGAGAGAGAGGAAGTTGTTTAACACTATGGCTGTTTCCACACAAGACTGTTATAGTGCTATTATTCCACTTTTTACATCCTATGGAATCTTGTGGTTTGCAGTTTAGGGAGGGGCCTTTGAGGCCCTTCCCTAAACTGCAAACCTCAGAATTCCATAGAATGTTAAAAGTGGAATAATAGCACTATAGCAGACTAGTGCGTAAATGACTCATGAGAAGGATGGAAATGGGCTGATAGGTTACAATATATTCCAAACAAAACCAATTCCACTGGGCTTTGCCTCTCCCCACATTGTCATCCACAATCATACCACTAGTCCACGGAACCTTATGACATTAAGAACCTGGGCCTGATGAGTCTTCCTGTTTTTCTTTTTCTATTCTATTCCCTTATCATTTTGTGTATAGTCCTTTTAGACTGTAAGCCTGAAAATAGGGTCTATCTTGTCCTTTATTTTCAGCTGCAGAGCAGGACATAAATTCTATACATTAAAATAATAAATGATGGTGCACAAACCATTCTAACAACAAAACACCCTTGTATTTAATAAATAGCCTGGTAGCCACAGAAAGTAAGGAACTACATGCTTTAAGGTAGTCACTCTTGATATTTTCCATTGTTTTTGGAACCCCTATGTTTACAGAGGCTCCCTTGCAGTCTAACCTATCATTCATATGGCATCAGATTTTGTCTGCCACCCATTCAACTATCCTGTAACCTCCCACCCCACTCTCCAATCTGCCGGTTTGGCAGGGCCCCTCCAGTTGCTTATTTTACTGTAACTATTTTAGATTATAAATCTCAGTTGCCATGCTGGTGCGGGGATTCTGACAATTGTACCCTCCCAAAAGGACCTTTATCTAGTTACTTTTACATTATTTCTTCTCAGCTTTTGTCCCAACTTTCCCCAACCTGGGGCCTTCCAGACAGGTTGGACCACAACTCCAACCATAGCTGGGAATGGTGGGGATTGTAGTCCCACTCATCTTGAGGGTCTCAGGCTAGAGAAGAGTGATATGCCTCTCTTTGGGAAGGTGCCATTCTCCTTCTAATGAATCAATCTGTTGTGTTACACAGTTTTAAAGAGATGGCTATCTCTGAGGATCATGCTTCCCTCCAGACATCACCACTTCCTGTTAGCTTCTCTTCTTCACCCTCAAAACACCCTGGGAAGCATCACACACTGAATCACAGACTAGGGTCTTACCGCTCCATACTGGCTCAGTTCCTGGCTCTGCTTCTCTTGCAAGGCAGCAACTGTTGCTGTGGCCGTGGCTGTGGCCGTGGCAGCAGCGGCTGCCACAGCAGCAGCAGCGGCAGCTTGGGTGAAGTCTGGAGTGGGTCTTCCAGTATGTGAAGGAATGCCCATTCCCCCTGGGCCATTTGGGCTGCCTGCATAACTAGAGAAAAGAGGAGGTTTACAGTCAAGGCACCAACCTACTCACAGCTTCCTGGGCAATCTTAAGTAAATTATTGAACAATAGCAGCAACAAATAACATTGAACCCTGCCAAATCATACTGCTGAGGTGGATGAAGTTTGGAGTAACCAGTAGCTGGTTTTTGAATAGAAAACTGTGACTTCCATTCAGTACTGGTATGCCAAACAAATTCCTAGGATAAGAATTTTTAAATTCATTTTGCACACACCAAGCTCCAGCTGTTGCTGTTTTGTTTTTGAATCATGGTACTCTCAGTTCTTGCAAAAAATCATATAGGTCTGTTCAGCCTTAGCTCATCTCTATGCAGAACTTGGTCTCTGAAGTGAAATATATGATACTCCTTCATTTTGATGACATTAAGTTTTAAAAGGCAAAGCTGTTAGACCTGTTAACACAGAATTGAAATGTGAGCCTTCCAACACAGTGTATAGCAGTTAGAAATGCAAGTATAGAGCTTGGGAAAGTTACTTTTTTGCACTAAAACTGCCAGAATCTCTGGAGAATTCTGAAAACTGTAATCTGTGACAGTAATTTTCCAAGGATATGTCTCTTGTGTTTATCCTCGCAGTTCCTGATCTTTGCATCTAACTGTGTCTTTGCCCTGATATCCATACAAAGGACTCTCCTCTTTTACAATCTCTGCATGCATGAATGAAAGGTTGCATGAAGCACTGCATCCCATTATAGTCAATGGATGTAGCAGGTGCATGTCTGTGCTGCCGCAGTTGCATACAGATTGCATCCTCTGATAATAATGGGACACAACACCTCCCATTTTTGGTTTTATGCTGGGGTTCCTGGAATGGAACCCCTACATATACAGAAGGCACATCGTATATCCCTTTCTTTTTGGCTTAACAGGTTTTAAAATGAAGTCAAAACTTATTATAAATTTATCATTTAAAATGGAATGTGTGGCTCTGTTAGTAACTTTTGCTAATACTACTTTTTAGACTCTTTTTCTTTGGAAGGAAAGAACTGCAACGAAAACATTTTCGCCAATCGTTGTCCACACCACTGTTTGTGTGCTAAATCCATGGCTTGATCACAAGGACTGGGGACTAGAAAATAACTTTTTGTGTCATCCACTGAGGTGGTATTTTACTCCTATTTCATTCCAAGGCCATTTTTGCACTAGACTGTTATAGTGCTATTATTCCACTTTCAACATCCTATGGAATTCTGGGGTTTGCATTTTAGGGAGGGGCCTCAAAGGTATTTTAGGGAGAAGCAGTTTAGGGAGGAGCCTTCCCCCAGAGCCCCCTCAAGACCTGTGTTACACCACAAAAAAATAAAATCTCCTCTAGGATATTTGGCGGCATTTTGCCATGTTTTTAGGCCATTCTGTGCCATTTTAATCCCAAGAGAAATCTTTTTTAAAAAATCAGGAATCAGGTGAAGTCGCCTCCTATTCATTTCCTGTTCCAAAAAAAGACCTTTCCTGGGTTTAAATTGGTTTGGTGGGGCAAAAATAAGAAAAAAAATGTCCTCCACATCACTTGCCAGTATTGTTCTTTGACCCCTGTGGTCACAGAAAAGTCCTGAAGGTTGCATACAGCCTACAGAGTGCACTTTCCCCATCCATGGGCTATGTTAATGGTCAGGTATTTTTGGCCCTACATACGTGGCACTGTAGATCCCATTAGCTCTTGCTACTGGCTAGTGCTGATGTGAGCTAGAATCCACCATTACTTAAAGGGTAAAAGTTTGCCCATGTATACCATAAATTTAAATAATAAATAGAAAACTAATTTAAATAAACTAATTTAAATAAACCACTGATATGGTTTGAATAATGATCAGTGTGAATTATACATATATAAATGGCAGAAATGACTTGGATTCTAGGATTCTATGACTTGTACAAATGAGTTGAGCAAAAGTATATATGAGGTTATCTCATGTTTTCTGCAAAACTTATTAACAGAGACTAGATGTTGCACTCCAGGTGTTTCGTACTATATTCTCACCACCCTTGACCACTGGGACTTTGGAGATTATGGAAGGGGGGAAAAACAACAACTCTGTGAGACAGAGCCTTAACGATATTAGAAACCCAGGATTCTGCAAGACAAATGAAGGTCACTTGTGGAAAACTCTTTTTATACTCCTGGACTCCAAATCTTGCAGAGCTGCACACAGAACATCTTGGGGACACTTTGTTGGTTTTGACTGATTACTGACTTGCACTTTCAGGAAATGGTGATGCCACAGGGATTAGAGTTAATGTTGTCTCCTGTTTTTAATTCACTGGATGCAAGATACTTGATTTTTTTAAAAATCAAACACAATTCTGCTGTGTATATATTGTTAGCCATCTGGAAGACTTGTAAGTTTTTCAAAAAACAGTATTATAAACACACAGACCTACCTCTCCTCTTCTGCATTTTAATCATCAAAACAACCCTGTGGAGTAGTTTAAACTGAGAAAGAGAGATAAGAGAGACAAGAGAAAGACTGGCTCAGGGTCACCTAGTAAGTTTTATAGACCATGCTCAAGGACTTCAACCTAGATATTCCAACCCTGTAACCATTGCATAATGTTATTTCTCATTCATCTGAGACCTATCTTTGCAAAATGCTTTGCACCCATGGCGTTTTGGTTGGTCAGTTAATCACCTCTGGCATTCTGTCTGAACCTTTGCCATCGCTGATAAAGCTGTATCTTCCCAACAGACCTCAGAAGAACAAAGAGGAAGGCACAGATAAATTGGCTTTTACAACTTGGATTGTATCGTCAGAATCCAGAATTTTGTTTGTGCAGTTTTATGGTACCGCTGAGTGTTTGGGTTTTTATACTTCTTCAAAAAGCACTAAATCTAGTAATCAGATTGCCAGTCCCATGATTCAGTGTCAAGATTAATACTCCCATGATTTCTAGCCATCATGGATGGGAGATGATGGGAACTTCAGCTTAATATCTCTGGAGGCCACCAGGTTGGGGAAAGGCTGATATAGGGTAGCACCTCCTACAGACCTTTCAGCTTAGGGAAAGGCAACACCAGAGGCCATCTGGACAAGTACTTAGGATGCCTAGTCAAGGGAAGATGACAATCCAAAGATGAAGTGTCTCAAAGATTAGACAACTGAGCTGGTGACCATGAGCTGGCAACCAGACTTACTTGTATACATGCCCTTTCCCCCTCCACTTACTCAGCACTGGTGACAGCATGAAGATGATGATTCTTGAGACAACTAGTAAAAGATGTCCTAATAGCTGAGCATTTAACACATCTGTTACCAGTCATCTCCTCCCAGCACACATAGGATTGATTCACATATGAAAAGGTCATTGAACATTTAAAGAAAAAGTCCTCTTCTGGCATTTTTAGAATCCAGAAGGAGAAAATGAACCTCCACTAGCAAAGAGAAAAGGGAGGAAGAGGGAGAATATTTCTATGTTATTTGTTAGATCTTAGAAAATCTACTTATGGACTGCAATTCCCAGAATTCCTCATTTAGCCATTCTGGTTACTGAAGCCTAAAAAAGTAACTTTTCCAAGCTCTGTTACCAGCTGTATGAAAAAATTAAACTTTGGCCCAGCTGTCTGAAAGTTAATACCAGCAACAGTTCTTCTCCCCTTCCTATTGCAAACTTTCTATTTACAGCATAATTCTCAAGATCAAGGCAAAGTAGAGTTTTAAAATGCATCTGAAATGGCTGGCTGAAGTCTGGGCACAAGACCACATCAAGAGACATTCTTGGTTATTGCCCCATAGTTGTGAAAGAACCTGGAGACCTGCCAAATTCTGAAGGTTTAAACATTTTCCTGAAGCACTCACTGAGAGACCTCCTTAGGATGAGATCATTTTAACAGCTGGGGCCAGATGGGATTTTGGGGTTGGTGAGATGTCAAGAGTCAAAACATGATTTTGAATAGTGAATTTTATTCACAGGCTTTATTAGAGTTAAGTGGCTCAGATACTTAAAACACATAAGTTAAACAGAGAGGATCTAGTTCCAGATAGGAAAACCATCCTTCTCCCAGATACAGATGTGTCTATTATTTCCTGATCCTAAAAATGACAATCATTCATCAGAGTTGCAGTGTTCGAATCAATTAGATCCATTAATAGTGCAATCATATGTGATTATTCAGGAGAACATCCTACTGCATCCAACAGGACTTGCTCCCAAGAAACTCTGTTGAAGATTGCAGCCCCCCTCATTTTTTTTCACAAACGCTGTCTTATTCCCATCTATTCAAAATTATGTCCCGCTTAGTTCAAAAGCATACTACAAAGATGACTTAGCTGATTCTACATAAGTATTATTTTCAACATAATGCTCATAAAAATAGCAAATGGTATCCATCATCTCTAAAAGTAGCATTCCCTATTTTCCCTTATGTAGGATGAAATAAGAGAGCCAGCATGACGTAATGTTTTGGGTGTTGGATTAGGACTCTTAAGAAACCAGAGTTTGAATCCATGCTCAGCCATGGAAACCCAGTGCATAATACTTGGCAAGTCTCACTCTCTCAGCCTCAGAGAAAGTCAATGGCAAACCCCCTCTGAACAAATCTTACAAAGGAAACCCTGTGACAGGTTTGCCTTAGGGATCAGCAGAAGTCAGAAATGACATGGAAGCACATAATACACACACCCACATATGATGGAATAACTCCTTCTTCTGATTCGATGCATCCTGTGACACACACGCACATTAACCAAACAAAGTATACTGCTTGCTTCAGCAATATCATTTTATCCACATAACCAGTGGGTGATTTCACCAATAAATCAACAGCAACTTTTGAGTTTCTACCAATGGCACTATCTTTCTGCACTGTTGGGATTGTTTGCTCCTGTGAGGCAAGAGACTATACTGATGGCAGCAGTGCTGCTGGTAGGGTCTCCCATATCAGACAGGCTTTTGCTGAAGAGCAGACTAAATGTGCCAAATAGTTAGTGGGCAACAGCAGTGGGGCAGGGTGACATTGGCAGAGGAGTTCTCAGAGATTATGACCGTGGCATCATAGCTACAACTTGCTAGTACTATTTCAGAAGGAGGCACCAGTAAATCACTTTTGAATGTCTTTTACCACAAAAATCCTATGATGAGATCATCCAAAATAAAACAAGAGATGGTATTCAAAGATAAGACTCTCAGGCTGGATGGCACTCAACCATCTATCCGGGGCAGAGCAGAGGACGGCAATGAGTAGGGTTGTGGCTAATGACACAACTGGACTCAAGCTGAAAAGACATTCAGCAGTTGACATGTTCAGAGGTGAAAGGAAAGTCTGAAGCTGTGCAACACATATTATAGGTACATGAAATGTGAGCAGCATAAATCAGAGGAAGCTACACATAGTACAAGAAGAACTGGAACATATAATCGTTATAGTAACTGGGGTAATGAGCTAAAGTGGGCAAGAATGGGACATTTTGGGTCAGACAATTACACAGTGTTTATTCAGAAAATGAAAATCTAAGAAGAAATGGGGGTGGTATTAATACTAAGGAGAGATGTGTAGCAAAATCAGTCAAAGGATACAATGCAAAGTCTGACTAAATAATATCAGTAAGACTTCAGGGAAAACCAGTACACCCATAATCTAAGTTTATTCTCCAATGATAGAAACAGAAGAAGGATCAAGAAATGAAGCAGGATACTGACTGATTCTGTTTTATGAGACCAACAGTTTGTTCACTGTAAACATATTATTCAATCAACCAACAACCAAAGAGGTGACTATATACATGGACAGCACCTGATGGCCACTACAGAAATCAAATAGACTGCATAACTGGAAACAGAAGATGGGAAAGCTCCATTCTCTCTGCAAAAACAAGACCAGGAGCAGACTGTGGCACAGACAATGAACTGAGTAAAGCTAAGGAATAACATTAAACCAACCACTGTGCTAAAATACAACCCGAAGAACACAAGAACACAAGAAGAATTTAAAGATAATATAAAAAATAGATTTGCACTATTAAGCCTAATTGACCAGGAGCCAGAAGAACTCTGACTGAAACCAGGGACATTGTCAGGGAGAAATGCAAAAGACACTATCTGCAGCCAAAGAGAAAGAGAAGTAGCAATGGTTGACAAATGAAACTCTTCAAACAGCTAAAGACAGATGAGAAACAAAAGTAAAAAGTGACAGCCATTAACAACTTGCAAAATTAATACATGGGAAGACCAATCCACTGCGGATGGGAGAAAGAATCCATATTGTTTAGTGGTTAGGGTGCTGGGCTTAGATTGTGGAAATGCAAGTTGAAGTCCTCAATGAGCCATGAAATTCATGGGATGATGGTGTGCCAGTCACCTGACCTACTTTCACAGGGTCGTTGTGAGGAAACAGTGCAGAGGAAGAGAACCATGTATGGTGCCTTGAGCTGGAGGAAAGATAGAATATCAGTCTAATACATAAATGTGTGAAGGGATCTCATGGTCTACTTCATCAGATGCCAGTAGACCTTAATCTACAAAACCTTGTGCTATCAACTTCTTTCTCCCAGATAGTCCCGAAAGTGCTACAAGATCCCTTCACATACTGATCCAAACTATGTCTTTATTTTCTAATAAATAAGTATGTGAATTAATGGTGGGCATATCATCATTACCTATGCACTGTCAGGCCTGTGCTAAAAACAGGTGTATACATCTGTCTATGTGTAGTTTCTCTTTCCTTATTTTTCCAGCTCTTTCTCTGTCACAATATCTAGAGAGCCATATGTTCCCCACCCTTGAAATAAATAATGGTTTGGCCAAGTTCATCAAAAAGCTACAATCCTGGGGATATTCAAAACAGAAGCTGGAATTCTGTTAGGGACATGTCTTAGGTCATGTTATACATGTGGAGCCAAAAACTTAACCACTGCTCAATGGACATATTCTGCTGATTGCATGTTCACCTTTGCCTGGTCTTTGCAAGTTGCACCTTGTGCATTACATGCTGTCATTGTGCACCCTAAACTTTACACTGTGGTTGTGCAATCCATAATGGTACCTGGTCACTGACATGCATTACTGAGTGTTGCTATTCTGTATGGGGGTTGCATAACGTATCTCCCTGTGGGGGTATTTATGCTATGCTAAGGGAATACTGGATTGAGGCCAGAGTCTGTCTTTTTCATGGCTCAGTCTCCTGGCTACCTCCAGCTCTCTGACAGAACAATCAACCAGTCAAACTCTAATTGGGTGTCGTGGTACTCAGGGTAGCAGTGTTGGATGAAGGAAGCTTATTTTACTAAAGTTCAGTGCACAACAACAGTTGAAACAGACAGGGCCTCCAAAGAGTACCTTGTGGCGAAACCTGGCCCTCCAGGATAAGAGTTGCGATTGTACATTCCAGGCTGCACGTAGCCCTTGCCAGTGGAACCCTCAGGGAAAGGCTGTTGTCCCATAAACTGAGGTGAGTTCATTCCAGAGCCACTGCTGGCCACGCTGGGCATCATGGGATTGCCAGATGTGTTTCCCCCAGGGCCCATAGGGTTTCCAAAAACCTGCAAAGGAGCAGAGCCCAAAAGAAGCACTGTGAGGGAGCAGGAAAGTATGACAAGAGGTTCTGAACTCCGTCTTCATCTGAAGTGCCCAAGTTTAGACCAGATCTGTAGTGTGTGCGCATTTGTTTCAATTCTTTGACTTAAATCCAGTATTTTATCCAATGTGAAAAACATTGGAGGAGGGGACAGCAACACACCGAATTAGGGAAAAGAAGGCCTCTAAGCCCATAATCATCCTAATTTCAATCAGTACTGAATGTAAAGTCCTTTTTCATAAAAATTCACTCCCACTTCTCTGTCCCATCAACAGGTTTCTTCCTCTCACCAGCCTAATTTTTTTGGGGTAGAAAACAAGAAACCATGGCAATATACTGCAAATCAGTCTAAGAACAACTAGGAGTTCTTGATCTATCTTTGGTCTTCTCCAGACTAGATGATCTCCAAGGTTCCTTCTGATTCTAAAAAAAATTGCTATTGCACATCTTGGCATTAACTTGGAAGAGTAGAGTTTGGATTGCCATTTTAAAAACATACTGTCCCTGATCTTGTGCCTTTCATAGTGGCTGCAGCAAACAGAGCCATCCCCATATCAGTTAAAGCTTCACCTGCTAAATCTCTGTGTACAGAACCAGAACTAATTTGGGGGGGAGATAGCCATCCTTGATTTAATAAGGCATAAGAAGTGAGGAAAAGCACAAATACAAATGAGGTGGAAGGGTGGAAGTTGAAGCAGAAGAGAGGCAAATATCAGAAGGATTAATGTACACTAGCTACAGAGCAATGGAGATGCTAGAAGATTACAGCTTTGTCTCTACCATTTCATCTAGAAAAACAGTAAAGATAAGAAAGACAAAATGGATATCTGGATTCATTCAGGTTATAGTTTGATGCTTTGCTTTTACATAATTTTCTCTTTATACATTGTAAGCAAGCACATTAAAGCCAAAATGTTTTAAGGATTATTCAAATGGCCAGGATTTAAAGCTGAAAAAAGAGACTGAAAGAGCATTTGACATTGTTCATAAAAGTCTAACGAGACAACCTATGCATGGCTTGCAGGATAAAAGGATCCAACTGAAGAGGTGATTAGGAGTTTAGTTAAGACTCTATAAAATCCTGGCCTAATGTTTAGTTCTGAAGTCTTGCAAGCAACTTTGTTAAAAGAAGCTAAAGACGTTAGTGAAAGCCCTGGTGGCGCAGTGGTTAAATGCCAGTACTGCAAGCCACAAGCCACAAGGTTGTGAGTTCGATCCTGCCCGGCTCCAAGGTTGACTCAGCCTTCCATCCTTCCGTAGGTCGGTAAAATGAGTACCCAGCTTGTTGGGGGCATGTATAGAAATGTTTTGAAATACATGCTATTTGTAAGTTGTTCGCCGCCTCGATCCATATGGAGAGGTGGGATACAAATAAATAAATAAAATAAATAAATAAAGCAGATGCTTGCAAACTGTGGCCTTCAAGATATTGTTAAACTGCAACTTCTACCAGCCGTAGCCAGTCAGTCAATTATGAGTGATGGGAGCTGTAGTCTAACAACTTCTGGAGGGCTATATTTTTCCTTGCCCTGTATTAAAGTTAGAATTCAGTGCAATCCTGTGCATGCTTGCTCACATGTAAATCACAATGAGGTCACAGAGATTTTAGTAAAATGCACAGCAGGAGTGGGCAACTTATAGACCTACAGATGATGTTGGACTGCTATTATCACCATCCCCCCAGCACTGGTTATGCTGGGTAGAGTTGATGGGAGTTGTAGTCCAACATTTGAAGAACTGCATGTTGGTCAGTGTAATGTCTAGAGTTACAGCAGGTCTATATGTATTCATACAGGAATAAGACCCATTGAATTCAATGAAAGTAGATATGCATATAATTGTGCCACTAACTTATTAACTTCATAATCTTTCATTAATAAATCAGCTGTATTAACTTTATTAATTAACTGCACAGCTTGCAGTGTTGTTGAGCAAAGTAACAGCTGATTATTTTCCATGCTTGCTCGCTTTCACAGGTAGGAAATGTTATATTTATTGGATTGCAATCTGCAGATACTGGCTGGGGAATTCTGGGATTGGCAGATCAAAACAAGCCCTCTTCCAAGTGCTGCTTGTTTTCATCACGAACCTGAGCTCAAGCCCGAAGCAGTTTAGCTTAACACTGTTTAACAACACTTCTTAGGGAGCCAGACTAAAATTTAAATCAGAGCGAAAACCAGGATAAGGTGATAATCTTTCAAAGTGGACAAAAAGAAACCTGTTTTTTAAAATATATATATATATTAGACATCTCCTTCCCCAAATGCGAGGCCAGGTATGGCATAAGTAAATAACTGTTATCTTTTTTACATGTTTAGTTTTTGAAACCAGGCGAGTAAAGGAGGAATCTTAGCCAGGGGAAAGAACCCTGATCTTCCTCCCTAATAGCTTAAACAACATGGAATGCATTGGAATGATGGGAGGCAGAAGGCCTTGGTGGGAATGGAATGTACATTAATCTTATCTTGTCCATGCTTTACAGGAGAAGGGGAAGCCCCTTCTGCCCTTCTCCTTACCTGCCAACTTTAGGCCCAAAGAACACAGGAGACAGAGTTCCTTTTGGAAAAAAATGCAGGACGTTAATTATACTAATATAATTATTTTTCTCTTTCTGGAGAGAAACAGACTTAGGCGGCCTTATTAAGCATGCTTACTGGAAAGCAAGATTTATTGCATACACTAGGATCAGCAGAACAAACCTGAAGGTCTGAATTAAATGGGGTTTACTCAGAGACAAGTGTGTGTAATGGGGTGGGGACTGCATGATCTTCCAGATGCCATTAGACTGCAGCCCTTAGCCAGCACCTTGTGGTGAGAGATGACAGAAGATGCAATCTTAACATCTGGAATACCAGATGTTCTCCATCCCTGGTTTATTCAGCACTCTAGCCTTACTTCTGAGCAAACCTGTTTAGGACTGTGCTGCTTGAACTAGAATTCCAATTAATGAAAAAAGGGCAGTGGATGGTGGGGGGGCAAGGTTGCAGGGGGGAGGTGGAAAGCACGTTAGCAACAGTGTGTGGGAATGGATTAATGGAAGAGGGAAAAACAGGTAAATGTGACTGACAGCTTAGAAAGGGATGGCAAGACTGCTTCCTGATACAGACCAGGTTATTGCATTTTAAAAAAAATTTAAAAATGCTTTCTCAAGCAAATCATTCTTGCTGGAATGACAACACAGACCTATGAAATATGACAACTTTGCTGGATCTTCCATGTTGAAGCTTAGGGACATTATAAAAAGAGTGCATCGATAGCAGAGCTGGCACCAAACTTTGCCAGGCATCTGCTGAGGTTTATGTGGAATTCTTCAGACCCTTTG
Source organism: Ctenosaura bakeri (assembly GCA_948474755.1). Classification (NCBI taxonomy): domain Eukaryota; kingdom Metazoa; phylum Chordata; class Lepidosauria; order Squamata; family Iguanidae; genus Ctenosaura; species Ctenosaura bakeri. The sequence goes on along the minus strand of CAOLHI010002704.1, from coordinate 63,928 downwards.
ACCCTGCTGCTAATCCTCACTGTTGTCACTTCCTGTTCACCTGTCCTTTCCCAAACCAAGTGAGCACTGGCAGGGTCAAAAGGAGATGAAGCAGCAGTCTCTACCCCCTCTTCCCTCTCTGTTTGGGCAGCAGGGCAGACTGGGCTCAAGGGAACAGGGCAAGCAAAAGGACAGGTGCAACAAAGAGGAGACAGAGTTAGTCAGAGAACTTTCCTCTCAGATATGTCGGCCTCAGGGTTCCCCTTCACAAACCTAGAACTGACAAGGATGGCCCCCAGGAAGTTAATCTAGCAGTTCTGATAACAGAATAGTCTTTTAGGGTAGCCTTTGCCAGTACATTTGGGGATGAATGGGATGGCAGTCCCACATACTCATACATTTAGTGAAGGCTGTTCTCGTGTCAGCTTAACAAAATGGCCAAGAATGGCAGATCAGATGCCTGTCTTTCATGTGCCGCCCATACTGCTCTGCCCCACTGCTAGTCTGCCCTGCCACATTGTTTTGGGAGGCTGCAGAAGGTACCTGACTCTGGGATGTGTTGCTGACTCCCCACACCGTGGTTACCACTGAGAGAGATCCTGCAGGCTGATTGGTATTCTGTTGCCAAGGAACTGACTCATAGGCATATGAACCATCACTAGAAGGAGAGAGAGAGAGGGACGGTAAAAAAAAATTAAGAGCAACACACCATAATTTAATTAGAAACCCTGGGAAAGTGACAGAAAATATGTGCAAGATACAGGACATGAAGGGATATTCCTGGTTGAACAAGAGGAATAAGATGGCGAGTATTTCAAAGCTGAGGGAAAAAATGTAAGGACAAAACTTACCTAGAAGGGAAAGGAACAATTCTTGGAAAAGTTTTATTTTTTTAAATTTTTAAATCTATGGCTATGTCCTGGCTGATGAATCCTCAGAGTTATAACCAAAAAAAGAATTTTCCAAGCTTTGCAAAAATTCATAGATGTGTATTGATTGCTCAATGGCTGCAACACCAACAGTTATTTACCACAACAGCTAAATAAAAGCCTCCATGTTCAGAAGCAGTGTATCACTGAATTCCCATTGGTAGGGGGGCAAACTACAAGAGAGAGCTATTGTCTCCATGCCTTGTTTTGTAAGAACTTTTCCAGGGGGAAAAACTAACCCCCAGCGAGTTATTGTGTGAATCAGGAGGCCAGGACTGAAGCCTTTAGTTTGAATCAGCGGGTTTTCCATTTATGACCTTAAGCAATTTATCCCCATTCCCAAATGGGTGGCCTCCAGTTGTGCTGTACTACTATTCCCATCATCCCCCAACTACAACAATGTAATCCACCACAGCTGGAGGATATCAGCTTGAGGTGGGCAGCTGTTCTTCACAATGACCCACATAACAAACAGATTAACAAGTAGAGGGAGAATTCTCATATTGCTTTCACACATAACCCTTCTGCAAGAGCTTGGATGAGTTACTTTGGGGCAAGGGGATACAATTCCTGGAATCCCCAGCCACTTGTAGTCCAAAAGGTAATCTTTGTAAACTCTGTCTTCCCATGTCACTACAAGGCTCCTGTGACTTTGGAGTTACTTGAAGCACTGAGCACCCCACCTTATGCGCATTAAGGGCTGGTACCCAATTTTCTACATCCCAGACCAACACTGGGCTGATGTACCACCCACCACCCTTCTCTGCAAAACCAGAAGAGTCTGAAAGTTAACTTCCAGTTTTCTTCCCTCCCCTCTCCTCCGCTTTTAAAAATTCATCTGCCCTTCAAAACAAGGCATGTGGAGGCTCTGTGCCTTTCTTTAAAAGAGAGTTGTACTTAAAGTATGCTGCCCCACATGTTAACCAAAACTGTTTTGTGGGGGGGAGCAGTTAGGACCACATGCAGCTGGCACGTTGCCCACTGCCATCTTTGCCCAATACCATCTTTGCAGTGAATGCCCAAAGCCTCAGTACCTCTCTAACCAAGGACTCTTTCATACTACACAATACAAGCACTATAATTACACTTTAACTGCTATGGCTGCATCCTGTGGAATCCAGCATAGGTAGCTGGTGGGGCACTAGAGCTTGCTGGCTAAGAATTCTAAATGCCCTTCCCTAAAGTGCAAATCCCAGGATTTCACAGGATGATATCTGGGCAGTTAAAGTGAATTCATGCTGCTATAATAGTGTAGTGTGAAAGACTCCTGATCTTTTTGAACTGGAGATGTCAGAGATGGAAACTATGGACTGTCTTCATGTAAAGTTGAGGTGAGCAACTGGGGGGCGGTAGAGGTCAATTTCCCTGCTAACTCCCTCTGCCCTGCTTTGGGTTGCACCCCTGCCTAACTGCATGAAAATGCTTACCTTCCCTCTATTTTTTGTCCAAAATGGTATCTAAAAGTGACATCACCTTGTTTCCTGTTGCCATTTTGGAAGAAGATATTAGGGAGTGAAGGTTCTGGAGGAACTGAAGAGGAGTCTTTTTACACATTTGGGAGGCTTTGGGTTTTTTCACTCAAAAAGCACACTGAGTTCTTTTTTAAAATGGGGGTTCAATGGGCTTTGAGGGCCACACATTCTCCATCTGATGTTAAAAAGAGTTCTACCACTATGCTGTGTAGTGCATCCGCTGCCTGTCTGTTTTTAGGTTCCTTTACAAGCATAAGGGCTATAAACTGTGAACAAGTGAAACTTGTCATATCAGGAGCAGAATTAACCACTAGCACTGCAGAATTCTTCTGCAGAATTGAGGAAAACACTCAGTCCAATTTATTCCCAAGAGTAAAACAGAGAGGGGAGTGAGTACACAAATATAGATTGTCTGAAACAGAAGGACTGCAAGGGAAGGCCAACTTGGCCATACTCACCCATGTGGGGTGGGTGGGAGCGATGGTTTCATTGGGTTCATTGAGTTCATTGGCTACAAGAAAGTGAAGGTGTGGGTGCGGGATCTTCCAAGGCAACCCAATGAGAGCAGCAGCCTCAGCCTCTTGAGTGTGATAGATCTGGCTGGGCTAGATAAGAGGAAGCAGAAAGTAAGATATTTAAAAACCCTGACATTTTCAGTGGCCACAAGCTCCACCATCTACCTACAAGAAATCTTTCCATCAAAGGAAAATCATAGCAACAAAACAGGATCTCTTTCATTCTATACAGTTGCCACACTTTTATACAACTTTAGTTTCCACAGAATCATAGAGTTGGAAGATGGCTCCATCCTGTGCAACCCTGGGATCTGACATTCTGTAAGTTATCTAGAATTTTCCAGGCCTAGTGCTTCACCAGACAGACTACAAATCCCAGGTCCCGTTAGTTGTCTAGCTAGGTCAGCACTGCAAGGTGCTGGGGTCTGAACATGGGGGCTTCTGTGTTCAAGGCCTCCACTTTGACACCAAGCTATGATTCTCCTCCCCAAACAGGAAATGGGAGACCAACCCAGCATCACTGTCTACCAGAGATCTCTCAACAAAAACTACTGGTGCCATAGACAGGCTACCTGACCATTGTAGAACATGCAATGCTAAAGCAGACTCTCTCATCAAGTGCTTTCTCATTGATGAATAACTGAAGGTGAGAGCTGAAGATGCACTGTATATTTCAGAGACACATGAGTCAACCTAAATACCATCAGATACGTGAAAGATGCCCATCTAAATGTTACTGCTGCTGAAGAGGCAATCAAAAAGCCAGAGGTACAGTCAACTAGTTACATTTGTGCATTTGCAACTTCTTTTAATGTCTTCTGCATTACTGAACTGAACATGGATTGCACTGCAAATCTGGTCTCAAATCAGCCTTTATTCTACACAAACATACAATCATTCTAGCTCACTTGTTCCACCTGCAAAGTAGCACAAGTTACTTGCAACCTTTAAAAGGTGATTAGAGAAATTCATAGTGGTTTATGCATTGGACTACAACCCTGGAGATCAGAGTTTGATTCCTTGCTCAGCCATGGAAACCCACCTAGTGACCTTAGGCATGTTGCATACTCTCAGCCCCAGAATACTCTGTGATAGGTTCGCCTTAGGGCTACCATGAGTTGGAAATGACTTGAAGGCAAACAACAAAAACAAAAACAAAACCCAGCAGGTTACTAATCAGTATAGCCAAAAGCTCTGAAAAGGTACTTTTTGAAATACGTATCCTAAATGGTAATACTATCTGGGCAGGCTGCAATCCAAAAAAGTTCTAGGGTAGTTGTATATCACATCCAGGATCAGAAAGGCTGATTTGCTTTTGCCTGAGAGTTGCTAAGCAACCTAAACCAGAAACAGTCCTGCTACTCTTGTGCCTAGTTTGTGGGTTGTTCATTGACATCTCATTGGGCACTGTGTGACCAAGGCCATTTCACATCACGCCATTTAATATGTGATTCCAATTTAATTGCCATGGTTCCACTCTATGGAATCCTGGGATCTGCAATTTAAGGAGCTAAGGTATTTAGAATTCGCAGTCACTGTGCTGTACTGACTCACCAAACTACAAATCCCAGCATCCTCTAGGATGCAGCCATGGCAGTTAAAGTAGAACCAAAGCGCTATACTTGTACGGTGTGAATGGGCCCCAGAATGCTGGATTAGACAGACTTTTGTTCTGACAGAGAGACTGAGATTGAGAGAGAGAGAGAGAGAGAGAGAGAGAGAGAGGCTGGTTTAAGGGCACCCATTGATGTTCTCTGGCTGAGTTATGATTTGTGCTTGGTTCCCCCTGTTCTGATCCAGCACCCTACACCAACCCACAAGTAGGCAAACTATCCTGGCAAAGGGGAGGCAGCTCTACCTGCAGAATCTCCTGAACTTATTCTGGGCAGGAAATAAATAAATGTTAACACCAACATGGGAGTTTGAAAGTAGATGTTCCAGCTACAGCCAAGCTGTAGCCCTGGCCACCAACTTGGATGGCTTTGATAAAGAGCCTTTTGATCTACTTGTGAAGGATAAGGCTTCCTAGTCATGATGGCTATATGTTATTTCTTGTATCAGAAAATCCTCTCAAATGCCTCTCAAGCAGTTGGTAGCTCTCCTGGCAGTGGGGCAGGGAATCCACTTTGGGTTTTGGTCTACATTTTAAGGGAGGATCCGAGATGCTGGATCTACTTGGTAGATAAGCTTTAAAACCTTGGACAGCTCTTTTAAACTGCAGACTAAAGCCTGGAGTGGATTCATCACCCCACTGACGGGGAAGCCACCAGCCAGCCCTGCCACTATGACTTCAGAAGGACAAGCAGGACATTGCTACTGCATTCACTTTCTGTTTGTAAGCTTTCCAACAGCATCTCATTGACTACGTTAAAAAACAGAATGCTGGTCTAGAAAGGTCTTCAATCCTGGTATGGTGTCACTCTCACTGCAATTTTAAATTCATGCACCCTTTGTACAGTCTATACGTACAGAGCTTGTGTGGGGATGAAAGTGGGAAAGTGGAGAGCCCCACACACTACCCTGAACTCATGGGAGGAAAGATGGACTATAAATGTGACAGACAGATAGACAGGCAAACAAGCAACCAATATCCAGAGAGCCCTACGCTCTACAGGCTGTAAGGAAACTTCCCCTTATGTCCTCAAGTATCTCTTCTCCTCCAGTATCATCAAGGCTGCAAATGGGTGGCAGACTGCACTGCTACTTCTACCTCTCATGTAGAAGAGCAGGAAACATCCTCCCTACCCCTGGTCAGGACACTAGTCTCTATTTCTATAACCCATAGATAGCTGGTTGTCAGCCAGGCATTCCTTTTCCCTCTCCCATCCCCTGTGAGATGTTTTTCTTCCCCTTCACCCTGTCCCTGCCCCCTACAGCTCCCCACTGCCCCAGTTTTCCTGAGAGGAAGTGGTCACATTTGTTCAGCAGAGGCTTTTTTTTTCTGTGACTACTACGTCAACTTTATACAGCGGCCAGAAGGAACTTGGCGTTCTGCCCAGATCTGGCAAAACAAGGTCCTGGCAGGAGAAGCCTGGAGGGTTGGCCTAGTTACACCAGATTAACTCTCTGCTGCCCATGGCTTCCACAAACAGACACAACTCAAAGTCAGCCAGCCAACATGCTCCCCACCTTCCACACTACCTGGGTATTCACTACCTCTGTTCTTTATATGCCAAGGGCCTGTCACTGCCTTTTTTATTTAGGAAATGGGGCTAGGGTTGGGTAGGTTGTTTTGGTCATGCACTGGGAGCTCTTTGGGGAGTCCCAGAAGCTAAGTGACAGAAACACACACTTTCGTGTGCTCAAAGTCTCAGGTTCAACTCCTGCCATTTTCATTTAAAAAGTTTTGTTTGGTTCAAGACCTCAAAGGACCACCTTCCATCAAAGTAGATAGTGGCCTCGCTTAGAATAAGTTTTGTGTCTGTCTGAAGCTACATGGTTATGATCTGGGCAAATTCCTTTCCTCCCCTAGCCCTCAATATGTGGTATCTGATTGTGGTTAACTAGATGCTAGTAAAAGATATGCTGAACATGTTGAGAAGCAATATTTTGCTTATTATCTCACAGAAGCCAACCGAGAAGGACGGCACTGTGCTCTCTGTCCCCCCGCCCCAATGTCACGCTATCACACCATCACATCCTAGCCTCCCTCCACATGTCCAGGTCTTGAGGATGGTCTGAAGTAGCTGAGAAATCTATTCCATATGAATAAGTCTTTGCACAATTAAAGATCTTGGGACCAATTCACAGTACACAATTATATCTCTTTGATTCCTCTTTTAACTGTCATGGTCCTATCCTATGGAACACAGGGCCTTGCAGTTTAGAGAGGGGTATTCAGACTTCTTAGCCAGCAACTCTGTCTTTCACCGTTGTTGTGAAGCTTCAATTCATTTACATCTTTTGGCAAATCTAAGGAAAAACTATTATTGGGTTTTCTTGGCAAGATTTCTCCAGGAGGAGGTTGTTCTTGCCTTCCCCTGAGGCTGAGGGAGTGTGACTTTCCCCAGGTCTCGTAATAAGTTTCCATGGCAAAATGGGGATTCAGACACTGGTGTCCCAGAGTCCTAGTCCAAAACTCAAACTATTATACCACATAGCAACACACTGGCTCTCTAGTGCCTCACCAGATTACAAATCCCAGGATTCCCTAGGATGCAGCCATGGCAGTCAAAGTGAATCACAGGACTTTTAACTATGTAGTGTGAAAACGCCCTTGGTCACCGAGGTCATGGACAATGAACAAATACAATGAGGGCACAATGGAGTAAGAGGTGAGCCAGCAAGCACAACCCTGCCTATTATGCCTTCTCTGATGGTTGTCCAATGAAGGAACAATGAAAGCATACGACTACCTATTCTTACCTATTGTCTATTGCTTACTCAGCCAAAGCACATGCTCTGTGGCACCACTTAAAGTTACTTTTGATAGCACATTTTGAGGGATGAAGACCAAACATGAAAGCTGAAAAGTCAGTAAGTCAGTAAGACAACTGAAAGAAGCAGCTCAATGCTGAGTGTGTTTCTTGCCAGCAATGGGTTTAAGCTGTCGGCTGATGCCATGGAGTGGTGAGCAGGCACTTGTATGGGAAGCAGCATTTGAAGAGCACACAAACTTGGTTATGTCCTGTACAATTATGTGAGAACTTGTTTCAGAGGGGCAGCTTGGACAAGATGCTGTCAGTGGGCCATGCTCCCCAGGTGCACTTCCTTCCTCTTACTCATTGTTGTGGCACATGCCCATGGAGGAACCAAGGCATGCAAAGCATTTCATTGATCCTTCACTTCACTCTTCTCTTTGCTTATTCAGAGAATGCAGGTCACAAGGTGGTGGTAACAACAACAACAGTAGGAGCAGTAATATTAATATCAGTATCCTCCTCCTCCTCTTCCTCCTCCAGGCAGAGCAAATGTGTGACCAGAAGAATCAGGGGACTGGCAATCAGGCCTATATTGAGAAGCACAGTGCTTAGCAGGTGGCCCAGGATGCCGAACACTGGTGCCAGCCTGGATGAACTTAATTGCACCATACATGCACGAATAAATGCTCAGAGGCACCCAATAACTAACTGACTTGTCTGAAGTCAGCCACACAGGAAAGTTGTGGCAGAGCTGAACACTCAATTCCAGTTAATCTCCCACACTAACTCTAGTTTGTTTTCTCTCTTTGCCTGTGGATCACAGCTGTGTGAATGTATTGCTTTATTGCTGAGTGAGATAAGAAAGTGTCTTTGGCTTAGAACTGCTCCGACAAGCTTTTTTGGATCCTGTTTTGTAAAGAAAGTTAAAAAAGCTTGACCGAGTCAAGTGCCCTTGGCTAGGAACTGGGAGAGCAGGAATCTCCTTCTGCTGCTGTTTTGTCCACCTCTCAGATTATCTAGGCCATGGGAGTGTAGAAGCAGGATGGCAGAGTTGAAAGACATCTTTGTGCAGACAGGTATGGCTTGCTGTGCTTTGCCCAGGGCCAGGCCAATCAGGGAGCCCATTCCCCACTACCTCTGCTTTTCAAAACCAAAATGAAAATAGTGGTATAGAGGGATGGGGGAGAGAGAAAGAGAGAAGGAGTGGGGAGAAAGAGGGAAGCCAATGTCTGAATGCCTTCCCCATTCACCCCTGTGTACTAAAAAACCCCTCAAAACCAGAATAACAAATGGTTAGACCTCCATCTGGTCTAAGCACTGGGGTTTTTCTGCTCTGAGCACTGATGTTCCAGGACCATTAGAGCACACTTTTTCACTGTGGCAGGAAAGGTGTCCACCAGCAAGGAAGACAGAATGGACATTCCATTCCGCCATCTGTTGGCTGGAATCCTATTTGGAAGCAAGGTGGAAAGACTGGCTGGAAGCAGCCCTTAAGGCAGGCCCCAATTTGCTCATGTAGGAAGACAGGGAAGGGGTTTGCTCCAGGAAGCCTGCCAAGCTAACCTGTTTCAGAAGTCAAGCAAAAATCTTTTTGGTTTGTTTCTGAGAGGGCTGGTTAATTGCTAAATATTTTAAGCTGGTCAAGCTGTGTGTGTCATGTCTCCCTCCACAACTGGTTTTGGGATTTTTGTTTGGTGGCTTTTAATTTGATGCTTTTAATTGGCTGATTTCAGTGGGTTTTATTACTAATTTGTGGGAACCACCTCAATCTAGAAAGCAGGGTAGACTTTTAAACACTCACACAGTGAAAAAAGAGTTTTATGGTCAAGATGCTGAGATAGGTCAGGAAATGTTGGGGGTATGTATACTCAACATTTCCCTTGTACTTCACAATTCCAGTGCCACAGGCTATCTTTTGTATTCAGAACTGAGTTGAAGGTGGGCGGAATATGTTTCATATTCTGTGTTAAAATCACATTTTAGTCAAAGAAAGCATCCTCCATTATAACAAGCACTGGCCTGGTTTGTTGAAATCTGGCTTGCTGTGATTCCACTTTCACTAATGAGCTATGATTTGTTAACCAGACACAGTTTGAAACTGTGGTCTGTTGTGGGCTTATGAGCTCCAGCTTGTTTTGTCTAAGACTACAAGAATGGCTTGTCACGGTCTTGTTTCCTTTGCTTCCCACCCTGAAAGTAGGATTCGGCAGAAGGCCCAGGGGCTGACAAAATGGCCGGGAAAGAAATAAAGCTGAAAAGGGAATAGAAGACAAGGCTGATCCACCTGCTACACAATTCTTGGCTTACACAACAAACCATGTCATATGGTGACATGTGAATGCATCATTTATGTGCATATCAAGATTCACTTGTTGACAGGAAAGAGGATGGAACTGCTAGATCTTAGAAGCCCTTTGCAAATGCCAAAAACTACATAGGTCAACAGTTTGAAGCCACTTTTATTTAGAACTGACTCTGCTCCAAAAAGAGTACATGAAAACATGTAAGTTTATTTAAATGCTCAGCACTTCTTTCATTTTCTTATCATTAGTGGGGACCCTCTCTTTTGTAAAGGACACTCCTATTTGCAGCTGTAGTTATATAACTAAACTCTGAGTGCTACCTGATTCAATGGTAACAGTTTTTAGGAACAAATAGTCTCTTTCTGTTCATTGCTCCCCATTCCATATGCATGCAGTCCTGTACCAAAGCCAAAAACGTGACTAGCCTACTGCCCTCTCCCAATTACTAATCTTTTGGGGGCTAGCAGAGGTGATGAGAAAGGTATGCTGTGTGAAGAGAAGAAAGGCTTTAGCTAGTGTTTTGGCTACAAAGCCATGTACCTAGATAGTTACACTTCTGGTGTTTTCCAGCCCACAGGTGGCCAGTAAGTGAGGATCAGCCATGCTGTTCCAACCCTGTCCCACCCACCCCCTCCACCTTCTCTAAATGAGAGGAGGTATTAAGCTATGATGCAGGCGCAGTATTATGAGGAATGCCGCCATCTCCCCCAAACTAGACTTTCAATGAGGTTATCATGCACCAGTCCTTCCCTATCTTGCACTTTTGGCTGCAGGTGCATCTTGAAGGGAGAAGTTCGGTTGCGATCAAAACAAAGCCAAGCCAAAAGCAGAAGGTGGGAAATTGCTTTCAGTTCTGAACTAACCAATAGACAGAATCTGACACAGCTCCCAACTGTCAGTTCAAAACCCCATTTCCCCCAAACAAAGCTGCTGCCTCCTCTGGGAGTGACCACAAGCTCTCTAACAGCTTTTCTTTAGATTAAAAGACAAGAGTGGATTTTAAAATAATCTTTCTACAAAGCAATATGGCACCGTATGCCAAGAAAGGGGGCAGGGAAGTGTCCATCAGCCTGGTATCAGGTATGGAGAAAGAGCACAATGGTAAAGGACACAGTGGTAAAGGAGGCAAGGAACAGGCGGGGTGCACAGATATCAGAAGCATCAGTGGAAGGTCAAAGCGATGGCAACGGTGACTCACATACATGGAGTGGAGAACTTTTCTTGGTCCAAGAGCCAGCTTCCCAGCCAGAAAACCTTTAATGGAGTACATGCTAACAGTGGAGGTGGCCAGAGACCAAAGTAGATGCAGCCTCCCACTCTCTCAGACATGCACAACCATCCACATTTCACTCACACAAACATCCTCTTCAAATTATATATGTGCACTAGGGTTGCCAGAGTGAAAACTGGAAAGGGCTCCTGTACTTTTTTCTAAAAGTTTCTAGAAGCAAAAATTTCAGCAGGTGTTGATTGTCACCCAACCAGGTAACAAGCAACACCTCCTGAAATTTCCTCAATTCTTAAAAGTATGGGGCCCCTCTCCACCTTTTACTGTGGCAAACCTAACAATGCATGCACAATTCTCAGACAAGCTATAGATGTGTTATTTTCATTCCCACCATGGCCCTTGGGAGATTTAACTCTTTCTGTCCAGTATGCTACTAGAGGGATGAAATAATGTCCCTTCCTCTCCTCAGGTGATCCATACCACGAAAATCATTCTGGGGAGAGGTTGTGCCCTGGTGGAATGTTGTAGCCTGGAGTGAAGACTCATAAATCCCAGGGCCAGAGATTCCCTAACCCTGCACAAGGAGAAAGGGAAGTATAGGCCTAGATCTCAGTTACTCTGCAAATGTCCTGCGGTGGAATGGCTCTCAGGAAAGTGACTGACACAGCCATAGCTCTGGTGGAATGACTCTTTTCCTGCACCAGTCTCTCTCTTTAGGTAGGGTGTAGGCAAGAAGTATAGTGGAGATGACTCACTTGGAAACGCACTTTGTGGAGATCAACAGTCCCTTTTTGTCAGTTGAGTAGCAAAGGAAAAGTGTTTGGGAGTTGTGGAAGGAAGCCTAGATCCCAGCCTTTGAACTTCATAATACATTATAGACTAGACACAAAGTCCAGGAAAGAATTTGCATTTTAGAGAGCTGTCTTTTTTTTTTCCTGCCTCGCATGACACTCCCTCACTCTATGGTGAGTAGCTTGCTAGTCTCCCATTTGTGTGCGTCACAGAGACCACCAAGAAGAAAAGGTTGCTTAACTGTAACTGTGTCTCTGAAATCACACATCCCCATTTTTTCTCCCCTCCCTGTGTCCTGCTCTCCTTAAATCCTTGGCTGCTATTTTGGTGTCCAGGGAACTGGAAGACCGATCAGGAACCCCAGTGGTCACATGTACTGTTGGAGGAGAGGCTACTGCAAAAGGCTTATCTCCTTGCTTTGAAAGGTTCCAAATGATGCACTGCGCAGGTGCAGATGACCCCTTTGTGTAAATCCATAGATGACCACTCAAAGAACCACAGTTGCAGGTAGGTTACCTGTTGTTCACCTGCTAGCAATCTGTCATCCACCCTCCAAGTGCTTGATTGTCAAAGTGGTGTTATTTTTTTTACCAGCTTCTGCTTCTAAATCTGCAGAATTTCTCAGATAACACCTCTCATTTCCATGCCCTGAAAATCTTATGGTCAGTTGGCAACCTTCTCTGCATCACAGCTGGAAAAAGTATTGAAAAGGGCAAACCAACTTATCAAGGGGCTGAAGCTATTTCACGAGGAAAGAAGGTTAAAATGTTTGGGGATATTTAGCTTAGAAAAAAGAGCATGTAAGGAGTAATGTGAAAGAGTTGTGTAAAGTTAATGCACTGTGAGGAGAAAGTTGGAAGAGAGACATTTTTCTCTCTCATAAGACTAGAAATTCCAAGGTTGTAACCTGCTAAAAAGAATTACCGCCTTCTACTGCACACAGTAACACTGTGGAATTTGCTACCTAAAAATGTAGTGACGGGTATCCTGGGCAACCATATGAATAAATTTCTGGAGGACAAGAGTCAGGGCTTCTAATGGCCTCTAGTTATGAGAGATATACATACACTCCAACATTTCACACTAGAAAGCCAGGTAAATGTTGCCAAGCAACATCAGGAGTGCATTCAGATGGTCAAAGTTATCAATGAAGAAAAACGCACAAGCCAGAAGAGACTGCAGCTGTTTGCTTTTGCCCAAGCCCAATGAAAAGGACAAAATTCTGTTCCTCCTCTTCCTCCTGCTGAATTGAGTGCAAACTACCTATGCACTTTGAACTTAAGGCTCTTTTTGCACCTTGCCTTGTTGCGGCAGTGGGAAGTGGTGCTCGCGCGAGCAGACACTTGCGCAAGCTGCTCACGACAGCCCTTCTTGCCTCCCGCATCAGCTTCCTCTAGTGCGGCCGTCGCACTAGCACCCCGCCCCTTCCTTCCGTAGCGCAGTCTGGAAGCTGTAGGCTGCGTTGGGAGAAGGAAACGCGATCAGGTTGCCTTGCCGACACACCACACACAGGTAAGTGCGCGAGGGCACCGCGAGCATTGCCCAAGCACGGAGTATTTTCGGCTTAAAGCCAAAAATCAAAAAATGCGTGCACGCCCCGCTTTAGCCTCGTGAGCGTCCCGTGCATCATACAGAGCGACGCTCCCATTCGCGCGACGCTCAAGGGGCGCTCACGGAAAAAAAAAACATGCGAAAAGGGCCTTAGTTTGTAGCACTTGAAGTAAGCTGAGGACAAAGTCTGCAGTTGTAAAATAAGACATACTACTTTCACAATGTAAGAGGGGAAACTGTATTTTCAACCACCTTAAGCAACCCTGAAGTAGCAGAGCAGAAAGGTTGAGACTGGAAGCTTTTCTCCTTGTGCTAAGTGTTTTGTTTTGACCTGCAGGGAGTTTTGATGTCAGGCAACATTTAAAAAAATGTGGCACTCATATAGTCGAATCTATGACTTCAGGATTCTTCAATGAGCTTATTCTGCTGCAAATCTGCCACAGGCTTAAGACTGCCAAATAGTTTATATGTAAACGGTGTGAAAAACATCCCATCACACTTGATTGCAAGGATGTGATCCACTAACCCCCTGTAGCAATCACTGGAAATGAGCTGCACTGTGAATAGTCAAGATGCCATGTTCACACTAACACTGATGAGTTGTGGGCTACTAGCTCTGTTTTTCTAGAATACTGTCGATTATTTGTGCTTCCTTCATATTCTTTATTTTATGGTATGGCACAGATAGGAATCTGGCCCTACAGATGCTGTTAGACTACAACTCCCATTAACCCTCCCCATTGGTTATGCTGCCTAGGATTGATGGGAGTTGCAGTCCTGCAGCAGGTGGTGGACCACACACTCACTGTAATACAGGACTCCTAGAATCACAGATCTTAGAAAACATACATATTTGGACATCAGAATCCCTGGTTACAGTGGCTGATGGTGTCTCAGAGCCATAGTCCAAAAAGGAACTTTCCAATCTCAGTGCTTAAGTTAAGCAGCATGTCATGCTCAGAATTACTTTTTTTTGGGGGGGGGACCCTAATATTTGGAATTCATATGTTTACTGTCTGTAGGATTTATAACCTCAATCTTTCTTTTCCCTTCTCTATTTTTTTAAAAAAGTATACAAATAAGTCTAAACCAAAAATACCATTTAAAAATACAAAGCCCTTATGCAATATGAACAGGTTGCTTACCTGTAACTGTGGTTCTTCGAGTGGTCATCTGTGCCATCATACACTAGGAGCTTTAGCGCCTGCGCGGTAGCGTTCGGAAACTTCTAGAGCTTGTTCGCTTGGCGGGAACCCCTCCCCCACGCCGGTACTGCGCATGCTCCTCCCGCCGAGCAACGGTCTCTCCTCAGTTCTGTCGTCCGCCGTAGAACCTACAGGGACCTGAAAGAGAGGGGAGGAAGGGCGGGTGTGTATGATGGCACAGATGACCACTCGAAGAACCACAGTTACAGGTAAGCAACCTGTTCTTCTTCTTCGTGGTCTCTGTGCCTTCATACACTAGGAGACTGTGTAGCTTACCGGTCGGACGGCGGGTCAGGTCCTACAGCACGGAAGCCAACACCTCACGTCCAAACCGGGCATCTCTGCGCGACCGGCAGTCGAGCCTGTAGTGGCGCACGAAGGTCGACGGTTGGGACCAGGTCGCCACACGGCAGAGTTCATGCAGGTCAACTCCTCGCAGGAGGGCCGCAGAAGTAGCCACAGCTCTGGTGGAGTGGGCTCGAAGCAGGACTGGCGGAGGCTTCCTCGCGAGCTCATACGCCAGTTGAATAGTCCTCACCACCCATTTGGAGAAGCGCTGGGTGGACACTTTGAGGCCCTTCCGACGTCGCCCATAGCAAACGAAGAGATGCGGCGTCTGTCGGAAGGAAGCAGTCCTGTCCTTGTAGAAGGCCAATGCCCGACGCACGTCCAGTGAGTGGAGGGACCGCTCCAACGGTGTCGTCGGGTTCGGGAAGAAGGCAGGCAGGATGATGTCCTGGTTGAGATGGAAACTGGACACCACCTTAGGCAGGAACGAGATGTCAGGTCTCAGGACCACCTTGTCCCTGTGGAAGACCGTGAAGGGCTCATCGGATCGAAGAGCTGTGATCTCACCCACTCGCCTCGCTGAGGTCACCGCTACCAGGAAGGCAGTTTTCATGGTCAGGAGCCTGTCATCCGAGGTCGCCATCGGCTCGAAGGGCGGCTTTGTCAGCTGCGAGAGCACCAATGAGAGGGACCACGGCGGTAGCGGCGGCGATACCGGCGGGTAGAGATGATGTAGTCCTTTCAGGAACCGCTTAACGGTATCGTTCCTGAAGAAGGCCGAGGCAGCCGACCGTGGCGGTTGGTATGCCACGATCGCGGAGAGATACACCTTCAGGGATGGAAACGCCAGCCCCTGTTGCCGGAGGTGCAGGAGGAAATGCAGGACGGTCGAGAGCCCCGCGGGCGATACCGGCTCACTCCTCTCGTTAGCGAAGGTCAGGAAGCGTCGCCACTTGTATTGATAGTTGCGACGGGTGGATTCCTTCCTGGCCGCGACGAGGACGGTACCGAGGACGGGGTCGTCTAGTGCGATATCCTCCAGGCATGGAGGGCCAGGCGTGGCAGGTCCGGATGGAGGACTCGGCCGCCGGAGTGGGAGAGCAGGTCCGGTGTCGGTGGCAGCCGGAGCAGGTCGTCCCGTGCGGCTTGTAGCAGGGGTGCGAACCAATGTTGCCTCGGCCAATACGGGGCTACCAGGATCGCGTCGGCTCGGTCGGCGAGGATCTTCGATATCGTCCGGCCGAGCAGCGGGAACGGCGGGAACGCGTAGAGGAGTTCCCCGGTCCACGGAAGCTGGAAAGCGTCCCCGATGGAGGCGCGATCGTGGCCCGCTCTGGAACAGAATCGGCGACACTTCGCGTTTTCCCTGGTCGCGAAGAGGTCGATCGATGGTTCGCCCCACCGATCCCGAATCAGTCTGAACGCCTCTCCGGAGAGAGACCATTCGTGATGGGATGAGGTGTCCCTGCTGAGGGCGTCTGCCGTGGTGTTCTCCTGCCCGGCCAGGTGAACTGCCACGGGATGCGTGTGCAGGCGAATGCACCAGTCCCACAGGTCGAGCGCGATGTGGAGCAGGGTCGTGGAATGAGTCCCACCTTGTCTGTTGATGTAGCAGACGGCGGTGGTGTTGTCCATCAGAATCAGGACCGTGCGCCCCGCCACGGCGTGGCGGAACGCCCGTAGGGCTTTCCAGACGGCGAGTAGCTCCAACACGTTGATATGGAGAGCGGTCTCGTCGTCGGTCCATCTGTCGCGGACTCTGAGATCGCCGCAGTGGGCACCCCATCCATACAGGGAGGCGTCGGTCGTTACCGTCACCTTCGGTGTCGGCTGTTGGAAAGGCATCCCTGACATTAGATTGCGTCGCGACTGCCACCATCGGAGGGATGAGCGGACGTCTCCCGGCAGCTGCAGTCGGAGTGTCTGTTCGTCTCGCAGGGGGTCGAATATGCGGACGAACCAGTGTTGAAGAGGTCTTGCTCTCAGCCTGGCGAGATATGTCACAGCGGTCGTCGCAGCCATGTAGCCCAAGAGCTGCTGGACGCTTCTCGCAGATAACGTCGGGGCCGTACGAGCGTGAGCGGCGGCCCGGATCAGGGTTTGGGCTCGAGACTCTGGCAGGTACGCCCTGGCGGAGGTCGAGTCGAGCGTCGCCCCGATGAAGTCCAAGATCCTCGCCGGCTCGAGGTGGGACTTCTTCGGATTCACCCGTAGACCAAGGCGGGTCAGGAGTGACAACGTCATGTGGACGTCGTGGTAAAGTCTCTGTTTGCAGGACGCCACCAACAGCCAATCGTCGAGGTAAGGGAAGACAGAAGTGCCCTTCGTCCGCAGGTAGGATACCACCGGGGCCATGCACTTGGTGAAGACCCTTGGGGCAGTCGAGAGTCCGAACGGCAGCACCTTGTACTGGTAACAGGTGTCGTCGACTGCGAAGCGGAGGTACCGTCTGTGCTGCGGGCGAATGGCGATATGGAAGTATGCGTCTCGGAGATCGATGGAGGCGAACCAGTCCCCTCGATGTAGGAAGGGCAGGATCGACGGTATCGTGACCATCTTGAACCTTTTGGGGCGGATGTAGTAGTTCACCCCTCTGAGGTCTAGGATCGGCCGGAGGGTACCGTCGGCTTTCGGTACCGTGAAGTACCTGGAGAAGAAGCCGGTGGTCTTGGCCTCTTGCGGGAGCTGCTCGATCGCCCCTTTCTGGAGGAGGGATTGGATCTCTTCCAGGAGACGAAGCCGGGCGTCGTCTTATCGTGCGTCTGGCCGATGAGCCGGAGGACGGTCTCGACTGTCCAGACTGGGCCGAACGCTGGAACGACGAGGTGGAAGATCGTCGCCAGGATGGGCGGAAGGTGGAGGCCCTGCGGGCTTGCGTGGCCGGCTGCAGCCCGATCTTTTTGGCGGTCAGCCTCGCCTTGACGAGATTGTCCAAAGCTTCGTCTGTGGACGAATTGAATAGGCCTTCACCGTCGAAGGGGAGATCTTCAATCCTCCTTCTGGTGTCCTCCTGGATGTCGGCCGGCCGCAGCCAAGCATGGCGGCGGAGGCCGACGGATCCCGCCATGACACGGGAGGCAATCTCCACTGCGTGCCTGGAGGAGGCCATCTGGTGGCGAGCGATGGAGATGGCCTCGTTGTAGATCACGGAGGAGGCTTGGCGGATGTCCTCCGGTACCGCCTCCATCGCCGGTTGCAGGCGATCGAGCACTTTTTTCAGGTATGCCGCGAGGCAAGCCTGAGTGTTGGACAGCCTGATCTGCAAGGAGGCAGCTGAATAAAACCTCCTTGCGTAGGCGTCCAACTTCCTGCCCTCTTTGTCCGGTGGGGTGGTGTGTTGCCTGCCGGAGCCCTTCGTCTGTGCCGACTCGACGACCACAGAGTTCGGTGCAGGGTGATTAAAGAGATAACCGGCGTTATCCTTCTGCACCCTGTAGAGGTGTTCTAACCGCTGCGGTATCGGCTGAGCCGAGGCCGGTCTATCCCAGGCGGCCTTCACCAGTCTGGATACCCGGGGCAGGAGAGGCAGCGGGGCCGTGGAAGGTCGCTTCTCCTCGAAGACGGAGAAGGCTGGATCGTCGTCCTCCGGCTCCGCATCGGCGATCTTAAGGCCGAGGGTAGTGGCCATGCGGAGCAGCATCGCAGAGAACTGGTGGACGTCCTCTGGAGCAGAATCTGGGATCGGGTCCCCGAATCCCAACGGAGGAGACTCCTGGGAGGCCGCCTCAGACACCTCTGACTCCGCACTCGAGTCGTACGACTCCGAGCTCGGTGAGTCCTCTCGCCGCTCGCTTTCCGGCTCCTTCGTCGCCGCAGGTGTTGCCTTCCTAGGCTTCTCCGCAGCCGGGGCGGTGGTAGCAGCAGCGTCCCGCTTGGGATGGCTGACTACTGACTTCACCCTCTTGGTGGTGACCGGGGTAGTCTGGCAGGCTGACGTCGTCGTAGCCCGCTCAGTCACCACCGACTCCGTAGGGCGCGTCGCCGTTGCCGTGACCCTAGGAGGTGGCGATATCGCCCGATACCGTGGTGAAGGCTCCCTCGCCCTATGATATCGAGGAGAGGGAGAGCGGCTGAAGGAGCGGCGGTCCGACGGAGATCGGCTTCGGCGTCGACGGTACCGAGCCTCGTCCCCTCTAGGCGAGCGCGATTCGCGCTGTCGACGAGGTGACCGGGACCTCCGGAAGGTCTCCCAGCGACTCGGGCCACGATGGTACCGATCCCGGTACGATGGCGAATGCGACCGATAGGAGGCCGGGCGCTCTCTCCATTCAGATTCCCTCGCGTACCTGGCCACGTAGGACGCCGAGGTGTATCTGGAGGCAGACGAGCGAGGTTGTTCCTCTCTTGTCTCCCTCGGAGGCGGCGAGGCCACCGGACGCTCGGAAGAGCGGGACCGGGACCTAAAGGAGGTCGAACGCCGCTCCGGAGAAGCAGAGGGCTCTCTCTGCTGCAGGTCGGCCGACCTGCGACGGCTAAGAGGGCGGTGGCGCTCCTCCACCAGGGTTGGAGGGTCTGCCACAGGCGAGTCCGGGCGCTGTTGGGGAACGTCCTCAATCTCATGGTCCGAGAGATCGACGGACTCGCCTCGCCCTTTGGAAGGCTGCTGAGTAGGAGGAGGAGTAGGAGGTCGAACGTCCCCAGCCGGGGAGCGCTTCTTTTCCTTCTTCTTCTTCTTCTTCTCCTTGCCCTTGCCTCCGTCCGGAGCAGGGCGCTTTTTAGCAGGCGTCTCCGTAAGGGGAGCCTCAGCCTTCCTCGCCGTCGAGGATCCTTTTGCTGACTTGGCAGCCGCCGACAGCTTCGGGATCCTCGGTAGCGCCGAGATCGGCGTTTTCGCCGGTACCGAGCCCGATACCGACGAGGTGGACGGAACGGCAGCCGCCGATACCGTCGATGGCGTGGTCGTCTTCTTGTCGGCCATCTTGGAAGTGGAGGTCTCGTCTATCGCCCGCAGAGACTGTTCCCAACAATAAGATTTGAGTCTCGCGGAGCGGTTGCGGAGAGTTTGGGGAGTAAAATCCCGGCAAATTGGGCAAGTCCGGATGTTGTGGGACTCACCCAAACAGAAGAGACACTCCTTATGGCCGTCGTTGAGGGCAACCTTGCGGCCGCAGGACACGCACTTCTTAAAGAGCGCGGACATAAGACGAAGAACGCCAAACTCCGAAATCCAAAAAGACGAAAAAACCGAAGGGGGAGTCCGAAAGAGAGGTCAAAGACAGTCCGAAAGTCCGTAAAACCGTGAAAAACAGCAAGCCAAGCACAACGTGAGAGGAACAAACTGAAGAACCTTCCGTACGCGGCGGCGGACGAGAAAGAACTGAGGAGAGACCGTTGCTCGGCGGGAGGAGCATGCGCAGTACCGGCGTGGGGGAGGGGTTCCCGCCAAGCGAACAAGCTCTAGAAGTTTCCGAACGCTACCGCGCAGGCGCTAAAGCTCCTAGTGTATGAAGGCACAGAGACCACGAAGAAGAACCCCAAGTTCAACTATGCCCATGCTTTCACAGAAGAACATGAAAGATTGCAGGGAATCCTGGACTGTCATGGGTAAATTGCAAGCCTTGCTTTTCCTGCAAGTATCTAGATAAACTTGGCATGCTTTGTTTAGTTGCATTTCATTTAAACCAGTAATTCTGATTTGTTTCTTCTTCTGCAAGCTATGACTATAAATCAAGGTTTGTTCTTGGTTTACAAATCCTCACTTGTAAGGGAGGCAACAAACCAGGATCCTTAATGCTCTCACATTAACCTCTCATACAAGACATTTCTGGTTTTGTTTAGTCTCTCACACTGCGTGCACTAAAGCATAGCTAAATCACCATAAACTACAATTCCCCCAAATCCTAGTATCATTCTATGAGAACACAGCCTATAGAATACAAAGCTGGATTGTTTGACACAGTTAGAAAAAAACACTTCCTGACACTGTGACACAAAAGGAAAATAACTTTCCCCAAAGTAGTGCAACCACCTATAGTTTCTGTGTTCACCTGCATTAAAATAAGGTGCTACAGATTTATTCAAAACTCAATTAATACAACTGACAGACTTAACAGTACTATCAAGTATTTTTCCCCTTCAGTATAAATGTTAAGATTTATACTATACAACACTAGCAGCTGCTACTTACATGGCTGTATATGGACTCTCTTGGGTGTCTATTACAGCCTTTTCCAGTCTGGTACTGTTGACAGACCTTGTATTTGGACTACAGTTCCCAGAATTCCCTTGCCAGCATGAACAATGGTCATGCTGGCTAGGAGACTCTGGGAGGTTGTAAATGTCTCCAAGCTCTGAATTTCTGCCCACACTCAAAAGCCACTTTCTTCTTCAGAACTTGTTTTACACTTCCCCCAGCTGAGTTCCGACACTGGATTCAGAGGGTATCGTCTGACTCAGATTGAGCTCTAGTTAGAAGATGTCTCTGATACTGCCCCTTTCCCTTGCCAAAGGCAGCCCAAGACATTTCCATTCTACGTATAAAAGCTACCTAGAGGGGCACTTGAATCTTAAAGAGTCCTCCGCAATACCAGAGGGCAGCTGTCTGCTCACAGGGGTACAGGCCAGGCTGTGTGGCACACATAGCTCTGGCCACCAAGAGACAGAAACAGCTGGGGGCCTGCCACTGCTGTTCCATCCTACAGCATCCGCCACCTGAGGTGGTTGCCTCGCTCTGCCTGATGAAGGCCAGCCCTGCCCCTTTGATAAAAGAGTAGGATCAAACCTTATACAAAATATTTGAAGCAGCAGGGTCCCATTAATTCAGATAATAAGACTCTTTTCCTGGTAGAGACTGGCCCAGTCATGGGTGGTGGTGGGAGTGACAAAGCCAATGGAGAGTTAATTGGGGACAAATCTGTCTGAAGTCCAAAGTATAATACAGTGTTTATAACCTGATCCTAGCAACCCAGTGTTCTATGTTTGGCATCCTTTGCAATTTAATTTAATTAAACAAAGCTTTACATATTTTTATTTTTCTGATACCTGGGTAGAACTGGTGTTAATACACAGACTACACAGATGGGGAGAAATCTAGGGTTTTACCTGAAAAACAGCCAAAAAGTGAATTCTGATAGAAATGAGAGTGCTTCAGCAATCTTCTCATATTGGAATTGTAGTGTAATGTGTGTGTTGCATAATGAGGACACAAAGCCCCAGTTCTGCCCAAAGAAAGAGAATAGAGTTTCTTTTGAGGTTCACTCTTCAGTTGGATAGAGTGTGGGAAGTAGATGTAAGGTAAGAAGGTAAGAAGACTATCTCTACCATTACAATGACAGTAACAAGACTTGTGAAACATTAAAGACTAAAAGATTTTTGGTGGCATAAGCTTTCATGCACCAAGAACAGTAAAGCTGGCTCAAGAAAGTTTGCTGCCTGAAGCAAAGGACAAGATTCCCTTCACCCCATGTTTAAAATGTTCCCATTTCTGTCTCGTCCTCCTCCTCCTCTTTTTCTTTCTTTCTCCTCAACTGACATCAACTGCTGCAAAGTAAGTTCAAAGTGCAAAAGCAGTTTATACGCCATCAAGCAGCAAGAGGGAGAAGAAACGAGGGGCTGGAATCTTGCTTGTCCCAGCAGACTAAGGCAAATGCAAACTGCTGTAGCTTCTTCTGGTGCGTCTTTTCTTCCTCATTAATAAAGTTTGCCATCTGTGAAACTTGGCTTGTACTTCAATTCAGCTTTCTCCACCATACATCAGGCTTTGAGGAGGGGAAATACAATGTGCCCTCCGTATATGCGGGGGTTCTGTTCCAGGAGGACTCATGTAAAACAAAAAATGTGAATGCTCCATTCCATTATCATCAATGGACACAATGTGCAATCACACCTCCTGCTCCAGGCGTGCTCCTGTGGCATCCACTGATGATAATCAGACACAAGGCTTCGTGCAATCTTGCATTCATGTGTGTAGAGGTCATGCCAACAGAGGGTGCACAGTACTGAGAACCCCACCCCACTGGGACCCCCACCCCACCAAGTCCTTCCACATCTATGGTGGAAGGAGTGGTCTGAAGTGGCTACTTCAGTTCTGCCCAATGGTAGGGCTGGCACTGAAGTCTGAGCACAAAAATAAAGTAATAGGATTGTTCCTTGATGATTTACAGTAGAAATGCAAGGGTTTCTTGTTCTTTAACTGTTTAACAACAGAAACAAAATCCTTCCCGTACTCCTTCAAACAGGGGTTATTTTTTGCCCCATGATGTCTCATGATGGGCTGCAGTTCCGCACATTTTATTGTATTTTATTTTGGAAAAATGCAACCAGGAAGTCACTTCAAGTTTCAACTTCCAGGGTTTTTTCCCCCCAGCTAGTTTTGGCTGAATTTCTATGTCTAAAGCAAGTTTTGAGGGCCAGATATAATGTCTGTTGTTGCCAAAGGATCAAGAACAGGGATACACTTTATAGAAATATTAGACCGCACCAGGGGGGATTATTTTAGTGTATAATGCTGCTCCAGAGGATGTTTGAAGCCATTTTATGGGCAGGTTTCACCTGGAAAAAAATGGGGGAAGGTTGCGGCTTCAAGAAGACTAGAAAAAGGATGGCAGGCCATGCAGGCTGCACTTTCCCAACCTGGCTTTAAAAATTGGCTGTTAGATATAGTATCCCAGACAAAAACTTTTATCTTGCATGCAAATCACCCCAATATATGGCATTTAGACGAAGTCACTAACTAGTTCCACCTCCTGAACTCCCATCTTGTACCTCCTTCTGCCCACTCCAAGACATTATGTTGGACCTGGTTCAGGTTCTAGAAGGAAAAACCAACAACTGAACAGATCCCCAAAGCCTGGAGTCTATCTTTGCTTAGCCTAGAGCACTACTACTCAATGGTGGTTCATGGACTGATGCCAGTACACGAGCTGTCAACTCTTGGGCGCTGGAGAGTTTCCAGGAAAGAAAGAAAAAAAAGAATTGTAGGCAAAGGAAATATAAATGATACCAGTCCCTGGCACACTGGGGGGGAAATGCTGGTCCTTCCTGTGCATCAGACAGCATAAGGAACAGTAGCTTAGAGTACTACTACTCTAAGTGTTGGTCTCTAAGACACTGGCTGCTAGTCTCCAGAGAATTTCCAGCAAACAAAGAAACGATGGCAGTCAGTGGATAAAAATACGGTATCAGTGACTGGCACACTGGGGAAAAAATTAATTCCCCATGTCCCACATCAGATAGCTTGGGAAGCACTGGCATAGATAGCGTGCAGCTAAATATGACACCTTCTACCATGAAAACCTGTGACATGAGTTTTAAAAGCCACAACTGCTTATAATGCCTGAAGACGTCTGTCAGCCTTCAGAGGTTTCCACAAGACCCTCGGCTGTCTCAGCTGCAAGCGCCTTACAAGGATCCCTCCCTGGACTCTGCATCATTAATAGAGGAAATTTCATCAAGCCTTTCTGACACAGGCAACTTTTTACAAAATCAGGCCACCTAAAAACCTTACAGGGAGAGCAATCTCAGCGTGTAGGGCATGATAGCACAGCAACTCTGCTCCTCTTGGCAACAGCAAGAGGAAGGATGACCAGGTCTAACTGAGGACACAACTCTTGATAGCTTTGTGTACGTACAGAAGCCAGAGCGGGGTGGGGTGAGCAGGGAAAATCTGTCCTGGCACTAACATTCATGTTTTGGGGGGAACTGCTTTTCAAGGTTATGAAGGAAGGGAGGATTCTCCTCTTTTGCAATTTGATCACCAAGCATAGAAGGTAGAACAACTCTCCACAGCAACAGTGACACAGTGTCATCTCATGCTCTCCCCTCCCTCCCTCCCTTCCCTCCTCCGAGCCCCAGCATCAGGCAGACTCTGGAACAGCACGTCCTGCTCGCTCAGCTCAGCTGCCTCCTTCTCTTCTTCCTCCTCCTCCTCCTCTTCCAGCTGCGAGAGCCAGTCAGCCAGAGCAGACCACAAGCAAGCAGCACCCAGGAGTGGGTGTTGCTGCCCTCCCTCTCCCCACCCCCACCCTCTCTCCCCCTCTCCTTCCCTCCCTCCAGTGTCCAATGCGGAAGAGGACAGCAGGGTTGGAGCAGGCAGCACGGGGTGGGAGATGATCACTGTAGGAAAACATTGTTTCCCTCTCACTGACCTCAACATTCCAGGAAAAAAAGGCGTGCACGCACACGCACATGCGTGAGCATACACACACACACACACACACACAAATAAAGAGCTAAAGAGTAGCCTAAGAGAGAAAGCAAACAGCTTCCCAGAGAATCCTCCTGGCCAGTTTTAAGTGACAGTTTCCAATCCACCCACAAGCCTGAAATGTAATCCCAAATCTATCATCCTTGTCTTTGTTTTAAATCCTTAAAAAACAGAAGAAAATTCTATTCTGCTACCCAGTTTTGCTATAAGCACTATCACCATCCACTTCCAGCTTTGCTTATTTACATCTGCTTTCTGCCTTACAAGGGACCCATGGATTTTTATTACGACTACAAATGGGATTTCCGTAACTGCTGTTTTTTAAGGGAGACTAGCCATTGCTTCTTTGTTTCACCATGCCTCATTCAACTGCAATTAAAAAAAAACAACAACCTTTATTTATTTATTTATTTATTTATTTATTTATTTGCTTACTGAATTTATATGCCACCTTTTCTCCCAAAGTGGAAACCCAGGCAGCTTCCAAAAGGTTAAAAAAATATTAAAAACATATAAACACTTAAAGCATTAAAAGACATATCAAATTATAAAACTTATAATAAATTTTAAAAACTGCTAATAAGTAAGTACAAGATCTCCAGTTCACTCATTAAAAGCCTGCTTACTCTCCCGTGTCCTCGCCAGGTGAGGCTGGAATGGCAGTGGGATCAAGAGAAAGCCTTCTCCTGCAGATCTTAGGGCTCTAGCAGGTTAATATAGAGAGATACAGACCTAAACAGTGCATGTCTCCTTGGAAGTAAACCCACCATAATTAAGTGGAGCTTATTTTCAAGGCAGTGTGCAAATGGCCACAGGAGCTGAGATCTTATGCACACTTACTTGGATTACATCCATTAAGATTGTGCTACACAACTATAAAACATTTCTTCCCTTCCTTCTTAAAGATGTTAGAAATGTCAGACTGGGACTAATAATGTATTTTTCTCTTCCTTCTCCCTGTATGACTGCTATTTTTCTGTTAGAATCCAACCTAAGGAAGAGTTTGGGGGAACTCAAAAGCTCAAACAGCACAATTTTGGATTCATCACAGACCATTTTTTCTTTCAAAACCAACTTCCTAACAAAAAGCAAAACTCAGAAATATTTCACCCATAGAATTTTGCTTAAACCCCAAGAGTTTGGAAAAATTACTTGATGGGGGCAGGTTACCTGGTAAGATTCTAAGAGTTGCCATCAAAAAAGGAAATTTTCCAAGCTCTCTTTCTGTGTTTGCTTTGCAGAAAAAGCTGGTGGCTCTTCACTTGGCTATTAGCTATACATAGCTGTACATCCAAACAGATCTTATTGAAAAAATAAGATCCTTTTGATTTACCTAGAGCAATGGTTCCCATGCATAGGTTCCCAGATGATCTTGGACACTAGCTCTCAAAAAATCCAGCCAGGATGGTCTGGGATACTGGAAGCTATAGTCCAACAACATCTAAGGATCCATATTTGGAAACTAATGATGTAAACAATAGAGCTAGAAAGAGCATCCCTACAGGGAATGGATTAATAATTATTTAGCAGCAACAGCAGACTGGAGCTGAAGTAATTTTACTTTCTCTCTTTCTCTGACAGAGTCAGAAGGAAGGGGACCAGATTTTAGAAGCACTTTTATACACTCAAATTTCCAGGAGCCATGATGGTTGGAGGATAATAGGAGCTTCTCCCACCCCCAAAAAGGAAGTTTTCCAAGTTCCCTAACAAACCCTGGAGGTCATGGGCTCTACCCATTGCTCAATGTAGAACTTATAATGCAGAATGCAACTACAATTGACAGATGGCCATCCAGCCTCTGTTGCAATACCTCTAGCAAAGGGAAGCCCAACACCACTCCACTATTGAACAACGCTTACCATTACAAAATTTCTAATGTTTAGCAGAGAACAAATCTGCTCTGCAGGACTGGCCCAAGGTATTTTCCTGCATTTTGAAGAGAAGAAGATGACATCCTCATTACTTCAATGTCCAGAAGCCAAAGGGACTGGCAATTAGATCTTATTTCAGTGCTGACTATAGGGTTCTTCCACCACATATGAAACCAGCAAATTAATTTAAAAGGTGCCAGACAGACTGGGAGGCTCAGGAAACACAACTGGGAGGCTGCCATTAGCTGCCCCTCCATCTGCTACTCAAGCCTACTGTCTCACTCTCCCTAATGACAGGTCCTAGGTCCTATGGGTCCTACAGTTCCATCTTCCTCCTGATAACTCTTCCGACATCTCAGGACAGTGATCATGTAGAATGACAAGTCTGTATCTTTGAAGTCGAAGAACATTTGGCATGTACACCATGCTTTTCAATGTTCACAGTTACACAAGCATCATGCTGTAAACCTAACAGTGACCTTGCAAACTAAGTTACTATTATTATCCTCTATATTGCAGAAGGGGGTCAGCACAGAGATATTATGGCTTAATAATCACAACAGAGGCTGAAGGACTTTCTGAATCACGGCTCAGCTGCTGGGGTGGGTGGAATGAAGGAAAATAAGACTTTCTTATATGAAGTCAAGTTATTTATCTGTCTAGCTCAGGATGAGGGAAATGCAGACTGTAAGCAGTCCTAGTCCATTTTTATGGCCCTCAAGTTACCCAGAAAGCTCTC
Organism: Ctenosaura bakeri; assembly: GCA_948474755.1. Taxonomy (NCBI): domain Eukaryota; kingdom Metazoa; phylum Chordata; class Lepidosauria; order Squamata; family Iguanidae; genus Ctenosaura; species Ctenosaura bakeri. The sequence goes on along the minus strand of CAOLHI010002704.1, from coordinate 36,551 downwards.
AACGCTTCCCCAGATGAAAAAAGAACCTCAGGCAATTTTTTTGTCCCCAAATAGGCCCTAACACTACCAAACCTGCACCCTAAGATGCTGCATTTACATGGGTCACAAAGACCACAAAGAGGAATGAAACGACAGCACTTCTGTCTCTCAAAAAGTGTATTGAAGGTACTTGTGATTATATTTAAAGACCTAAAACAGTTGTAGGTCTTAATTCTCAAGGGAGTGTCTCTCCCTGTTGGTGCCTGTGTGAGGACTGAGGTCTCAGATGGTGGGGGGCTCTAGGTCTCACCACTGAGGCCAAGACACTGTGAGGTTGTGAGAGAGGGCTTCCTTAGCCATGATCTCCCAATTATGGGTGCCCCCACTTTGAGGCCTGATTGGCACCAGGTCTGGCTTCATTTAGGCACCAAATAAACCATGGCTGTTTAGTAAAGCTGTTGGATCTCATCACTTTACTTCAAATGCTATGTGCACGTTTTAAACCAGTTTAAACTTTTAAATATATTTTAACTTCTTAATATGTATAGTATGTTTGGGTCAAAAATATTTTTATTGTTTTGAATTATTTTAACCTGTTTGTACTGATTTTGTTTGCCACTCTGAAATTGTTTGATATAAAGCTGGATAGAAATATTTAAATACACAGATACATACACACATATGCACATACTGGTGCTGTCCACTAGGTAGGATGGGAGTGAAAATTCACTGACCTTCCATAGCGATTCCCCATCTCCAATTCAGCCCATTATTCTTTACTCTGAGACAGCAGTGTCTTTCTGAGTTTTAAAAGCAAGTGTTGGGAATGTGGAGCCTTCCATGCAGTTCCCACTGACTACACTGGGTAAAGTTGATGGGAATTGTCATGCAACAACATCTAGTGCAACATTCTCCATCCCTGCTCAAAGGTCAGCCTTGAAGATAACAATAAGAGACCAGCCTGCCAAAGGGAGAGTTGCCCTTTCTTGGCCACACTGGATTGGAAGTCCCTCAATGGAGACCAGGGGAATGTAGGCTACAAGCCTCTTAGTTGATTCAGCTTAAGAAAATAAAACTTTCTCCCACATAGGCTGTTGGAGGGAAGACTGCTACTTCCTTCCTTTGACAGTCCATTGACTCACCTGCTTGGAATTTCTGGTCACCTCTAGTGATCAAATGAGTTGCTAAATAGAAAGAGCTAGTATGGCGTAGTGGTTTGACTATTGGACCATGACCGTGGAGGTGAGGGTTTGATTCCCTGCTTGGTCATGGAAACACACTAGGTGACCTTGGGCACATCACACATTCTCACCCCTCAGAAAACCCCTGTGATAGGTTTGCCTTAGGGTCACTATACGTTGGAAACAACTTGAAGGCACACAACAACAACACTAGAGAGAACACTCCCCAATCACCTGATACCTAAGATCTTTCTAACTGGAGATTTTGAGGTTTGAAATGTGGACTTTCTACATCAGTGGTGGTAAAATTGTGGCCCAAGAATAGAATGTATCCCCCAAGCCCCTTGATTTTTTCCCTCCAAATGCCTCATGGGAATGTGGAGGCCATTGTCTCCCTGTTTCTTCCCCCCATCAGCCATTTTACAGCCAGAAGGGGCATTCCTTCCAATGGGATCCTGACCTCTGCATCTTTCCTGTTAGATAGAAGGTCTCTCCTAGCCCTAAAATGGCAAAAAATGTGGCTAAATCGGTCCTTTCACCGATTTACACAGAGGGCATCTGTTTTTGTTTTTGTTTGTTTTTAATTTTCAAAGTTATGTTTCTGGAATGGGATGGGGACTGCACCAGGGGCAGCTGACCCCATAATTCACAACTGTTGCCCACCCCATCCTATACCCAAAGCATTGCTTTTCCCCTAGGTCATGGGCCATCTCAAGGATCAGAAGGACCAGGGCTCTTGTGCATTTCATAATTACAGGCTTCCCCTGTAACGCAGGCTGTTAAGGAGTTTTTTCATATAGCATATGTGTTGAAAGGGCTGGCAGACAAGGATCTTTCTGTCTCTCCACCCAGGGACTTGTGATAACAAACAGCTAGTTTCAAAAGCAGGAGGGAAGCTTTAAAAAGCCTGTACAAAGTGCAATAGCCAGTGTTCATGAGCACTGCTTAAAAGAATGCAAAGTATTCTTTAAATTAAGTATCATCCATTTCCTTACACTGTAGGTGAACAAAGAATACTAGATCTGTAGCAGAGCTCTGTCTGGAATGGGCATGTAAGCCATTTTGGTTTTGACTTGTTCTTATCGCATGGACTGAAGTTCCCCAAAGTTTCACCCATACAGCCTCACCTAATTATCAGTTTCAGCCCAAATCTGGAAATAAAACAGGCTTCATACAAAAAATAAATCTATGAAGGAAATAAGAAAAGTCATAATGCTGAATGTACCAATCTGCTTTATAACAAGGCAGAGCACCACACCATCTAGCCCGGCACTATGTGTCCTGATGGGCTGAAGGTCTACAAAGTCACACAGGCAGAGAAGGGAAAAGATTTTTCCATCTTACTGCCTTATGCTTTGTTTTTTCCTGGTTGCAAGTGACAGAGAATGAACCTTGGACCTTTTGCACGTAAACCATGTGTTCAACCACACAGCTGGAACCCCTCCCCACCCTGTGGCACAGCATTACATTGTGAAAGAAAACAAGGCCTTCAAACAGTAAGGCACCACTTCCCTTAGTGCACATCTCTTTCTTTTATTTTGGAAGGGAAGTCATTTGTTTGGACATTTATTTGGATTCTCCAAACTCTAGATCTGATGATCTAGAGTAGTTTTGCATCCCTCTAGATGGTGCGGAACACTCTCATCAGCCTGACCAATGGCTCATACCCATACTAAAACAATCCTGGGGACTGTTTTGGCAGGGACAATCCCAATTAATCCTCTATCATCCCACTTTTTCAGCTGCTTTTAAAAATGTACCAGTTTCTCTTTTCCTCCTCTCATATTTTCTCTTTGTTCTGAGCTAACTCTCACTCATGCAAACTGAGTCCAAAGTGCAAATATAGTTTGCATTCAATTAACTCAGTAGCGGGGAGAGGAGAGGGAGAGGAGAAAGGGTGGAATCTCGCCCTTCTCAGTAGACTCAGACAAAAAGAAACTGCTGCAGTCTCTTCTAGCTTGTGTTTTCCTCCCTGTTAATACCATTTCCCATCCTGACCACACTCTGGATGTTGTTTCACCACACGTCTCTGCTTTCATCTGTCAAATATTGGAGGGTATGTTGGCTACGCTGGCTGGAATTGATGTGAATTATATCTTGCAATATATCGAAGGATAGACACTAGGGAGGCTAACCCTATAGCTTTTGCAGATCAACAATGAGGAGAAATTCAACAGAAAAAGACTACAGTCATTCCTCCACATTTGCTAGAGTTAGGGGCACAGGACCCTTGTGAAAGTGTAAAAACCGTGAACAACTTCCCAAACCATATTTAACACATAAAAAAATTATGATCACCATATTCATCCCACCATTGAGTCCTTAGAGGTATCAGGGTCCCTTCACAAGGCAGAAGTGGGTGGCTGGTGGGGCTTACTCCACTGCTGCCCCACACCATTTTTAATAGGGACTTACAAGCCTCGTTCTCAGTTTCTCAGTCTCATGAGGCTTGCAGTCCCTATTTAAAATGGCATAGAGAGGCAGCAGAGGTGACAGCAAATAATCCGTGAATAATCAGATCTGCAAAAGTGAAACTTGCAAATATGGAGGGCCGTCTGTGTTGTTGAAATGTCAATAATCTTAAGACCACTTTATGATAAACTTGTAACCAAATTTCTTCTACCTAGGGTCCTCTAGATGCACACTGGAAACCTTGAGGGGAGGTGTTAGGTCAAATTGTCCCCCTTGCCTGCAGTTGCCACCACCTAGAGGAACTTTATAGTAGATAACAAGATAATAGTGTCTTTCTGTGCCACATAGGCCTTTTGAGATCACAGACAACAATATCTCACAAGTATCTGGAAGGCAGCAGTGCTTATTGGCAGTTATGTTGAGGTTGAGGGGAACTGGAGGAGAGGAAGGAAGAAAAAGAGTAATAGGAATAACCCTGGTTTTGGTGCTTCTTTTTAGGTTAGAGAAATGACTTCTGAAAAATAGCACCACCCACATTTTGTTGGTGTGGTGGCATAATCAGATTGCACAAATAGCTATCAACGACAGCCTGTGTATTGCCCATCCCACTTCAGGTATGTTGGAATACTTCTCCAATCATCCAAACTTTGGTGGGTACTACTTGAGGCTAACGGGAGCCAAAACTTCTCAAGCAGGTAGGAAGCTGCTCTAAGCAATTACAGATCTAGGCTTGGCATCTTGTTATATCTAGGTTTATTGATTCTTCTAACTCAAAACTGCAAGATCCAGGTGGATTTTTTTCTGGTCTTTTGTATCAAGTTGGCCTGCATTAAAAAATTTAAACTGAACAATATACATCATCTGTTCTTTGATTATTTTTTTTAAAAAATTACCCAGCTTGTTGGGGGCATGTATAGAAAATGTATCGAAATACATGCTATTTCTAAGTTGTTCGCCGCCTCGATCCATATGGAGAGGCAGGATACAAATAAATAAATAATAAATAAATAAATAAAATTCCTTTCCATAGCAGTATATAGAAGAAAAACAAAGGAGGGGTTTTTGTGATGGCAAGGAAAACAGATTATGAAAAACAGATTAAAAAGTTAAACCAAGAAAATTTAGTCACAAAAATGATCTAGCATTTGGTTTGGACTGCATAAAATAGCCTTCTCAATTTGATGCCTGCTAGCTGCATAAGTGCACAAAGGAGAAGAGAACTTTTGTACTTTCAGCTGGGCTTAACACAGCTTCTATCTGTGTGCCTTCAAGTCCTTTCTGACTTATGGTGACCATAAGGTGACTCTATCACAGGATTTTCTTGGCAAGATTTGTTGGTTTGTGGTGCTGCCATTGCCTTCCTCTGAGGCTGAGAGAGTATGACTTGCCCAGGATGACCCAGTGGGTTTCCATGGCCAAGTGGGGATTCAAACCCTGGTCTCCCAGAGTCCAAGTCCAGTACTTAAAATCATGCTGTCTCTCTAAACACAGTCTGACACACAAAGAAAGGAGAACAGCTGCTGAAAAGCTGGTTTCTACGAACGTGATCCAGATATAGCAGCCCTATACCTCCTATGCAGTGGGTGGCTCTACATTTAATAACTAAGATGGTAGCACCATGCCCATTTATTTAGATATCAACCCACTGAACACAGAGGGAGTTACTCCCAAGTGTCCAAGGTGGTGGGACCAGGCTGCAACAGAACATAACATTCTGCCTTCTATCATGTCAGGTTATTTTTCTATCTAGGCTAGTCCTGTCCATTCCAATTGGCAAATGCTCTCCAGTATCCTGGGCAAAGGTGTCTTTCCCATCCCCCGTTAACTGACCCTTTTAGCTGGAGATACCAAGGACTGAACCTGAAACCTACCACATGAAAAGAATGTGCCCACTCCTGAGCCACAGAAAGCTTATATAACCTTTTCTCATCCTTAATTTTTTTAGAACTACAACCTGATCCTTCTTAATTTCTAGAATTACTAATAAGTAGTGCACGTATGGTTAAAAATAAACACAGAATATCAGAAGAAGAGGAAGAAGAACAAAAATGGCTGCAATGGAAACAGTAAACCAGCAAAATAAATCAATTTAATCAATGTTTGACAAAGGAGAATGAAAGAAGAACTGAAAAATATATAAGTGGGCACCAGGCAAATCAACCAAAGAGGAAGTATTTCATGGATAGGAAGCCACAACCAAAAAGACCTTGTCTCTGCTTTATTACTGTCTGGCCACCAAACACTGGACCATCTGAGAAGCTTCATTTGTGGATTACCTCAAAATATGGGCAGTTTGGTGGAGGAGAATGTATCTGTTTACTCATTTCCCACTATTCTGTTAAAAAGCACTCAAAACAATCTTCAGGCATCTGGGCCAAGTCACATGAGGCTTTGAAGGCAAGGTGTTTAGTCTGAGCACTGGACTATGCCGCTGGAGACTACAGTTCAATTCCCCACTCAGCCATGAAAACACACCAGGTGATCCTGGGCGTGTCATACTCTCAGCCCCAGAAAACCCCGTGATAGGTTCACCTTAGGTGTGCCATAAATCAGAAACCAAGTTGTTCAAAAACCAAGTTGTCTCTTCTACAACAGCAACAACTTTGATTGGGCCCAGCTACGCATTTGCAGCCAGTACAGTGATGCTAATACCAGCAAGATGTATTTCTTCCTTTGTTTGTTCCTAATTAATAACACAACACAATCTTGCTTTTAAGCAATAACCAGACAGTTACAGGCATGTGCCGGTGGCTGTGGAGGGGCAGATGGTGGCAATGTCTTGAGAAGGGTTCCTTGGTGGTATCACTCTGTACGCAGAACTTTCTGTCCGATGTTAGCTCATCTTCCTCTGATTTTTAAAAGTTTATTAATTGATTCTATGTTATAATACAATCCCTGATTCTACCCTCAACAGCAGTGCGCAAAATTACTTTTCAATTAAGTTACATAGTCATAACGCCAAATTAAAAGGTGTCAAAAGGGTTTCATTATACAGTCAACCAAAAAGAGTGGAATGTCTTTAGAAGTCCCCCGCCTTAAAAAAGGGGGGAGGGAGGAGGAGGAGGGGAAAAAGAGAAACATGACAGCACCTTTAAGACTAAGTGATTTTTATTTTCACATGAGCTTTTGTGGATATAAACGCACTTCTTTGGATGCAATACCACTTGAAGAAGTGGGTTTTTTTCCTCAAAGGCTCATGTGAAAATAAAAACTCAATAGTCTTAAAGGTGCTCCCATATCTCTCTCTCTCTTTTTCTTCCCTCTTCCTTCCTCCTTTTTATGTTGCAAGAGACTAACATGGCTTCTTCTTTGAAAGCTACCATTTTTGAAGACTGACATTCTGTCCCCTCACCATTCCTCAAAGCCATTCCAAATCATGATAGATTTTTTCTTTCTTTCCTTTAGATATTTGAAGTCTGTTAGTTAATCTTTCAATAAAAGCTATTTGCCACATCTTATTTCACCAGGTTGTTGTAAATATTCCCTTTAAATCTTTCCAGAATCCAGTGGGAACAAATTCGGCCGCTACTACTAAACTCTTAAAACCAGTTAAGAGTTTGTGAGATGCATTGTTTCCTTGAAAAAAGCCCAAAAAAAAGGCCAGAGGGCATTTTCTTCTTTAACTGAGCATCAGAGCATGGGCAAATTACCCTCTGGACAACAATCTCCATAACCCTCCAACCAGCATGGGAGATTCTGGGTGTTGTCATCAAAAAGTAACTTTCCCAAGCTGTGGTATGCTCTGCTGGCAACTGAAAACCTTTCTATTTAAACAAGGGAATGACTCTGTAGTTGTCCAATTTCATTTGGTTGTCCATCTTGTCTTTGTTTCTCTCTCTGCTGAAGCTTCCTGCTTGTTATAAATATGTTTCACTCATCAATAGTGTTATAGTTTATAAGCCCCTATATCAGAGCTGGGAAATGTGTGGCTCTTTGGCAGATCTGCCCTAAATCTGAGCAGCCATGTGTTTCTGAAGCCCTGCTCTTTCTGCTTGTATATTCTGCAGCCCACTTCGAGCAGCTCTTTTGCTGGATGGGAACACATGTCCAGCAGAGAAGCTAAGCTGCTGCTGTCAGCCTCTAGCAGGACTATGGTTGTTTTTGTTGTTGTTTTTGTTGTTGTTGTTGTGTACCTTCAAGTGGTTTCTGACTTATGGAAACCTATCATGGGGTTTTCTGGGCTGAGAGTGTGTGACACTCCCACAAGGTCACCCAGCAGCTTTCTGTGGCCAAGAAGGAAATTGAACCCTGGTCTTCAGGGTCCATAGCAAGACTGAAAATTGGAGGGTGCTCCTGTACCTTTAGCAGTTACATAGAAGAAGGAATTTCAGTAGCTGTTGCTTGTTACCTGGTTGTGTGACAATCAACACCTACTAAAATTCCTTCTTCTATACCACCATTACAGGTACAAGAGCTCTCTCCAGTTTTCAATCCGCAATGCTAAAGAGGATTTTTTTCCCCTCACTGGCTACTAACTTTTGCAGACTTATTAACAAGGCTGGAAAAGCAACTTATTTTGAGCTAACCAAAACTGCAAAACTTCAAAGGCAGAGTCTGGAATAACTCAATGCAGGAACCCAGCCTGACTGCAAGTATCTCAGGACTCCCCCTACCCCAATCTAGGAAGAGTTAACATCTATGTAATATCTACATGCTATCAGTGCCAATGAAACCTTCAGCAACAGATAATCTGTCCATACACCCAGATTGCAAGCCTGATTCTTAAGAAGAGAAGCATAAGATCATCTAAAATAAGCTGCTTGGTTCCTTTTTACTTATAAGCCACCTTTCTTCCAGTGAGTTCAAGGCAGCCCAAGAATCCTATGAGGCGGGCCACCCTGGAAGCAAGTGGCCCAAGGTCACCCAGGGTTCAGTGGAGACTAGAACCTAGATCTCCCAAATCCTAATCCAGCCAGTGTCCCATAGCCCCATCTGAATATGATGAAAACAAGACACAGAGATAGGGCATTAATCTCTGGAGTCTCTCACCGTGAGATTTTATACAGATAGCAGGGAAGACAAGATGAACAGCATCAGTCTTGGATCCAAGTTACATTTTAGAGACTACAGCTCTGTAAATCTGGTCCCACTGGTTGAGAGACTCTAGGAGTTGTAGCCCAAAACATAACTTTTCCAAGTCCTATCTCCTAGCCTTATCTTCTGGAATTGGCTGCCAGCTTGAAGCAGTATTACTGACACACAAGATCCCAAATACCCTACTTAGACGGCCTATCCTAAAAGATTACCTTCCTCACAGCCACTCTGAAGATAGCTTACTCCCATTTTACAGGTTGAGAACCAAGGATGAGTGAGTTTGTGACATAGTTAAGGCCACTGTATCTTAGCTGGAATTTGCACATAGGAGGGGACTGTTTGCTATAGGGCCAATCAGGGAATTAGAGAAGGCCTTTAATCCTCTTTCACTTTCTCACATCAGCCAAATATGATTCAAGGACCAAGCAGAAATAGGTTATGGTTTTGTGATTTTAAGCATCTGAAACCCACTAAGCAAACAAACTCTGCTGCTCTGTGTGCTCACCGGGTGGATAATATACAGTGTGAAGAAGGAGGCGGCTTCTATTTGTTTGGCGGGAAGGCAGCAGATGATACAATCACAGTTGCCTAGTATCAGCCCAAGTGTTTGCCCAAGCTGGATAAACATTTCAATGCCCCTTACCTTCTCTGGTTCACACTTCTTCCTCTACTGAAATCTTATGGCAATGAGTTCCTCAAGTCATTGTCTCATATTCATTTTCATGTGTGTGTGTCTGTATACAATTAAGAAACAGAACTAAAAATATATATATAACTAGTGTATTTACCCAGCATTGCCTGGGGTTTTTATTTTCCTTTTAAGAACTCAACGAATGGTCTTCTCCATTTCCCGTAAATTTGCTCCATATTTCCCAATGCAATCTGTATTCAGAGTTATTTACATACACAGTTTGGGTTCCTGAGGGAGTATACTGTCCTCCTTGCTGCTAGGCCTCATGTCCGTAACAACCGGCCTATTCCAGTACCTGTAACTTTTCCCCATAGTCCCCAATCCAATCTGTGTTCTCTGGCAATGCTGATGTACTAGCTTTTGATGCTTTTGCTTTCTGTTGAATTTGTGCAATGGTTTTACAGTTTTCTGGAAGCATTTTTTGTTTTGAATTTCAACTTTAAGATTCCTCACATATGGAACCCATATAATCTACTGTGTGAGGCGAGAAGACCTTGTAACTAGGTTGCGTATGTCACTTTAATTTTTCTCACATATGCCTCCCAAATGTTTTCTGGCATCCTTATTGATGGTAGGCCTCATCTCCATAGCAACTGGCGTGAGGCCCAAGACCTCTCCGGCTGAGAATTCTAAAGGTCCCTCCCTGAACTGCCAACCCCAGGATTCCACAGAATCTTCACAGCCAGCCAATCATATGAAGTCTTACCTCACACAGCCAATCACATGAGGTCTTCGTCTGCCTGATGCAGATAAACAGACAAACGTGCAGACAAACATTGTCTTTTATATAGTAGATGAGCAAAATGTTTCAGCTTCCACATTCTTCAGTATGAAAGAGTGGCATCCAAGGTGGCAATTTAGAGCATCTCTTTGTTAAATATATATATACAGTCAGTCCTCCACATTTGGAAGTTTAACTTATTCTCTAATCACTGCCCTCCCCGCTTCCACCTCAGGCACTTCTTTTCTGGGAGAACCTTCCCTCACAAGGGTTCCAGTCAGGCCATGCAGCCATTTAAAAACCTGCCTCTGGTCATCCTCATCCTCATCTTTCTTCTGCGCTAGCTCAGGACAGCTCACAGCCCCATTTCTCACTGCCATAAACTCTCTCTTTATGGCTCCCCACACACTCAAGGAAGGAAATGGGTGAGACAGAGGAAATATTGGGCCACCATGCTGATCCACCTCCCTTCCCTCTCCTTTCTCTGACCTGGTTTGTAGCCTAGGTGTCCATTCTCCCCACCATGCCTTGGCCCCCTTCCCACAGATAGACACACACATTTTGATATTTGTGATTTTTCCTCTTTCGTTGGGGTCCTGCACCCTTAAACCCTAGCAAATGTGTGTGTGGGGGGGTAACTTTATATAATGTATTTGTTATTCCCCCATCTCCTTTTTTTCCCCAATATTGGAGAAAAGGCAGGATATAAACGAAAAAAATGATCATCACCATCATCATCATCAGTCTTGAGTATCTAGAAGGTTTGGAAGACACAATCCACCATCGCCACCCATCATGGCCAATGAATATACATGCTAATACATAACTACGAATCACTGATCTAATTAATGGCTTTTTTTAAAAGGATGGGCTTACATAAGAGTTGTGGCGGGGGGACAGATTAATTTAAAATCTGTGTTTCAGTGTTCATAGTTTCATTATCTTACATTGTATTTTAATGATGTATTGGTTTTCTGGGCTATCCGCAGAACTAATAATTACATTTATTCACTAAATAAATATTCACTTACTAAATAACAAAAATAACCATTGGCCAGTAGGTTGCTGCTTTACATAACAGAGGAGTCTGTCTGCCATGCTAAACTAGCTGGAGAATTTTGGCATTCTCCACAGCCATGCCCCCTGAGGCTGTTTTTTGTGATTGTCAAGAGTAAAAAAAATTTTGCTCCCAAATGCCCCAAAATATCTTCTACAGGTCTGGAGGGCATTTCCACCATGTTTAAGATTCCCCTTGGACCCCCAGGGGTAAAAAAAAATTATTATTATTTTTAAAATGTCCCAAAATGCCCTTGGGGTGTGTGGGGCATTTCCACCATGGTTTTTTTTTGGTGGGGGCAGGGGTCTGGACCAATGTAAGACCAGGGAAGCATTTTTTCTTAAAAAAACAAAACAAAAACAAAACAGGGAGTAAGTTTCTCTGTGAGTTTTAAAATGCCCCAGGAATGTCTCAAGACATGGTGAAAATGCCCCCATGTTCCCTAAAAGGCTTTGAGGGGCAAAAAAGAAAACTCTTTGATTTTTTTGGCGGGGAGTGCAACCTTATGAGGTCTCATGGGGGATGAATGTGGAAAGCCCTCTAGCTTTCCACAGTTGCCCATCCCCAATCTAAAGAAAATTCCCCTTTCTAAGTGTAACACAGTTATAACCACACAAGCTAAGTCCTATCCTGTATCTGGAACCCCGGGATAAGACAGAATATCTTGACCCATTAAAACTGGCTGCTTTTTGGTCTATTTTGGGGACTCATTACCCAGAATGAACAAAGGGAATTTGATGAGCCACAGCAACTTTTGATACCATCAGTCATGTATTTCCTGTACAGGTCAGGAGTTAGAAGCACCACATTCCAGTAACTCCACCCCAGAGCTTGGAAAAGTTACTTTTCAGGCTGTAACTCCAGAAAAAAGTCATGTCACTGGCTATGCTGGGATTCTAGGAACTGTAACACAAAAAAATTTACTTTTCCATCCTCCACTGTTGTTTGTTGGACAGGCTTCAGAAGATTCTACCCCTACCTGTTGAACCTTCCAGAGTGGTAGCCTCTGTTACCCTGTTGCAGCAAAAACAACAGTCATGTGGCACCTTAAAGACTAACAAGTTTTATTTGGCATATACTTTTGTGGACTAAAGCCAATGGCTGCGGTCCATAAGGGTAATGCCAAATAAAACTTGTTAGTCTTGTGGTGCCACAAAACTTATTTCCAGTGAATGTTTTAATTAAGAATTGACTGTGTTTGCTTTTTTCATTTTAATGTCACAATTACTTTTCCTTTTGTGTCATCTCATTTGGACTGAAAACCTGTCCATAAGAAAAATTGTCCCATTTCTCATATTTGTAAATCATTCTTGGAGATTTTTTTGGATGAAGAATGGTATAAAATGTGTTAAATAAACACACACACACACACCACAGGAACCATCCATTCAGGTTCCACCAGATTCTATCTGCTCCACTGCTCTTTAAGATTACATGAAATCACGGGGTGAGAGTTTATGGGGATTTGGAGTTCTATGTCCTTTATATGCCAGCAGGGAGGACGCCCTGACCCAGTGGTGGGGTCAGTGTTGAGCTGGATAAGAATAAATAAACTGACACCTGATACAGATATAAATGGGATGCTTGATGGTGAGCCATCTAGTTAAATTCAGACTAGGTGAATAGATTGTTTTGGATGGAATCCCTTTATACATAATCAGCCTCATATAGAGTTCATGGATAATCTACATTTTTGAAAAAGTTTCCATTTTCCATTGTGAGTTCATTTATTCCCCCCCCCCGTGTACCACCCTATACCAGGAGATGCAAGCAATAAGAAGGTTACTAGTTCTGCTTTCTCCTCCCATGGTTTATTTTATTTATTTATTTATTTGTATCCCGCCTCTCCATATGGATCGAGGCGGCGAACAACTTAGCATGCATTTTGAAACATTTTTCTATACATGCCCCCAACAAGCTGGGTACTCATTTTACCGACCTGCGAAAGGATGGAAGGCTGAGTCAACCTTGGGGCCCGGCAGGATCGAACTCACAACCTTGTGGTTTGTGGCTTGCAGCACTAGCATTTAACCACTGTGCCACCAGGGCATGAGCCTGGTTATTTATAGGGAGATTCTGCTCAAAACAGGCCATTCACCTAGTCCTTGTTCAAATGAATTGCTCACCATCGAGAACCCCATCAAAGTTTGTATTAGGTGGGGGGAAGAACATGGCAGGTACGGAGTAACTGCTCTGCCCATATGCTTTGAACTGCAACTCCTAGCAGCCCTAGCCAGCACAGCTCATCGTGACAGATGATAGGAGCTGCAGATCAACAATCTCTAGGACCCAAGTTCCCCTCTTTTAGAACACTAACAGTCAAAGTACCTTCAGAATAACCCTATTCCCAAATATAACTCTATATATACTGTACACAATACATATACTGTATTGGCGGGGGGAGATTCCTCAAAAATACAAGCAAGTATGATAATTCTTGGTGATTTCTCTTTACTTTGGAACTCAGCCTCATCAAATATATCCAGATTCACCTTCTGTTGATTTTATATGGATTATTTAAAGAAATTATTAATGGTGACTTTTTAAAATGGGTTTACTTTAGGTTTTGTGATCGCTTCTAAAAATTAATTTACAAGCTGTTTTGAAATTCTTGACCAAACGCAGCCTTCCTGAACCTGGTACTCTCCAGCTGTTTTTGTTTACAGCTCCTATCATCCTTAATTATGGGCCCTACTTTCCATGGGTTAACAGAAGTGGCATTCCAAAATAACTGGGGGGTAACAAGTTGGGGAAGATTAAACTAGCATGGGGTTTGGGAATAATATAAAATGCCTACCCTCAAATGATTGTTTTCTGCAAGTTTGGTTTCTGCTGCTCCAGAGACTAAGGACACAAAGCAACGGATTCAAATTATAGGAGAAGAGATTTCACTTAAACATCAGGAAGAACTTCCTGACAATTAAGAGCTATTTGACAGTGGAATATGCTGCCTCAGAGTGTGGTGGGGTCATCTTCTTTGGAGGTTTTTAAACAGAGGCTGGATGGCCATTTGAGTGTTCCTGCATGGCAGGGGGCTGGACCTGATGGCCATTGTGGTCTCTTCCAGCAGTATGATTCTGTGATTAAACTCATGTAGAGTCAGTGTTCATTCATTTTTAAAAAAATCAAAGTTATACTTAATTATGATCAGATAGACCTCATGACGAAATTAGTAAACGGAATGTGATGATGAAGCCAATTCATTTATTAAAATTCTTCTTCAGTAAAAGGACGTGGGTTTTTTACAGTACAAATGGCATCAATATCCAAAAAGATTGTATCTTAGCTTTCTAATGATCCTAGGATTACTTTTTATGCTAGCCTTTTGAGAGCCCAAGTACCTTGGGAACATGGAGGCTAAGGAACAATTAGAACAAGGACAACTACAGAAGAGAACTATTTTTAACTGCATTTTATTTCCTGTAGCTATACCTTGCAAGCCATCCTAATTCCTTTGTGGAAGGGTATGAAAAATGTGTGTGTTATTTCCTCACACACACACCCCACACATATGCACACCATGTATAAAGAGACTGTGGAGCATTGTTGTTTTTAAATACAGCGGACCTTCCATCTATGCAGGGGTTCCATTCCAGGAACCCCCACGAACACTGGAAGTTGCAAATGCTCGCATCCCTTTATATTCAATGGCAGTGACATGCACACAGATGCTTCAGCATGTTTGCGTGCACATCACTACCATTTTAGGTATATGATACAGCACTCCATGGTCACTTGAAATCACAGATCCAGAGGTCGCAGGTAAGGAAGGCCCAATGTAGTATGTGGATTAAAAACAGAAATATCTGCAATAGTTATATGCATCTTGTAACAAATGGACGCATGCTACTCTTGTTCATGTAGACATATACATTGAGGGTAATTTCATGATTCCTAACTCCTGATCTCAAAGAGCACTGTTGTTTAAAAATGCTGAGCAGGCAGAAGTTCATTTGGTGAAGCTCCTCCCCAGCTCTGCACTTGTGAGCCAGGGAAAGCTTTAGCTACTGTAACTTCTATGTGCCCTGCAGCTGTTAAAAAGCAGTGGGGCCCTTTCAGGGATAAAAATGGCAACTCTTATTCAGTCAATTTAGCAGCAACTGATTGTGGAAAAGAGGTCAAGGGATTTTAGGAGCTGCAAATCAGGGGGACTTCTTAAAGGTTATCCCTAAGCAAGCTTACACAGACACAAAACAAAACAAAAAGTCATCTAAATGGAGACTGTGTGTTGCCACCTAAATGATGACTGGAAAGTTTTAAAGATAAAAGGGTCCTTCCAGTCCTTTGGATTTGGGGGTGGGAACATTCATGCACACGGCAATCTGTTAGTGCCCTTGGTTTGTGGTTTCCTTCCCCCACTTACCCATGTGTTTGGGGAGACCACTTGTTTGGATGGAATGGTTCCGATCTGAACAAAGGAGGCCCATCTGAGGTCCTCCAAGCTTTAACAGCAGCCTTTCCACACAGCTATGTGAGGTAGCTCCAGCAGTGCAGGAGTTAATCGGATCTGTTCCAACTGGCAAGGCTGGGTGTGGGAGGCCGGGAGTTTTGGAACAGCAGTTGGACATGGTATGCAGAGTTTTCTAGGGAAGCAGAGGAGGGGGGAGGGGTTTGCTGTGGAGAAAGGGGAACAGGGACAGGCAAGCCCATCCATTCCAAGGGAGTATCCCAGAAATTATTAGAAAAGAACAAAATTATTCCTGTCCTATAAAATCTCAAAACCAAATTATGCAGTGATGGGGACTGGAGTGGGAAGCGATTCCTAACCTTCATGTGCTGGCAAGCCTTACTCCATAACCCAGGTATCTGTCAGAGATACTATGTGCTTTCTGACCCCCAAGGGGAGGACTATTCACCAAAACCTCAGTCCTACAAGCACTTACTTGGGACTGAGTCCTGTGGAACTCAGTAGTATCTGAATCAGAGTAACACCTACAGGATTGGGCTGCCCATTTCAATAACTTTCCAAGTGATTTCCATAAGGCTAGTGCTAAAGGACAGAAACAACTAATCCCTTCTGGTTGTGGTCATGTATAATGATAAACAAAAAATCTGGCTTAATAAACCATGGTGTTAGTGCACACAGACTATTTGCTTCTTCCACTGCATGGGCAAGTTGTGCATACCAGCACGCCAACTGTTCAAATTGTGGGTTATTAAGTCAAAACATTTGGAATTTTTAACATGGGGGATTTTTGACCTGCTCTAGACCCTTCAAGTTCAATACCCCACCTTACTGTTGACTGCAGCTTGCACAGAAATTGTCGGGCAAGTAAAGAAAGATGAAACACAAACACTGCAGCCTACAACGCTGGAGATTGTTCCAAAATCTCAAAGCTTCATGCTCTAGATGTTTTGAGACATAAGAGTCATAGAATCTTAGAACTGGAAGGGTCTGCAGGGGCCATCTAGTCCAACCCCCTGCCATGTAGGAATACACAACTACAGCACTCCTGAAAGATGCCCATCCAGCTTGTTTAAAAACTGCCAAAGAAGGAAAGTCTGTCACCCTAGAAAGCAGTCTATTTCACTTTCAAAAAGTTCTTATGGTAAAGAAGTTCATCCTAATGTTTAGGAGTAATCTCTTTTCTTGTAACGTGAACCCATTTATTCATGTTCTAGTCTCTGGAGCAGCAGAAAACAAGCTCAGTTCATCTTCTACAAGATAAGACATCCCTCCGGGTATGGCTCTGGCTCTCATATCACTACGGCTATCTTATCACCTAAGATCCAGTGCGGTGTAGTGGTTTGATCACTGGATTATGACACTGGAGACCAGAGTTCAACTCCCCACTTGTCCATGTCCCCCCACTGGGTGGCCTTGGTGAGTCACACGCTCTCAGTCCCAGAAAACTCCTTGATAGGGTCACCTAAGGGTTGCCATAAGGCACATAACAAAAATCATATCACCTCCCGGTCTTCTCCAAGTTAAACATACTCAACACCCTAAGTTGTTCCTCAGTTCCCTAAAATCTTTCACTACTGGCCATGCTGGCTAGGAGTTCTGGGAGGTGAAATTAGCAACAATAACAATGACGACAACAACAACTACTACTGTAAGGTGTTCTCAAGTGTCCAGAGTCTCTTATGTGCATAGTCCATTTATAAGCCTCACAAAGGCCCAATAAATTAAATCAGTATCACTACCACCTCACGCGCCAGATAAGGGGGTTGAAGACAGTAGGGGAAGAAATTTGTGTAAGTCATCTAGTGAACTGATAGTAAAAATGAGATTCAACCCAAGAATCTCTTAATTTGCAGCTTGATCTTTTTGATGTTAAGCAACTCAAAAGAGTTTGAGACATCCAAGGAAGAGTACTTGCTTTCCATTGCCATGGACGAGTGGGGTAAGTACCTTAGAGGCCCCTCCCTAAACTGCTAACCCCAGGATTCCACAGGATGTTGAAAGTGGAATAACAGCACTTTAACGGTCTAGTGTGGAAATGGCCATAGTAACTTCTACAATGGTTAAATACATTGGTTCAATACATACTCAGCATACCTTGCTCATCTCCTATGGCAGGAGCTACGCATTCTGACACTCAGCCTGGCGGCTCCCAAGCTTGTAGTACAAAACAAAACAAACTCAGATCCAGAAGCCTGCCCCTCCCTGTTCTAAGCAAATTACTTTTGCTGTTGCTTAAAGAGAAAAATAGCAGAAGCTGGTGGTAAACAATACAGCAGCCAAGGGATAAAAATGTGATGTGTGCATAACTGGCAAAGAATGGGACTCTCCCCACCTCCACCACACATGCACTGAAATGGAGGCATGGGGTACATGATTCAACATTACAGAAAGAGGATCAATGTGGCCAACACTAGGAAGCAAAAACTAAGGCAGGATTGGCATCACACAATGTAGGCTACTGCCATAGTGTGCACAACAATGCACAAGGACTCTATATCCCAATTTTGGCATCTGTGTGGGTGCTTATCAGCACCTCCCTTCCCTTGCAGAAAACTCTGCAAGTTTTGTGGTTTATCAGCAGCCACGTCATTTCCAATAAAGTTTGTTCTGACTTGAACTGAAACTGAACCATATTGGGCACTGCTGCATTCAAGCACAAAAACCCCGCATGTCATCTTGAAAAAGAGACAACCTCATCCTCCCCTTAATCAGTTCTGCAAAGCCACACACACATTTGAAGACTTACAGCTGGGGTAAGCAACTTCTGCTACCAGATGTTGTTAGATTGCAACCCTTAGCATCCTTCACCTTCAACTACGCTGGCTAGGTTTCATGGGACTTGTAGTCCAACAATATCTGGAAGGTCAGTTCCCACCCCTGGCCTATGCCAATCATTTGAAGCAAAGGCTTCAATCTTTCAGTTCCCAGATGTTGGCAAACTCCAAATCTCAGAAGTCCTAGCCACCATTTGGGAACTGTAATCCAACAACATCTGTAGTTCTACATACTGGGAGCCACTAGTATAGAGCCAGAGAAAGCTGGGCAGATTCCCAAGAGGCACCCCATTTTGATGCCCAACAGAGCTCTGGCAGGCTGCAGTATGACATTCCAGATGCCAGTTTTGTCTGCATCACTCTGCATACTGCATCACTCTATTTCATTTACATGTGAAAAAGATCTAGGAGTCTTAGTGGACCACAAGCTGAACATGAGTCAGCAGTGTGACATGGCAGGTAAAAAAGCCAATGTGAATCTGGTCTGCATCAATAGGAGTATCGTGTCTAGACTAAAGGAAGTGATAGTATCACTCTATTCTGCTTTGGTCAGACCCCACCTAGAATACTGTGTCCAGTTCTGGGCACCACAGTTCAGGAAGGCTATTGATGAGCTGGAATGTGTCCAGAGGAGGGCTATCAAAACGGTAGAAGGCCTGGAAACCATGTTCTATGAGGAACAGCTTAGGGAACTGGGTATGTTTCGCCTGGAGAAGAGAAGTGACATGATAGCTATGTTTAAATATTTGAAAAGATGTCATATGGAGGACAGAGCAAGCCTGCTTTCTGCTGCTCTAGAGACCAGGACATGGAGCAATGGCTTCAAACTTCAGGAAAAGAGATTCCTTTTAAACTTTAGGAAGAACTTTCTGACAGTAAGAGTGATTCAACAACAGAATACACTGTCTTTGAAATGTGGTGGAGTCTCCTTCTTTGGAGGTTTTTAAACAGACTTTGGATGGTCATCTATCAGGAATGCTTTGATGGTATATTCCTGCATGGCAGAATGGGTTTGGACTTGATGGCCCTTATGGCCTCTTCCAATTCTATGATTCTATGACTTTTAGAGTTGCTGGGATGGGGCCGAAGCAGTTTAAAAATCATTTTGGAGAATATTTTGGTTTTCTTTCCTCAGAAATGTTTTTGCAGCCCAAAAAATTGTATGTACGTTGGAGGGTGAAGGGTCAGTGGGGCTCTAAAAGGCTGCTATGAGTCCTCTCCCTCTGAGCTCCATGCACTCCTTAAGCTGCACAGTTCGCACTGCAGCCAATACCATAGGGTGGTAAGACCAAGGGAAAGGCACAGACAACCACAGCAGGCTTCTACCTTGCTTAGCCTAGTGGTGAAAAACGTGACCTGTGCCCACTATAGCATGCCAAGCTTTCCTTGCTCTCTGGGCTTCATTCACTCCTGTCCCACTTTTTTCTTCCTTCGGACCAACTCTATTACATGGAGTTAGGACTGAACAGGAAGGAGGCATCGCCTGCATCTTCCTCTCTTTCCACAGAAGAAACAGGCCTCAGCAGCAATGTTGACACTCACAGAAACCACATTTCTACAGGCGCACTGCCCCTCAGAGATCTCCCAGTCTAACCAAAACATGCTTCTCTGGAAGCTAAGTCAATCATCCATTCAAGCAACTCACTATAAAGATGTCTCATTCCATCACAACAATATTCTGTCCTACAAAGAAACAGTACAGGAGCCAACTCAAAGGCACCTGTTATTGGTGTCTTTCTCTATAAATAGTGCCCTGATTGATCAGGGATAATGCAAAATGGGGGAAGGGAACAAGCTCTAAAGAGAAAATTAGGAAAGAGTTTCGGCCTGGAATATGCTTTTTAGTAGGGATGGGCCAATCGAATCCTCAGATACTTGAATCCTCAGGAAGTATTCGAGATTCGCAGATCCAAATCCGTGTGCCAAATTAGGCAAACTGAATCTTTCGAATCCACCAAACTTTGTTTTTAAAAATTGGCGCTTCTGGGTCCCGCCAAAGGCCTGATTACTCAGTGGGCCCCTGGGTACGTGAAAATCGCAGCATAAAGCCGTATGCGCACGGGAGGCTGCCTGTGCCTGCTCGTGGGGCTGCCTGTCCTCTTGGCTGCCTCCCTCTACAAGGTAATAATCTCTATTCTTTTGACTTGAGACTGGAGGGTAGGAATTGGGAACTATTGAGACTGGACTAGAGACTTGACTTGAAAGTCCCTTGCAGGACCTGAGACTGGACTAGAGGCTGGTGTTTTGTTTTGTTTTTTAAGTGCCTTCCTTGTTGCAGGGCTTGAGACTTTTCAAATGCTGCTTCAAAAATACTTTTCAGTAAGTGCTTTCTTTCCCTTGCTTTTTAAATCCCTTTCTAAAAAAGGATTTGAAAGATTTGAGATTCATGATATTTGTGGATTCCCAGAACCTTCCAGGGATTCGGATTCAAAAAATTCTGGATTCATCCCATTCCTACGTAGTCTGCACTTCCTTGAAAAAACTGTGAAACAATCAAGAAAGGAACTGCAAATGCACAAAGGTCTCAGATATCTACTTTGGCAGGAGGCATGTGGCCTGCAACCTGCATGTGGCCCCTACTTCCAACTCTGTGGTCCCTAAATCACCCCCACCCTAAATTATGGCAGATTCATCTTTTCCCCTTTCATCACTTCAGGTGATGAATGGATGTTCTGTGCTTCAGTCTGACAAGACTCTATTATGCAGGAAGATACCAGAGGACTCTCTTGTACCATAGAGTCCCTTAAAGAGCAACTGTGGTAGTGGCAGCAAATTTCACCATTACTGCCAAATTTTGGCTACAGCAGGATTTCTGTCAGTGAGGAAGCACCCAAAGAATTCTGGAGTGTACACCATAATCATCTCTAAATTGTCATGTTTCTTTTCTCTCCTGTAGGCACAGATTCTGCTAGGCCTACTTCTTTTAGGCCCTAGGTTAACATGAACATTAAGTGAGCACTGTGGCTTATTTCTGTAATGCTCTTCAAGAGGGTGTGCAGATACATTAAGTCACAGTGGCATATGCAAAACTATCTCTATTTGTCTGTACTTGTGTATTAGCAAGTTGATCTGTAACAGCTGGTTTAACCAGTGACCTCAGTGTGGTGCAGAAATTTGAGTGCTGGACAAGGATTCTGGGAAAACAGGGTTTGAATCCCTGCTTGGCTATGGAAACCCACACAGTAGCTTTTGGCAAGCCACGCTGTCTCAGGCTCAGATAAAGGAACAGTGGGCCCTCCATATCTGCAGGTATTCCATTCCAGGACCCACACGCGCACACACACACACACGGGGAAAAAAACCACAAATGCTCTTGTCCCATATTGTGGCAACATGAGTGCAGATGCTTTAGTACCTCTATATGCATGCTGCCATCATTTTAGGTATAGGAAACCCCACTCCAGGATTGCTCAAATTCTCAGATCTGGAGGTTGCTTATGTGGTGGAGCCACCCTAATAGTAAACCACTCTGAGCAGATCTTGCCAAGAAGGCCCATAGGATCATTGCACATCAGAAATGACTTGAGGGCACACCACCACCACCACCACCACCACCACCACCACAACAACAACAACAGAGCCTATTTGTATTTGCTTGAAATCCTTGGCTCTTTCAGATGCATCTGTGAATCCAGCTTGCTGGATGACTGAGTAAGTTCAGCGATGCAGATTTCAGCAGCAAACATCTCCAATAGTAAGGTGGAGGCTGTGGAGGGTCCAGCTGCACCTCCCCGCCTGCCTCAGCCAACCCACTGTGTGTGACACAGCAAGAACTCATGCTTTTCCTCTGAATGCTGAGAGCATCTGAACATGTTCTGAGAACAAGGAAAAACAGGCTGTTCCATCCTGGAACTACAGCTTGGAACAGCACTGCAGGAGGTGACCAGCTAGTTAGGCAATGGGCCATGCCCAGAGGCAAAGAATGACCTCCTCACCTTAATCTAACCTAACCCCCTCCTTGCTTTCCACATGACAGCCAATCAATGAACCAGTAGGCTGCTTAGTTTCTGACTAGATTTACAGAATGGCAGAGGAAATACAGGTGGCCCTCCACATTTATCATTTTTGACTTTTACAGATTTGATCACTTCCAAGTTTCTCTAACCCCTTCCTCCCCTGACCTCAGGCGCTTCTTTTCTGGGGAACCTTCCCCCACAGCAGCTCTGATCAGGTCATGGCAGTCCTTTAAAAAATTGCCTCTGGTCCTCTTCCTCTTCCTCCACCACCAGCCAGTGCCTGGCAAGCTAAGGATGGCTCACTACCTGATTTCTCAGCATCACAAAACCTCTCCCAATGCCCCCCCCGCACACCCAAGGAAGGAAACAGGTGAGAGAAAGGAAGGATAGGGGCACCATGTTGACTCACTCCCATTTTCCCCCTCCTTTCCTTGACCTGGTTTGGACCCTGGGCATCCATTCTCCCCACTATGCCTTGGCCCCCTTCCCCAGACACACACATTTTGATATTTGCAATTTTTTCCACTTTTGCAGGGGTCCTGCACCCCTAATCCTAGTGAATGTGGAGGACTGACTGCACACACACACACACACACACACACTTCACAAGATGGTGGTAGCAGAGATGTTTCTCTTCAGCTTAGCTGAAAATAAGCAACATTCATTATGTTTTATAGAGCTGAGACATTTCTGCAGGAGAGAATACTCCCTCAGAGGACATTGCAAATGATGAAAACTTGGCCTGCTGTTTCTAGCAGCAATTTCTATTTACTACTCTCAAGTCATTGAGAATTCTGGCTCTCAATGTTAGCGTGGTTTCCTGTTCTTGTCTCTGTTTCCAGACCCATTTGCTGCTACTTCCTCTATTGGAAGGTGGGTTTTGCTAATCCCAAAGCAGCAATCTGCAGCCGGCCTTGTGAAAGCTAAAGAAAAAGTTATCTTGCTTTCAGGAGCAAGATTTGTCACAATCCCTCTACTTTAGCTACAGAAGCAGAGGCGTTTTTCATCCTGATGGGCCTAAAGCTACCTCTTAAGCTGGAAGAGCAACAAACTATTTCCCCATTGCTTTTACAAAAGCCTGGAATTCCTTGTTACAGGGTTCTCAATGCAAAATTAAAAACCACTTTGTTTAGGGGATGTGCCCCTTGACATATCCAGCCCTTTTTTCCTTCTGGCATTCTGCATTTCAGCCCTGGTGCCCTACATTTAAGAAACTGGTGCACTGGAAGTCTAGATAAAGAGCATGAAATTGTTTTTGCCACCCTGTAGGGAAAGGGAGGAGAAGGGGTTAAGAGGCCAGGAAGTGCCTCAGAGGCTCCAGTTCCTGTTGTGGGCTCTGGTGGTCCCCCCACCCTTGAGAGCAGGCTGCGGGGGCAGCAGTGTGCGTAAATGGTAGCAAACATTGCACTCTGGGAGGGGAAAGCAACAACAAAGAAGTGATGGGTGTAATCCAATAGTCCTTGGGATCCAGGAACTGATGGGCACCTCCTCCCTGTCTGGAGCTGTGCCTTATCTCTTGTGTAGTGAAGAGAATTTGGGAGAGAAGAGAGTCCAAACCGGGAGAGTAATCTGCTGAGCAACTCCTGCCTCAGCCAAAAATTTTCCAGTTAGATAATTTACTGGGCCACTGATCAATCAGTTAACCAATCAATCAGTACGCTGACATAACTGTAAAGGAATCAAGATGCACATCAAGGTTCAGACAGGACCAAAGCCAGCCCCAATATTAGGTAGCCACTTCAGACAGCCGGCTGGGGAAGTAGCAATGTTAGGTATTAATCTGTTGCTACAGTATTTTTACAGTCAAGGATAGGGAGAAGTGTTGGGGTTTTTGTTGTTCATGATCACCAGCTATGCTAACCAGGAGATTGTGTGAGATTTGTTGTTGTTCTGTGCCTTCAAGTCATTTCGGACTTATGGTGATCTCAAGGCTACCCTATAAGAGGATTTTCTTGACAAGATTTGTTCAGAGGGGGTTTGCCTATGCCCCCCCTCTGAGGCTGAGAAAGTCTGGTAGATATAGTCCCAAAAAGTAACCTTCCCAAGCTCTGTTCTGAAGTGATACTTGTCTTATTCTCCGTATAAGGAGCGTGGATGTTCTGGCAGGTCCAGGAGGAAGAAGTTGTATTGTGCTTTCAACCCCCACCTGATGTGTTGTTTTGTTTTGTTTCTTGTTTGTTTGTTTTGGTCTCCTGGGTCTCCTTCCTGGGCAGAGACCTGGGCCTAGGAGACTGATCTCTTGAGGCTGTCAGTTGTGGACTTTTTCCCCCAGAAAGCAGCAATGATGCCTCAGAGTGCAGCAGCCAACAGCAGTGGCAATGACAGCCGGGTCACCTGATCGCAGGAACAGAGAGACATCCTAGCCTTGGCAGAGAATATGCATCCAAGCGCAGTTCCAGCTGAGAGCACAGCTGGCAGGCTGCCACGAGCCTGTGTTGCGGCTCTTCTGGCTCTCTTGTGTGAAGAGCAGATGGCAGCAATCCTTGTGTTTTAACATGGAGGTACTGCTCTAGCAACTACAAGCCCCAACATGCAATGCTTTCTGCTTAAGGGGGAAGTTGCCTGGCTGGGAAAGGACTGCATGAGTGCAAGGGAGGAAAACACAATTGATGGCCATGCAGCTAGCTAACTAGTTTCCTTAAACAAAGTTGAAAGGCCAGAGACTGGTACACATTGAAGACAGTCCACAAATGAAAAAGAAACTGGCAGAAAAATCACATACACAGTGAAACGAAATTCAGAGAGTGAGAGCAAGAGAGAGGTCTAACCACAGGTCTCACGCACAAGCTAATTTGGAATATGATGCCAGTTCTACCATGTAAACTTGGTAAGCTCCCAGTGAGAGCTAGTTAGTGTGTACATTACCTGTGTCTCTACACTTCCATCTCTCAAACTGCCATGGCACCATTAAAGGTTATTGTGTGTAATATTACATTGCCACAGTTTACCAGATTTTGCCTCTCCTGAATTGCTACTCAGAAGCCATTCTGTGAGGCTGAAGAATCTCTAAGAATTTGTAACTGAGTTCTCTTTTCAGTTTTCCATACTTTGTGTTTCATGTTTTTGAAGCCTGAAAATAATGATATCATTTATCACATAAACATAACAGGTAATAGGATGTAATATTGATATATCATTGTTAACCTTTGAAAGAAGAAAGGTTCTTTTCTATTCTTTTTTGGTCGTTGGAAAAATGAAACGGGCACTAGGAAGAAGAGAAATGCAGGATATTATCTCTGAGAGGCTTGAAACAATTTGAATGTCATCACCATTTCAAAGAAGAATGGAAATCACCTTTCTCTTTATTCTTTAACTTCTAATTCTTATGCTTTAGCCCCTTTTTGTCTTTTTTTCTTCTTTTCTTTTGTCTTTTCATGTATTTGTAGAATGTTAGTGTTTTTTAAAATTAATAAAGATATTGTTTAAAAATGATTACAAATGCCACTTACGACCCTGCTGTGCAAATCTTGCATGAACAAACTTCTGAGAAATCTGAAGTTAAGTGACAACCTGCCAAGTCTCATGATCTATACTAAAAATAAAAGATTTAGCTTCTTACTGCACACCTGTTTCCCCATCTCTTCCCACAATGTTGCCACTACTACTACTATCATCATGGTGTTCTGCCTTTTCTCAGTTCACGACTCAAGGTGATTGAGAACAGTTTTAAAGATAGCCAAAAATTCACAGCATACAAAATTAAAAAATAGTTACTATGAAACAGTTACAACCAATTAAAAGCATAAAACCATTAAAAGAAAACAAAATAAAAATCCATCATGTTATAAAAGCCTCCCCCCTTTTTAAAAGTCAGTTTTCAATAGCCTGCTGAAACAAGACAGTCTTCCCCTGCCTGTGAAAACACAGTAAGAAGGCTGCCCATCTAACTTCTCTAGGAAGGGAACTCAAGAGGCTGGTAGCAACCACAGAGAAGAACCTCTCCCATGTTTCCACCAGGTATACCTGTGAGGGTGGTAGGACAGAAAGAAGAGCCTCCTGAGAAGATCTCAAAACACAGGCAGATGCGTAAGGGAGACTATGGTCCTTTATGGCTTTTTATGGCAAGGCCAGCATGATGTAGTAGTTTATGGTGACTGCCAGCATAGGTAGTGGTTTGGATGTTGGCCTAAGATTCTGGAGACAAAGGTCTGAATCCCTGCTTGGCCAGTATGGTCCTTTATGGCTTTTAATGGTGAAAGACAGAAGGTGCAGTGGTTTGAGTGTTGGATTAACACTCTGGAGACCAGGGTTTGAATCCCTACTTGGCCATGGAAACCCACTGGGTGACCTTGGGCAGGTCATACTTTCTCATCCTCAGAGGAAGGCAAAGGCAATCCTCCTGTGAAAAAATCTTGCCCAGAAAACTCTGTGATAGGGTCACCTTAGGGTTGCCATATGACTTGAAGGCACATAACAATGTGGCTTTTTATGAAAAGCTTTGTTAAAATACCAACTTCAGCCATGAATTGGCTTTGTGGCCCAGAACCACTATAGTTTTGTTGCCTTTGGCTACAAAAAAGAGGCAGCAGCAGTGGCTTTCCACTCAAGTTTCTTGAGAAAACAAATCATGTGAAGATTGTGTAAATTCATTTTACACGCTAAGAAGCGCCACTGATACACTTAATACTACTGGCCTCAATAGCTTACTGTTGCTTATGCATTCCTGCGTAATTGCTTTACTGAGAGTCCTTCATATAGTTAGGCCTAGAGGAAAATGTCCTGAGTTATCAACTAAAAGATAAACATTTCAGATGTCCTCAAATAACCCTTCTTCCATATTCTGTCATTCAGACTTACAACTTCCTTAAGATTGAAAAAACAAAGAGGTATGGTTCTGGGGAAATTAAAAAAAAGAGTTTGTAAGCAATGAAATCCCCTCCACCCCAATTTCTTTCAATTATTTTACATCTTTTGCCAACTGGAAAACAGGAGAACTGTTCCCCCCCCCGACATTTTGGTTAAGCTTTGTGACTTGCTAAAAACTGGGATTAGAAACACATGGCCTTTCCCTAGTTTCTTGCTTCCAGTCTTAAAATGCAGTAGGCCACAGGAAAAGACAAGTCCCAACAAGCTCAGTATTCTGCAGTTAGATGCCAATTCTTTGGAAAATATTAACTCAGTTCGCTGAGATCTATGCTGCCGAAGAGCAGTTGTTTGCAGGTTCATCAGCCCATAACTTTTGGACTATAACCAGATAGAGCGAAACCCTGTCATGTACACTATCAAAACACAACATCACATTCAAGAGTCCACAAATATCTTTACCACCTCTCCCAACCATCCTTTCCAGGTCAAAGATTCCCCTCTTCAAGTTCTTTGTACGTGTATCAAAAGGAACAGAGGGCAACTTCCAGCCTACAGTCCTAATCTGACCCAAGAAGCTTCCCCATCCAGCCCACAGAAGCCTGCAGTCAAGCTACGTATGGGCCTGCCCTGAAGGGACTCCTTGCTATTTCTGACCAATAAGATCTCAATATTATTGAATACTGAAGTTAGGATTGTCCATGCCATCATATTTCCAATTTCTGTGTATAGTTGTGAAAGTCTGACAATGAAAAGTGCTGACAGGAAATAAAATCAACTCATCTGAAATGTGGTGGAAGAGTTTGACAGATACCATGGACTTCTAAAAAGACAAATGAATGGGTTCTAGAGCAAATCAAGCCTGAACTTTCCCTAGAAACCAAGATGACTAAACTAAGGCTGTTGTGGCCATATCATGAGAAGACATGACTCCATAGAAAAGACAATAATGATTGGTGAGGTAGAAGGCAACAGGAAAAGAAGACACATTACAGATGGATAGACTCAATGAAGGAAGCCAGGGCCCTGAATCTGAAAGACCTAAACAGGGTAGTTGATGACAGAGTGGCTTGGAAGTATCTCTTCCACAGGGTGGTCATAAATTGAAATGAACTTGACAACAGTTAACAACAACATCATCTCTTTCAATCTATGCAGTTATACCCTTTTAATAGCATTTTAATTGCTATGACTCCATCTTATAGAATCCTGGGTTTTCAAGAGCTATAGAGACTTCTCTGCCAGACACTTCTTGTGTCTGCCCACACTACAAATCCCAGGAATTCACAGGATGGCAATTAAAGTGGAATGAAACTGCTATAATTGTTTACTTTTTAAAAAGAGACCTATGTAGACCTAATTCCTAGTTGCCCACGGCTACCAAATCAGTGCTTAAATGTGAAATCAAGCAAGACAATTTCAAGTCTCCACAGAGACACAGATCTCACTGAGTGACCTTGGCCCAGTCACTTGCTCACAGCCTGATAGACGTTATTGGGGGCCATTTCACACTACTGAATTATAGTGCTATTACTCCACTTTAACTGCCATGGCTTTATTCTCTAGAATCCTGGGATCCATGGTTTCATGAGGCAGTAGAATTCTCCAGCTGAGAATTTTAATTATCACTCCCTAAACTGCAAATCCTAGGATTCCACAGGATACAACCAAAGCAGTTGAAGTGGAATCATAGTGCTGAAATTCTATAGTGTAAAAGGGACCCAGGTTTACTGAGGGGACAAAAACCTTGTATGCTACCTTGAAGAAAATCTGGAATATAAACATGACAAATAACCAAGACATCAATAAATCAATAAAGGCCAGATTTAATTTTTAAACAGTTTGTAAACGAGACCCAGCATGGTGTAGTGTTGGACAAGGACTCTGGGAAACCAAGATTCAAATCCCCACTGAGCCACAGATACACACTGGGTGACTCTGGATAAGTCTTGCCCTCTCAGCCTAAATTGAAGGCAACAGCAAACCTGCTCTGAATAAATCTTGCCAAGAAAACCCTAGGATAGTGCTGTCTTAAAGGCACATTGCAACAACATGTCTTTGTCAAAGCAGTGATTCACAAATCGTGTAGACTATCCTTCCACAATGTGGCACCTCTCAGATGTTTTGAATTATAGTTCCTGTCACCCCTGACTATGGAATAGAATGGCTGAGGCTAACAGGAGTTGTAATCTGAAACACCTGTGTGAAGGATGTACTGGGCAGATCTGGCTGAGGGCAGCGAATTGCAGTCCAGGGACTGCTCTGAAGGGGGACTGTGAGTGAAAAGCACATAATAGAAACACAGGCCGTTTCTGTAATACACTGTTATAATGCTATTATTCCACTTTCAACATCCTGTGGAATTCTGGGGTCTATAGTTGACCAAGGCCAAAGATGCCCCTCCCTAAACTGCAATTCCCAGGATTCCATAGAATATTGAAAGTGGAATAATAGCACTATAATAGTGCAGTGCAGAAATGGCCACAGAGGCTGTCTCTCGGAGAGCAGACAGGGTTTGGAGCTGATAGCAACAAGAGCGGATTTGACAGAGATGGACAGAGTTGACAGGGATAACATTTAGAGTTCTCAGAGACAGGACAGCTAGTCAGAAAGGAGAACTGACTCTGTTCTGGAGAGCCATGTCAGAAGAGATTGCTCAAGAGTTAATGTGTTGTATTAGTGAGCTTCAACAAACCTACACTTGCTATTATTTTTTATAGCTGTCTCTGGCTTCTTTTTCAAACCTGATAAGGAGTCAGCCACACCTACCCAAAAGAACCCACATGACAACAGAGCCAAAGGTCACCCTCTGGCCAAGGAACCCAATCCAGAAAGGGGTTCAATGGGGGAGCAAGCATAGGGTAAGTGGCAGGATTCCAAGGGCTGGAACTGCAGGGCCAGCCTGGGAAAAAGAAGCTGTCACAATCTGGTTCGGGAAAGCTGAAATATTCTAACAAAAACAAATTATGCTGATCTTACATGGTGCTGCTATTGCTTAGACACTCTCTCTCTCTCTCTCTCTATAACATTCAGCTGCAACTTTTGTGTTTCCTTTTGAATTTGTTATGACAATTAAGTATTAACTATAAATTTAACTTGTATCTGTACCTTTCTAACTCCAGTCCTAGCACTTTCATTACACATGAGTCAGGCTAGAATCCATTTTATTCTACCAGGGAGAAGCTGGCCCGACAAGACGAAAGGATGGAGGGGCAGGTATGTGTACATGTGTTGTGAGTATCACATAATGAGTGCTACCACCCCCTTCAAAAAAACAAAAAAAAAACAAAAACAAAACACCAAACCTAAACTGAAGTTGGCAACTCCACAGGAGATGCACTCAACTGGTTTCAAGGTTGTTATTGGCACAGTTTTTCCATGGGTTGTGCCCAGGGTACAACAGACAAGAAGGACAGGCACTCCCTAGAAACAGAGTCCCCAGTGACAACAGCAGCCCGTCAGGCTGAAAAAGCTCTTGCCAAGGATATTCTCTCTTGCAAGACTTTCTTTCTGATGTAGTTTATGCACTAGGTCTGAGTAATGTGAGAACAGGAATCCACTTGGGAGCCCCACATATTGTTTTGCAGCCCTCCTTGGTAGGCTATAAAAGTAAGAAAAGGAAGAGAGCTGTGTCTTCAAGCAGAACAGTGGGTAAAGTGAGCTTTTTCTCTCTTGAAAGGATTCTAAACTAACCACCATTGCTCTGTGGTGTGTGTGAGACTTACATTGTAATATAAATGAGTTTTTAAACATTGTACAGCACTTGGACAGTGACGAACACCAAAGACAAAAATTACAGCTAGCAGGAGGCAACCTGGAAAAAAAAACCAGTTTTTATGTTCTTAAAAGCGGTGAGGGGGAATCATTGTTCCTTTAAATTCTGTGTGCCTTGCTTGCTGCAATCTGAGACCTTTTTCCTGCACCAGCCTCACTCTAACTTAATGAAGTCTTCAAAACACCGCCTCCAGTCTGCCTTAAGAATGTTACAGTCATAGGCTGGGCTTTTCCACTGTTTCCACAAAAACCCTCTCTCTCCTCTCCCCATTTCTTTCTGCACTTAATAAGATACTTTGTTTTTGTTTTTTATTCTTTTTATTTAATCAAATGATGACATAAAAAACAACAACAAACAAAAAAGAATATAATAATACAATACTCTACAAGAAAATATCTGTAAGTCTCAGCTTATTCATTATTTCGCTTGGTATTCCTTACCTAAAGCTGCTTACAACCACATAGATGTGCACAACACACACTCCCAACCCAACTTCACAAATACAAAAACAATGTTTAACAGAGACTTTGGAGAACAGTTCTAATAAACTTAAAAACCAGTTGGGTATTTACTCTATGATTAACTGGTCCTAATATAGGCAGTACGCCATTCTTGCTTTTGAAAACATTACAGTCTCTCCAATCTGGTATGTCCCCCAAATGCAACTGTGTGTTGGTAGGAGTTGCAGTTTAACACATCTTGAGAGTACACTGGATTGGGGAAGGTCACATTACATAGCACTAATTTTAATTTTGCAAGGAGATAAATTAATAAACATTTTGTTTTAGCATGCATGCACGCACACACACAACACACACTCTTAAGTAAACAGCCAGAACATCTAGTTTGTTTTTAACAATTCCTGCCAGGTGGCAATCCTTGGCAGACTATCTTGGCTCAGCAGGAGAGGCTGTATCTGCACTATACTCTCTTCCTCCTTGTCCTCCCCCACTGTTCAAAACAAGCTTCAACCTGTCCCAACAGAAACTAGCCAGTTAAGGAACTAGCCAGGAAGTTCTTGATCTCCATTAAATCTCCCAGAATAAGGAGTGGGTTGGCATCACATTACAGGAGAGTACCTGGGTGTGGTGTGAACACCTCCTGTGCTAGGAGGAGGTAGATTAGACCACACTTGTTTGAGCAACTGCTGTGATTATATTTGTGGGGGGGACACCCAAGAGGCACCAGATCCCATCTAAACTTGGAAACTGTGTAGAGTCAGATCTGGTTAGAATTTGGATCGGAGACTGCCAGTGAATACCAAGTGCTATGGGCTATATTTCAGAAGAAGGAACTGGCTGGCTGTGTGTCTCTGCCATCAGAAGTGGCTTCTTGGGACAGTGGCTTCCTGATAGTGGCAATGAAACTGTGGAACTCTCTCAAGTGAAGTTCATTATTTCCCGAGTGGTTTTAAGACACCTGACACAGATTGTATTATTTCTGAAGTGTTTTCAGCAGACTGTGGTGCAGTACGGGGCCTAAATACCCTAAAGGCACCAGATCCGTCTGATCTTGGAAACTAAGCAAGGTTAGCCACTAGGATATTGCCAATGAATACCAGATACTGTGGGCTGTATTTCAGAGGAAAGAACTGGCAAAACCACCTCTGAGTATTCCTTGCCCAAGAAAACCCTATGAAATTAATGAGGTTGCCCATAAGCTGACAGGCATGCACACGTGAGCACACACACACGCACGCACGCACACAGAGAATGGGATGGACCTGCACGGATGAAGAAAGTGCAAGAAGCCATTAATGAAGTCAGGTAAGGCCCAGCTTAAGTACTTGGAGGCATGGAACACATCAGTGCAGCACTGTTGTAAGACTAAGTAATGTATTCACTTTAGACGGCAGATGCTGAAAGTGGCAAATTTTCCACTCCCCCTTCCAATTCCAGCACAGTCCCTGCAGCCCTGGAAAGCTGCCAGTGGTCATCACCCAGACACCTGCCAATGCCCAACCTGCCCAGTGCTCCAGAAAATAAAATATATGTGGTGGAAACAGCATCAGTCACCCATTCCTATTACTACAGAGAGAGGAAGACACACAGCTCCTATGTCAGGGAAGAAGGTGGTATCAACTGCACTCTCTACCCTGAATGGTCCCCCCGCACCTCTATGGCATTTAGGGGCACAGTTAATCTCTGATGCGGTGGTGTCCCAGGGCATCATGACTGCATGCTGTACCTCTTTCTTAGGGGAGGGGCACTACCTTCTGAGACACGGCAGGAGGAACTGGCAATGCCCTTGCGTCGTCTTCCTCTGGTGGCAGAGATGGTGAGTTTTTCTCTTTGGTGGTGGTAGGAGGCACCACAGTTGCCTTCTTTAAAGCAATCACAACTGCCATCTTCTTTTTCAGTGACAGCAGATTAAGAAGATGATGCCACCAGGTCCTCCTCATCTTCTCTTTCTGGTACAGATTCTCTTCCATCTCTTTTAGTATGAAGGGAGGGTACCCCAGGATGTGGAGAGTGGGGTTGAGCTGCTCTAGGAAATGTAGGAAGCTGCCATTGTACCAAACTAGAGTATCTGTCCTTCTAGAACAATGGTGAGAACCATGTGGTCCTCCAGATGTTTGTAAATTGCAAATACTGCAATCCCTAAATAAGTTGCTCAACAGTTATGCAGGTACTGACAGAATAAACCAAGCTTCTCCTTTAGGGATGCAGCTGGAGATGATGGAAGTTATAGTCAAACACATCTACAGGCTAGGATATACTAATCACTGGAAATAAGCAGTGCCCAAGATGTTGCACTGCAATTCCCATTGCTCCCAAGCCAACATACAGAAGGATGTTACTTTCCAAGGGTCTTATGATCATCTTACTCTTTTGTTCTCCTAATTAGAGAAATCCTTGCACTTGTGTGTGCAGAGGTCATGCCAGAAGAGGGCACACTTTAATTCCTTGCCTAAGAAAACACTATGACATTCTTGGGGTCACATAAATGAAATAATAATTGACCAGGTACAAGTGGGGGAGACTGTTTTTGTTAATAATATGTGTAGGATGTCAATAAATTTAATATAATGAAGAATTATGAAAATTGCAGCTAATTATTGATTTTTTTATATACTTATAATATACAAACATAATTCAGTTAACAAATCCTCTAAGAAAAAAGCTTCTTTTTACAAAATCTTTTTATGCCTGCCCAGCCCCTTTCCTCCTAGTCCTCTGTTTAGCTAGAAGTTTTACAGCAGCATTGGCATGAGGAAGATGGTAAAGGGGGCTGGGAAACACAAACTTTCAATGTTGGGTTGCAATCCATCTCTGTAGTAGACAATGGCCATAAAGCCTGGCCAGAGAAAGAGCAGGATTCTGCTCTAGCTGGTCCAATTGTGGTGGTGCGTGCCTTCTTACAACAGGCAAGGTAAACAGCAACTGCCTTTCGAATCCCTTACCAAGCATGCATGGAAAGCAAAACAGAGACAAGGGGAGAGCAGATAAGCCCCCCTCATTTGCTCCAGCATGTTAAAAAAAAAAAAAAGGGATAGATCTTTAAGTTTAGCCACCAAAATGGAAATTATTATAAAAGTGGACACTGGGGGAGGAAAACAAAAACTGTCTCTGGATACATTTTGGAAGAAGCCTTGAAGTGGTCTCTAGAAGATCCCAAGTGTCTTGTTTACTCATCCAATGCTTACTCAACATGGTTGTTTCATTTCACCTGTGCATATATTTTTAATTCTGAATAAAAAGACTTCTGAAACATGTTCAAGCTTTTCTTCTTCTTCTTCTTCTTCTTCTTCCCTCCTTTCTTTCTTTCTTTCTTTCTTTCTTTCTTTCTTTTTTTTTGGTGGTGGTGCAGGAACCACTCCCTATTACTTCCATGTTATTTCTGCCTCTGGTACCAAAGTTTCTGTTAAAGAAGTACTACCCAGGAGCACAGCTACTTCATTAATGTTTACTCTTAACCTATTTTAAGAGTAAAATGTTTATATATTTTAATTAAAAAAACTAAAAACAAAACAAAAACAAGGAACAGCAGCCCTTGAGCACTTGGTCAAGGTGAAAAATTGCCCCAACAGAAGTTTCTGACTCTTACAGTAGGTGTTCTATCCCACTCTTTAAACCAATTATTTCTACATTGATTTTACTCAAAGCTTGCTTAAGTTTGCTTTTTCTTGTTTCTTGATCTCCATGCACATTCACTTTTCCTAACACTCGTTCTGAATCCCAGAAATACCTGCACTGTCTCTTTGATGTGGATTCCCTGGGTTTGAGGTAACTGGTTAGCAGTAAACAGCTGTTATTCAGTTATCCTGCCTTTCTCCCAATAGCAAGACTCAATATGCTCAGAAATATAGAACAAGATACAACTATATCAAATTCTGACTGTAATATAAAGAGGGATAACTTTGGTCTTTTTACAGTATAACTAACTTTTTAGTTACTTTCACACTTGGAAAT
This sequence comes from Ctenosaura bakeri, assembly GCA_948474755.1. NCBI lineage: Eukaryota > Metazoa > Chordata > Lepidosauria > Squamata > Iguanidae > Ctenosaura > Ctenosaura bakeri. Next base: position 1,348 of record CAOLHI010002704.1, on the reverse strand, counting down.
TCTGACCTCACTATACTATCTAGGATGATTATCACCCGACTCATGTTGTGCCTTGTGCTGATGCCTCGGGGTCTGTGGTTGGTGTAGAGGAGGTGATACAATTCTTCAGTGGCTTGTAATATCCAGGGGGAAAAAACAACTTTTGGTTGTTGTTTTTTAAATGTGAAAGTAATTAGTTACCATTTCAAAACTACAATGGAAATTAATTAAATTGGGTGGGCTTTGGAACTTTAACCAATTACTTTGTAACAGTCTAGGTTCTGCATATTAACATTATATGTTCTAAAGTGTGGTTAGATCTTCCCACAGTAACTCTGGGTACCTGTTTAGACTCTCTGTTTTATGGACAATATGCCTAGGTAAGTGTGGAGAACACTCCAACCAATGATTTGCAAACACTAATTAAGGAAGAATGTTTATTGTAGTAAACCCCACAATAAAATTAGAAGGTAAAGCTGTGTGTGAACAGGGAGAGGGAAGTATAGCACATACTTCTGTAATGTATCTGTTCCATACAGGAGAGCCCCTACTTTTTGATTCCTCACTATTTGACGCTTCTTAAATTAAGGACACATTCCATTAATTCAGCAGGAGGTCCACTCTTTCATCAGTTCTCCTTGCCTACAGAGGCTCACTTGGAACGATTCACACACATACACTGGTTGCAAAGTGAGCTGAAAGGGTGGAAAAAGGGGCCAAGTGGGTTGAGAGACTTTGCAAGCAGCGCATGTGTGGCTGGTCCCAAGTGAGCCAAGTAAGTCCTTCATGCTTCCTCCAATACAGTACATGGATTCCACTTTACAACTTTACAACCAATTCAGTTTTCTGACACTGTTCCTGTCCCTAACCTGTCAGGATCTATGAGGGAAGTCTATACAGTGATGGTGAACAAACACGCTCTTGTTCCTTCTAATTCCTCTCAGGGCTTAATTTGAGTTTACACCCAGAATTTGGGTTCTCCAACTCTCCTAAAAGCTAAGTTTGTATCCCCAGACTTTACAGCAAAAAAAAAGGAAGACTTCGAGAGCATTATCCACTTTTGAACATTACTACTGGAGATGGTAATTAATAAACAGCAAGACAGGTCATTATACTTCATGTTGCAGGGAATGTAGGCAGAACCAAATGGTTAGGCAATATATGGTAGATTAACCATGTGCTTTCAGATGTAAACTAACAAAGGAGAGTTGACAAACACATCCAGGCCTGTTTGCCAAGTGGCAACTTACTAATACATAAAGGTCATTTTCTGGTTTGTCAGATTTTTTTTCCTGAATAATTTTTTTTTTTTTGTTAGATAGATTTTATTAACAGGATTACTAATACTACTGAAAAAAACAGCTGTTAT
>CAOLHI010002703.1:0-233044 GCA_948474755.1 Ctenosaura bakeri | reverse complement strand
TCTTTTTTTTTAAATATGATTTCAATGTATATAAACTAGAAATGCTAATAATTTTAATACAAATGTGAGCAGACCTGAAGTTTTTCAAAAGTGCACATACATAGTAGAATTAAGAGTGGTAACTGTTCCCCTTCACACAGGAAATGTTCTGAGATATTTCTGAATAGTCAATATTTCCTTTTAAAAGAAAGATTTCCAAATGGCCTGGAGGGAGGCAGAATTCCCAGTCTCCCAATATTAACTTCAACTCTTGCACAGCAAGCCACACAAATCAGCTCCCTGGGATTCTTGTATTCCAAATTCCCTTTAGAAGGAAAAAGGCTCCAAAAAACTCCTTTCATTAAAACATTTATGTAGCTTTTATGTGTGTTTCTACATATTTGCAGTATGATTGCAGCCAGCCAAACAATTCTGATGAAATTATTATCTTGGACACCATCCACAAATCCCCAGTAAAATGAATAGGAGTTCTGGAAAGGCTGTCATTTTGTTTCAATCAGACTCCAGTGAATTTGCCCTGTTGGTGAATTCTAAATTGCTTCCATTTGTCAGAATTGCTTCTATTTGCATCCCCCAGAAGCTTCCTCATCACAAGAGGAGACAGTGCTCTTAGTTTAAGTCTGACAGACCTGACATGGGCTTAGCTGAACATTTTTGGTCATTTTTGAGATACTGAACCTTTCTTGTTTGTGATTTTTGGGCTTCACCTGTCAAAAATCCCAGCCAGTAGCAAGGGTCTGTGATAAAGAATTATGGAAACTGTAGTCCAAAATATCTGGTGATCATAGCTTTCCCATCCCTATTTTAGGCTTTGAAGCTGTAGAATTCTTAACAGTTACCTTGTGAGAAAAGAAAAATCATAGTATTTTGGGACATTATTTTCTAATATCAAAATACAGTGGTAAATAGAAAATACTATTGAACTGAATTATCACCTTAACAGATCCAGGCCACATGACAGATTTCACTTGCTAGGCAATGTTTAAGCGAAGTTTTTTGAGCTATCAGATGCAATGTGTGATAATTACATATACACATAACTATAAGTGTTTATATGCAAGCTAAGCTTGAAAGGAGTATGTGTGTGTGTATAATCATAACTTTTTTTAAAAAAAATGTCAACAGCATCTGGAAACCTGAGACAATTTTGGACTTTTCCAGCTGTGATAGTATGCAAACAAGAACAATGAATCTTTCAGTACATCCCATGTCAAAATAAAGCTGATCTTTGCTGGATTGAGGCTTGAGTTGGGGATGTAGCTTTGCCACAGTCAAGTGGGTATATGGGTGTACACACACATATCATACTTACTAAAAAGTACTAATGTACATTGTCCTCTACACAGTTAGTTAACTATGCAGTGTGAAAGTGGTACTGACTCCTAAAAGAACTCTGCATAGTTGTACACAGACAGTTCTTTTGGAGTCAAAACCACTGCTTGTGGGGGTTTTAGTTTTGAGTAAGCATACTTAGGCATGCAGTGCCTGGAACTGAGCTGTAAGCCATCTCAGGTGCATATCTCACTTTGATTGGCGGGCCACTGATTGTATTTGGACATCATGACAAGGAGGAGACTGGAAACTTCTGCTTCCATTTTTGAGGATTAAGGAGGATTAAGGTTAAAATCCTGTCTCATGAGTACCAAGGTCCCCTTTGATATGCAAGTGCTCTATCTTAAAAGTGAAAGAGAGAATTTATTTTAATCCTTGATTGGATTAATGATTGGTCCTTCCATAAATCATAGTCAAGCAGATGCATCTGGATTAGAAAAAAGCTAAATCTGAATGAAGCTAAATTTCAAAGATTTTTCTTAAAGACAAAAACACAACCATAGCTAACTACTCATGAAAACTGTCTTAATTAGACAAGCCCAAAACTATCTTCATTAGGCAAACCTAATATTGGCTGATTACTTGGTTGGTGTATGTGCATTCTTAATATACTGGCTGTCTCTTAGTTGTGCTTCTTAATACTTTGGTTTAGTTACTGTAATATTTGGTCGTATTATAAACAAGGGTGGATAGGCTGGAAACATTGCTTTAAATCTGGCAAATACTATATCTAACAAATACCATTTATACCAACAATGTGAAATGTCTTGGCCCTCCAGATGTTGTTGGACAGCAAGTCCCATAGTCCCTCACCATTAGCTATGTTGGCCAGGTCTGATGGAAGTTGCCATCTGACAACATTTAGTGGGTCACATATTACAAATGAGCAAAATTTGTAGATGACTGCTTTTGTGAAAGCAGTCTACACTTGTTTTTTAAACTATTCACATTCTTATTCTTCCACGTCTATCCCCCAGCTTCTAATTCATTTTTTAAAAACAGATATGGTGGAATAAATTAGTGGTCTGGGCAATATGTGTCCCTTTTGAACCTGGAGTGCAGCATTAATTTTAACCAGAAGCAAATATTAGCAGCACATTACATCTTCTGAGGAACAACGAGGATCAAACCACACGTTTCTTTCAAGATGCAGCAAGCAATTCCTTGTAAAGGGATCACTGCTGGGCACTATGACTTGTAAATGCAGGCAGATGGCATTCAGCACAGGACTACACTAGAAACAAAGGGTTAAAGCACATCCCTAAGCTAGAGCCCTCATCTGAATCAAGTCCTGTCCTCTTACTCTTGAGTAAGGAAGAAAAAAAGGCATAGCTGCTATCTGTTTTTGAAGTTAACATGTCAAACTGATTGTGATTATTTTTATTACAATGATTTTAATGAATTTATTGTTTCATTGGTTCATTACTTTTTAATTTCTCTTATTATATTTAAATATTTTGTGGGTTTTGTTACATTTGTTATACTTCAGGCCTTGAGTCCTTATCTGTCTGATATACTCTGTTCTTTTTAGGGAATGGTGTGGTACAAACATAACGCTCCTAAATTTTACCAGTCCTTAATAGCTCGGGAAAGGAATGCAGAAGTGTAAACTCTTTCTTTCATACATTTCATTAATTGTCATTTACAGTTTCTTCTTCTCTCCAGCTCCACCCAAGGCCTTAACTATGGTCAAGGTTTATACCTACAGTTACATTAACCATGGTTACCAGTAACCCTTTTCGTCAGGACTTATGGAACAGTTTCAACTCCTGGTTACAATGAGAATCCTGGTGAGGTTGATACATGCATAACCCTTCACCGCAGTTAATGCCACTAGAAGGAAGGTGAGGGATAATTTATGCATGAGAGGTGATAAACTATTGGAGCGGCTACCCAAATCACATTCCACTTCTTATCTGTTGATCTAGGTTGTAGATCAGTTCTAGGTTTGGAAAAAGTTACTTTTGGGGACTGCAGTTCCCAGCAAGAATGACTGGGTGATTCTGGGTAGTATAGTAGTCAAAATGTTTCTTTTCCCACCTCTGAAATTAAGACTATCCTGTCTGCATTGGTCCAAGATGGCATTTGTCTGTTCCTCTTTCTTGAAACCAAAATGAATGTTCCTCTAATTACTTCCCTTTTCTATTTTTTTAAATTACAGGGACCCCCTAAGAATTCAGAAGTTGCAGAACCAAATCCGACTGGAAAAAGAAGCTGCCCAGTGGTATCAGCAGCACCAAAATCTGCCCTCATCTCCAACTTTCCCACCTCCACCTTCATTCCAGGAACTTGAGTCCAGTCACTCTGTTGCTTGCACCCCTGTGCAAATGAGTGTTCTCAACTCTCATTCTGCTCCCACCATGCAGTCATCCAGCTCCTTCAACTACGCCCGTCCCAAACAGTTCATTGCTGCTCAGAACATTAGCCCTGCTTCAAGCTATGTAACACCTTCATCTGGATCATCCACATCGAGCCTCCCGTCCCCTATGTCTCCCACTGCGTCACAGAAACAATTTGGCAGAACATCTGGTCCCCCTTTCTCTCAGCCGTTTTCACCTGAGGGGGAGTATCCATGGTCTCCTTCCCCACCCCCTCCTCCACCCCCTGTTTTTAGTCCAACCTCCACTTTTTCAGTGGCTGATTCCTTTCCACTGCCGCCACCACCTCCACCTCCTCTCCCAACTTCTGTCCCCTCACCTTCTCGCAGTCTTTCTCCAACATCTAGATTTTCCAACTCTACCCAGTCACCAGCAGCCTTCCTCAGCTCCATGCTACCATCCCAGCCGCCTCCAGTCTCTGTTAATGCACTAGGACTTCCAAAGGGTGTGACGCCTCCGTAAGTAGAAACAGTTGATGCCTTTGCAAAAATTGCATTTTAATATTTGTTTCACCTTTAGAACTGTGTTTGTGTTTTTTAAGCTCATTAACAGAATATTTCTAAATCTTTGAACTGTTATTCTTTCTTTTATTCATATGGTACTTTATGCTGCTCTTATTTTGGACTATGTCTGACCAATTTCCTACTTCTGGGCACAGGAGGAAACACACTGGTATTTAAAGGGAAAAAATAATTACAGTCTGACAGAAAATTCTAGGTTGGGTCACAGTTGATCCATTATTATGTGTCTTTGTGGTCCAGCGACCACTGGCTTACTACACCTTTGTCACGGCACTTAGATTTCCTCTCTTATCTGGTCCTGTCTTCCTGCAGCAGCTTTGTGGCAACTAAACCTGGGACTCACTCAGAATCTGGAAAACTTACCTTTAGGGGCTGCCTGCAGGATTCTGGAAGTTTCAGTCCTAAAAAAGAACTTTTCTAAGTTCTGACCAACTACAGCTTCTCTATCCTTCCCTTTTAAGTCATCCTATACATGGGCATCCATCCAAGTAGACCCAATGTCAAGAACCATGCTGTGTGTCAAATCTGAAATGACCTAAAGCAGGTGTCGGTGAGCACTACCCTGGGTCAACTAGTGGAGTTTATGGTATCTGTCAGCAATAACAGTAGGGCAATCTTGTCAGCACTGTCACTCCAGCTGCCTTGTTTGCAACTGGGTCAGTGCCCCATGCTCCCACCAGAGTTGCTTGGACTGTCCCCTTTGACTAAGTCTGTTTCCTGTGCCTGAGTACATGCCGATCTAAGCAGGGCCTAATAGGTTTCTGAAATAATTAAGTTTTTATTAAGTGAAGCAAAAGCTGCTGAAAATTATTGTAGGTTTTTATGGGGGGGTAACGTATGTTAAAACTGGTTAAGGCTATAATTCTGAAGAGAGAGGGGACACACACAAAAACCCTGATTAGTTGGAGGCATCATTTGCATTTTCATCCAGCTGAAGCTAATGAGGCTGCAGAAACTGAGTTGTTTGTCCTTCCTTTATTGCAGGTGGGTTGTGGCTCTGAGGCTGCATCGTCACCCAAGACTGTTTTTGTGGCCCTCTAGCCTTCTAGGCTTGCTGAACTTCACTTTTTCTAGCTCCCCAAAACAGGTGAATTGTCTTTTCTGGAAGTTTCCAAGATTAGCAATTTACCTTTTAAATAGGTAGCAGGACCTCATACATATGCACATGCCATTTAACATCAAAAATATCCCTTTGGAGAAAAAAACCAAAGTGATTTTTTGGCTGCTTCTTTCTTTGGCAGCTTGTGTACCCATAGAGAGTCCTAGCAGCTGAAAATTAGCCCCTAGACCTGCCTCAGTTGCCCAGCCCTGCTTTATTGGCCACTACCACTGTAGGTAGGATGACCATATACAAAAGAGGACAAATCTTCTGCTCTTTTCCCAGTTGTGTGGAACAGGGAATTTCAGCAAGTGTAAATTTTGTTACAAGCTACAGCTCAAGGAATCACTGTTCTCCTCAGTTATTAAAGGTACAGGAGCCCCATTCTCTTCTGTATCTGGGTCCCCTAAGGAGTTCCAATTCATTCCTATTGTTCACTGGATAGATGATTAAAAGGACTTTTCACATAGTAATATTAAGCTAGTACAGTATTAAGGACTGTGTGGAACCTCCATATTAATTCTACATCAATCTGACAGTGCCTGTCCCATAACCAAACCCCATCTGTTGTGAGTAAAATTCCCTTCAGTAAAAGTCCCCTATGGCTTTAATTATAAACTTTTCCCACAGCACTTCTGGTCTTGCAATTTTGTTCTGTTTAGTGCAGGATTGGATGGACAGCCCCTTAGTTAGTCATTCAGCTCGTGTTCTGGCAAGGAGATGATAAGTTTTACTCTAAGAATGGGAAAGGAATGGGAAAATGAAACTTCCAGCATCCCACACCATTTGCCACAATTGCTAGGATGGATGGCAGATGAAGCCCAACAGCATACCATTCCTCTCTTTATTTTATTGTTGCTGTTTTCTCACTTCTTACTTCCTGCCTACTGGTTCTTTCCCACACATAACCCTTCCTCACCTCCCTCCCATGTCTGCATTGTGAAGGAAATATGTTCCACGACTCCAGTTTCAATTCATAAACTTGCAGTTCCACTTCATACTGCTACCCATACAAGCCTGTTTCCTTTAAACAGCTATTAATTGAAAACATCTCCAGCTCAGAATTACCTTTTACACAGTTCCAATATCAAGGGTTATTGATGTCTGCCACGTTGTATCAGTTCCAGTAACACAACTAGAGTACAGGAAAATTCCCATTTTGGACTACAGCTGTGAGAATTCTCCAGCCAGCCTGGGCAGCCTGGTGAAGCTTTTGCAGGCAAGGTACAAAGTCTGAAGAACCATCCCAGCTGCCAAGCACTTTGAGTTCCTCCAAAATGAGGAACAGTTATACAATTATAACTTTAATTATGGCTACAGTTATGAAGGAGGAGGGGTTCTGATACCCATACAAAATTCTTCCTGTCTTGCTACTTCTCTTGCGATTTCTGGTACAAGCTGCGAATTTTACAACCCACTGTAGGGTGTGGCTTTTATCCTGTTGTGGGAGTTCCTGACACAGGCCAAGGTAAACTTCACACATCTTTAACCATTTCTTGGTTCCATTGGCTGCATCTATATCTGTTTCTGGTGGTTCCGTTGATAACGTTTGGAAGGACTGTGTGTGACTCTAGAGGTTTTCTTTTGAACTTCATTCCCTCCTGACATTTCTGGTTACCAAACTGAACATTTCTTTTAGCACTACCACCCTTTTTACAGTTTAGTGCTAAAGTGTTAGAGCATTTTAACACTATGACTATAATGAACCATTTTTTAAAATTAAATGTATGAGAAAGGAAATATGGATGAGCATGAAGAGGATGGCAGGAAACTGGAGGGAAACTGTGACCATGTCACAACTTAACCACACTGTATGTGGGAGAAAAGAATTGTTGATAAGAAACATGTAGATCTAGGGTAGCTCTGAACTCCAGTGCAGCCAGCAACAAACAAGTGCCAAAAACCCAGTATATTTCGGGCCTAATTGGATATGAGTATGTAAACAACTGTTACAAGCAGTGAAATCTTGAAACAGGAGGAGGGGACCTGACATTTACCAAAACCTTTGGGCAGTCTGGAAGAGCTCTTCTGCATTGCAAATGCACCCCCAGTGTTGCATTCACATTAATAGAATCATAGAATCATAGAAATGTAGAGTTGGAAGAGACCACAGGGGCCATCCAGTCCAACTCCCTGTCATGCAGGAACACCCTCAAAGCACTCCCGACAGATGGCCATCAAGCCTCTGCTTAAAAACCTCCAAGGTAGGAGACTCCACTACTCTCCGAGGCAGCAGATTCCACTGCCGGACAGCCCTGACTGTCAGGAAGTTCTTCCTGAGGTTCAGGTGGAATCTCCTTTCCTGCAGCTTGAATCCATTGCTCCTTGTCCTGGTTTCTGGAGCAGCAGAAAACAAGCCCCCTCCTTCCTCTACGTGGCATCCCTTCAAATATTTAAACATGGCTATCATGTCCCCTCTTAACCTCCTTTTCTGCAGACTAAACATACCCAGCTCTCTCAGTCTATCCTCATAGGGCATGTTTTCCAGGCCTCTCACCATTTTGGTCACCCTCCTCTGGACTTGCTCCAGCTTGTCAATATCCTTCTTGAATTGGGGTGCCCAGAACTGGACACAGTATTCAAGATGGGGTCTAACCAAAGCAGAGTAGAGTGGTACCAGTACCTCCCTCGATCTAGACACCATACTCCTGTTGATGCAGCCGAGAATTGCATTGGCTTTCTTGGCTGCCGCATCACACTGCTGACTCATGTTCAGCTTGTGGTCTATGAAGACTCCTAGATCCCTTTCACACGTACTGCTATCCAGCCACGTGTCCCCCATCCTATATTTCTGTATTCCATTATTTCTGCCTAAGTGTAGGACCTTACATTTCTCTCTGTTGAATTTCATTTTGTTCGCCCTGGCCCAGCTCTCCAATCTATCCAGGTCATTTTGAATTTTGATCCTGTCCTCTGGCGTATTAGCAATCCCTCCCAATTTGGTGTCATCTGCAAATTTGATGAGCATGCCCTCTATTCCTTCATCTAAGTCATTGATAAAAATATTGAACAGCACTGGGCCCAGGACAGAACCTTGTGGCACCCCACTAGTCACTTCTCTCCAGGATGAAAAGCAGCCATCCGTGATCACCCTTTGGGTTCGGTCGGTCAACCAATTACATATCCAATTAACAGTAGCCCTGTCTAGCCCACATTTTACTAGCTTCGATGCAAGAATGTCATGGGGAACTTTGTCAAAGGCCTTACTGAAATCGAGATATGCTACATCCACAGCATTCCCTTCATCTATCAAGCTAGTAACTCTATCATAAAAAGAGATCAGATTAGTCTGGCATGACTTATTTTTGAGAAATCCATGTTGACTTCTCGTGATTATTGCGTTGTTTTCTAAATGATTAGAAACTGAACGCTTAATGATCTGCTCCAGGATCTTTCCGGGTACCGATGTCAGGCTGACTGGGCGATAATTATTTGGGTCCTCTTTTTTTCCCTTCTTGAAGATGGGGATAACATTTGCTCTCTTCCAATCTGCTGGAACTTCTCCTGTCCTCCAAGATTTCTCAAAAATTATAGCAAGCGGTTCCGAAATGACCTCTGCCAGCTCTTTTAATATCCTAGGATGCAATTCATCTGGCCCTGGAGACTTGAATTCATCCAATGCGGCCAGGTATTCCTGTACCACCTCTCTACTTATTAAGTGCCTCATTTCCTCTGCTTCCTCCCCTGCTCCCCTACCGCCAGGTTGAGTGCTTGTATCCTTCTGGGAAAATACGGAGGCAAAGAAGGTGTTAAGTAGCTCTGCCTTTTCTCTCCCCCCTGTGAGTAATTCGCCATCTTCTCTGCGTAGCGACCCTACTGTCTCCTTCTTTTTCCTTTTGCTGCGGACATATTTAAAAAAACCCTTTTTATTGTTTTTAATGTCTCTGGCCAGCCTAAGTTCGTTCTGTGCTTTAGCCTTTCTGACCTCCTCCCTACATCTCCTGGCTACTTGCTTAAATTCTTCTTTGGTGGTTTCCCCCTTCTTCCATTTCCTATACGTGTTTCTCTTAACTCTTAGCTCAGCTGAGAGTCTTAATTAATGAGTGCGCACAATGGAACATGTTTGTTGACACTTAGTAAGATGCTTTTAATTATGTTCCTTGTATCAACAGTGTTATGCTGGAGTAGAAGTATAGCCTAAATCCAATTGCTAGCCCAAGTTAGAGTAAAACAGGAGTAGATATAATGCATCCCTCCGGATGTGGTTGGACTGCAACTCCCAGCATTCCTTGGCATTTGTAATAGTAGCAAGGAAGTTGCAACCCAACCACATCTGGAGGGCCATGTGATTACTATTCCATAGTAAACCCAGTGAATCAATTGCTCAGCAGTAAGTCAACACTCATGTAAATCCTATTAATTCGGTGGGTCTATTGTAGTTGGTGCTAACAGTTGGATTTAGGTCATTGAATCAATGGGATTTACATAAATGTTGATTTACCATTCAACCATTGATTCATTGAGTCTGATCTAGTTGAGATTAGCAATTAAATTTTGACTATGACTTTAGGTCCCAGCTTTCTTTGTTTGACACTGGTTAGTGTTGGCTACTTCTTAGGAAGTTTAGGAGACTTATCAGGGAAGAATTGTGTTGATTATTTTTGTTACTTAACAAAAACAGCCCTGTGGATTTTCATTCAGGCCACATTTTCTTTTTGACCACTGTCAGGCCTTTCCATGCACTCTTGCTTGTAAATAGCTCTCTGTAGGTCTCACAATGCCTTTCCAGTCCTAAAATTGTTGAGTTGTCGCCTGTTACTTAAAGGTCAAAAGCTCAGCAGAGTTGTCCTTCTCTTTTCTGATTAATTCCAACTGGCACAAAGTCTGGGGAAATAATAGCAAACACGTCCTTTATAATTGTGGTGAAAGTTAAGGAAATAATGGATGAAAACCTCCTATATACAAGCAGAAGAATGGAATTCTTACTCAACTGAAGCCAGAGGAGACATCTTGATTTCCCATGAAATTAAAGTTTTATAAAGCTCTCAATCAAGACTCAATAACATTTTTCCCCAAACATGTGGCATGGGAACATGAGCAATAAATATCACATAGACATTTCAATTCAAAGGAGATCCATCTTTATGAATTAGAGGCCTCTGTAGGCTGTGGATTTGGCTTCATTGTCCAAACCATAATTGTTCAAGTGAACATTTTCCAGTTGGCTAGCTTTAAGGTGTGAGTTTGCCAACATATAGGTTTAGCCATTCCAAATTCTTGCATTTTTTTAAAAAAGAGGCATCCAACCAAAATCTGTTTCTCAAGTATCTTTACTGCATATAATTTTTAGAAATAGCAGCCTGGGTACATAATAAACACCAGTTTGGTCTTAAGTATTGATTGAAACACAGACACACATACAAAACCAGCATTAAGCATTTGATTGAAGCACATGAAATACAAAGTGTGTTTGAGCAGTGATTCCTAACCTTGGTTCTCTAAATATTGAACTTCCATAAGCCCCAGCCAGTATGGTGAGGGATTCTAGGTATTGTATTTCAAAATCGGGGCTCACAGGTTGTGAAACACTGTGTTAGCGGGAGTAGAGGAAGTATGCATCACTAGTGGCTTGTACCAATCCCAACCAGACCTCTTCCCATCCATGGCGATTTATATGGCAGCATGGTGACCCAGCAGGAGTAGTGGTTGGGGTGTTGGAGTAGGACCCTGGAGACCAGGGTTTGAATCCCTGCTTGGCCCTGGAAATCCACTGGGTGACCTTAGGCAAGGCATACTCTCTCAGCATTAGAGGAGGATGAGGGCAAGCCTCCTCTGAATAGATTTTGCCAAGAAAACCCCATGGTAGTTTTAGCTTAGGGTTTCCATGAGTTGGAAATGACTTAAAGGTACACAGCAGCAGCAATAATGGCAATCATGCTGAGATACCAGCAGGATCTTCTGGGCCTACAACAGTGTATGTGGATTGGTCCCTCCACCCTACCAGCAATCCTTTGGCAAAACCTGCTGCTTATGTACACATACTACATCATGATAGAATGGCAACCTTTCTTTTAACCTAAGTTTTTTCTCATATTAATTCCTTCCCTTGGCTTTACCACTAACAAATTAGTCAATATGTTTGTGCTCCAGGGAAGCTACCATTTTATTTCAGTTGTGGTGCATGCAGAACAATCACCAGTAGAGATCAAAATGGTCTGTTCTAACCCATTAACAATTAGCTTGGAAAAGTTTTTTTGCAGGCTGCAGTTTCCAGAATGTCACAATAGCTAAACATTTCTACATTCTGCCCTATGAAAGTCCACTCAGAAGTCTTGCTGAGTTTAATGAGGAAGTAATGTTACTTCCAGTTACCTCTGCTATGGATCTGGATTAGAAGATGTGGAGTGCTCTTTTAGAGCTGCATCAAGCAACAAAATGCAGTTTATTTCCATACTGCAGTTTAGTTAGAGGTTAAGAGTTATTACAGTATTTTCTCTTTCTTAGTTTGACTGTGTCCTTCTCAGCTAGTAGATTAATGTGTGGATAAGTAGTGAATCCTCAAATCATGAACACCATGGCAAAAAAATTGAAAGGGAAAAAAAGCATCAAATTGATTCTGTTTTATTGCTCTCTTTTCACAAAATCCTGGCTTTCACTTGCTTCTATGGGGAGCCCATATCCACAGTTTTATTTGCATTTCAAGAATTGCATGGGTACGCCTGAGAGTGCAGCTGGCTTCTAGGAAGAGACTGCAAGTATACAGTGGATAACCACTAGAAAGAGACTGTAGAATTAGTCATATCTCAATGACCAGACTGAATTCCTTTTAAAGTCAGGAGGGGTGGGGATGCATTTCTAGTTTATGGGTATATCAGCTTAAAAAGGGAGACTTATAGAGGATTTACCAGGAATTAGTTGTAGACATTTTTTGAGGGACAATTAACTCTGGATACTTTCAGAGAATTGCACTGTATATGAAATTGCTCTGTATGAAATGTAATGGCCTTGAATTAGAGTAACAGACACTAAATTTGATAGAAGCCTTTGAACTAGAAAAGTTTGTTTTGGAAAGTACATTGTTTACACATTCCACAATTACTTTTTTCCGCTTTATTGCTAATACTACATTTAATTGCTGCTTGCGTATTCTTCAAAGCAGTTAATAAAATCAGAAAGATTTATGGGAATGTATAGGATTAAGCAACTTGACAAGGAAAGCAGTGTAGCCAGGAATTTTTTCTGTTCCTTTTTTGCCTTTATCTAAGTGGCAGCTGAATGGAATTTGGTTTTGCTTTAGTAACTATTGAAGTATGAAATGCTCATTGGCTGTCTCACTTATTTATATTGATATAGTGTGCTTGTGGATAGGAGCAAAGGAAAGTTACATATTGCCATACCAGTGCTGCTCTGCTCATCTCATAAAGGCCATCCTACATATAGGAGAAACTATCTGGTCTGCTCTAAGAAGCCCATAGATTGTATACAGACGTGATGTTACACACAATGGCTTCAGGTCAATGATGTGGGCTTTTATGACCAAATCCTTTCCAATCTATAATAGGAAAAAGATGCTGCACATTAATGTCAGCCTTCCATCATGTTGCTATGTCTGTTGTATAGCAACCAGCATGGACTTTGTAAAAAGACGTGTGAACTAGTCCTAATCTCTTCTCTTTTGTGTCTTATGGATCTTGGTGGCGCAGTGGTTAAATACTAGTACTGCAACCACAGGGTTGTGAGTTCAATCCTGCCGGGCTCCAAGGTTGAGTCAGCCTTCCGTCCTTCCGCAGGTCGGTAAAATGAGTACCCAGCTTGTTGGGGGCAATTAGCTAAAAAAACACATTGTAAACCGCTTAGATAACACTCAGTTGATAAGCGGTATAGAAATAAATGCTATTGCTGTTGCTATTGCTATTGACGATTGGCACAGAACATCTGCCTCTGGTAATATCGGTTTGGGTAGGTCTCAGCCTACACGTCTTCCTTATGTTCATTGTCTGCTGGAAATCACAAAAGTAACACAGGATACTCTCTTCATACTTTGTCTAGCTTTTTTCTTCTTCTTGTGCTAATTCCTCAATAGCAAAATATTTTTCCAGATTCATTTCAGGAGCTTCAAATACCTGATATATAGAATAGGTGCTTGAGCACCTGGCAAAAGCAAGTCATTTAGAACTAGGAATGAAGGAAAAGTCTCATTCTCCATTTGTATGCATTTCTTCAAGTCCCACACACATTCTTATTCCATCCTTTGATTGTGTGAAGTTGTGAGATTTTGTTCTTCCTTCTTTCATATGAAAATTTGTATGCATTTCCCTACTTGCTTTTCCCTAATATGCACATTTGTGTCTGTCTGTCTGTATTTTCCTGTTGAATAAAGCACATTTGTGCATATTTTTCAATTCCATGTGTTATTACCTTTTCACATTTTTCAAAAATTCCACCAGTTGATTTTATTTTATTTTATTTCTCTAAAACAAACTTTCTGTCTTGAAATAACTCTTAGAGAGATGCAAAACTGGTATTTCCTTGAAAATCTCAATTCCAATAGAAATCTTTTCCACCCTTCTCTGTTCATATTCTGTCCCATAGCACATATTAGATGTCTAAGTTCAATTCTGAAAGGAAATTCCTAAGGGGAACTCAGAAACTTAACTGAACACAAGGTCTGTTCAGGATTCTCTGAAGTCATCACTTCTCAGTAAACACTGCAAATAAGATTAGTGTGGCAGACAGTTCCCCCAGAACTTGCAGCTGTCCCATGTTTTATCAATTGTCTCCAAGGAACACAGTAATGCCTCTTTTTTTCTGACATTTTACAGATATATGGTGTGCAGGTCCATGACATAGTTATCTCAAGTTACAGTCAGTGTGCTAAATGTATATAATATAGCTTCATTTTTTTTAATTCATAGGATCTTTGTAGCCTTCCTAAATTTTGATTATTTTTCTGACATTTGAGTCTACGTTTAACTAAATTCATCCAAAAACTATGAAGGACAGAAGCACGTCTTTGTTCAGATGCCCCCAGTCTCATTTATAATCTAGATGTGTTGTGGGCTACTCCTGAAGAAGCCTTGACCAGGAATTTGACGCAGAGGGAATGGAGGAACTCTCAAGTCTGGTGCAGTAGCCGGAAGTATTGACCCGTTCTGTCTTGATAAATGGTTGCATCTGGAAGGGTTTATTTTTCCATATGCTTTTTATCTGCTTCTATTTCCAAGTGATTGCTGCAGCTGCATAAAAAAAATTCTTGTGACAAGTGACTTACTGTCAATCTCAACTAAACAAAGCTATAATGCATATGTTGTGCTGTGCTAGAGAGGAGGAAGGGCACTCTGGTTTATTTATTCAGCCTCCCTCAGTAGGGCATGAGCCAGGGTTTCTTTGCTGCTTTTGGCTTCCTAACCTGGCTAAAGGCCTACACACATAATCTCTGCAGGCTATCATGTAGAATCTCCTCATGCTGTCTTTGAAAGGAACCTCATGGTCGATTGAAGTTAATGCAAGTTTACTTTTTAATGGCCTTATTTATTAGTTTTGATAAGTTTTGGATTACATTCACAAGGCATCATGAAGCTCTTCAGCCTCCATTTCCCTCCCTGCCACCACCATATGATTCTAATACAGAGAAGCTGAAGTTGAACAGCAGCAGTGATTGGTGGATTACACCAAGGACTGAAAACTGGTTTTCTTAGTTTTTCCCTGTTAGAGCATTTTTTTAAAAAAGAGTTTTCATCCAATTTTGTTGGTAAAATGCAATTTGAAAAGTTTGATTTAGATATTGAAAACATAAGAAAGACATGAACTGTGTCCTGAAATCACTGGAAATATTGCCTTTCCAGGGAAGCACTGTTTTTTGTTTGAAAATGGCCATGCTGTCTAGAGAATTCTAGGCCCTTTTCTAAACCAAAAAATAAAACAAAACACCTTTTCCACATTCTGCATAAAGCTCTATTGGGATCAGCATCCTGTTGATATACACTAAGGGTGGAACACCCTATTTGTTCCATGCATTAATTGTAAAATTTACAAATGGACTTTTTATATATTGTTTTGGTGTATTCAAAACAAATTATATTGATACTAGATCTTCATGGACTTGGTTCTCTGAACTATAAAAACAACTTCCACACTAATAAGACTATTAATAAGACTACGTTTTTAAAAAACACTCTCCTTCTGTTTTCTGTTTTTCCCTCTGTTTCTGATGTTCTCAGGCTATAAGCATTGTTGTGTGATAAATGAGTATCACCTTTACTCAAGAGGGAAGGGACCAGGCTGCTTGGGAAAACCTCCAAATATGAAGAAGTGCAAGCAATATGAAGGGGAAAAAAATCTTTGTGGGGGTTGGACACCAAAAACACCACAAGGGGATGGGAATCTAATGACCGGAATCTAGTAAAACAGCCTATCACAGTGCAACAATTTGTTCCAGTTCTAGGTTCTTATCAGCTACCTGACTTATGAAATGAAATTGTTTGAGCAGGGAGTATATACCTATTTATATATCATCAATTTTAGTTATTGCTGTTATAGTGTTATATGGTAATGATTTGCATGAGTTAATTATGCATTGTGTAAGGCCAGTGTATAATAATTATGAAAACTATAAAACTGTAAATGATCCTTTTTTTTTTCCTTATAGGGGATTTCCAAAGAAAACTGGCAGAACTGCCAGAATTGCGTCTGATGAAGAAATTCAGGGCACAAAAGATGCTGTTATCCAAGATCTTGAAAGAAAGCTTCGTTTCAAGGAAGACCTGTTGAACAATGGCCAGCCAGTATGTAATTGCAAGACTGAAGGAGCAGATTAGGCACTGCCCAATGTTTGAAAAGAAGCAAAATATTTCATATTTATATTACATTCAATCTGAAATGAGATAGAAAAAAATCTTCCAAATATACAGATTTGGCTCCATAGATTGTTAGGCATCAACCAGTTCACATGCATCAGTTCATCAATCACTGTATTAACAACCCAGCTTGTCCACAAGCCAGGTTCTTAAGGCTGCTCATAAATAAAAAGACATGCAAATGAAATCACAGGAAGCTAAAAATATACCACAAAATAAGATTAAAATAGCATTAAATTGTTTGTCAAGTTAAAACCGTTTAAAAGACTACAACATAGAATAAAAGAAGATTAGCACACTATAGTACACAGCTCTTTATATGTAAAACCTTCAGTTCTCAAACCTCTACTGGAATATAAACCTCTACTCCTGTCAAGAAAAGGATAACAAAAAGGTCGCTATCGTAATTTCCCTAGGAAGTGAGATCCAGTGTAGGAGCAACTATGGAGAAGGCCCTCTCCTGCTTTCCTGCAAACATTTAAAGTAAAGTAGCATGTAAAGTAGTGGGATTGAAAGAAGCAAATCCCCTGAAAATCCTCTTTTGGGGAGACTCGTATAGGAAGATTTAGATTGTCGCATAGAGCTTTATACTTCATAAGTATCACTTTGAATTGTGCCCAGAAACAGACTGGCAGCCAGTGGAACTGTTGTAATAAGGAGTTGTGTTCTCTGTAATTGGTCCCTGTTAACAGTCTGGTATAGCTCTTTGGACCAACTGAAGTTTCCAAACACTCGAAGGCAGCCCCATAAAATGTCTGTTATAGTAATATAAATGGGATATAGCTAAGACATATGTCACTGTGACCAAGTTAGGCATCCTTAGAAATGGTGCAGTTGGTGCACTAGTTTTAATTGTGTAGCTACATTCATGGCCACCACCAAAATCTGAGCATTCTGGTTCAAGACCAAGTTTAGGAGTACATCCAAACAAAGAACCTGTGTCTCAATCCAACACATGTTGAATCCCTGTTTGCTGATCAGTCAGTTGTGCTCCTGTTCAGTAGCAAATCTGTTTTCAGTTTGCTTGCTAGTTGTTTGATGTCAGTTTAAAACTGAAATAGCTTCCTTGGATTGGGGTGAAAAACAAAAATAAGGTTGGGTGTCATCAACATATGTTGATAACACTGAATCCCCAAACTCTAAACAATCTCTCCCATGTATATTGAGGACAACCGGGGACAAAAAAAGAAAGCTGTGGGACTTCAGAGGCCAATAGCCAAGAGTCAAAGAGGAGTTCCCCAGCACCACCTTCTGAGCTCATCTCTGCTGGTGAGAATGGAGCCACTGTAAAATGGTGCCTTCAAGTCTCATCTGAACAAAGTGGCAAGAAGGATACCATTGCTAATGGTATCCAAAGCTACTGAGTAGATTGAGCGGATCCAAAGGGACATGTTTCCTGTCCAGTGCCTAGTGAAGGCCATTCACTAAAGTGACCCAAGCTATTTCTGTCCCAAACATTACAGTTTGTTCCTTTTGAGAAATAAATTCTTACTGGCTAATAACGTTGCCTTTGTCATGTAACAAGTGACATTTATTCTTTATTTCTAAGACAGTCCTTTGGGAGGGACTTTATGGAACTGGGTGACTTTTTGCCTCTTTTTCTAATTTTGGTGGTGATAGTGATATAGGAGCAGTATCAGTATATGTGTTACTAATGTGTTATTCTTAAAAGTTGTGATGAATAGATTGCACATTACAAATAATGCCTCATGGCTCACTTTTTAAAAATAGCATTCCATGTTCTTGCTCTGCCTTTCTACTATTGGGTATCATCAACATCTTGTGCAGAAACACCGGGACTAGGCTGCACTTGATCACTCTGATGGTACATTTGCTTCAGGGTCATAAGGATGAAAATACCTCCTTTTTTCCCCCACCAGGAATTAAAATGAGTTCCAAATAGTAAAAGTCAAGAAAACAAAACTTCCAAAGAGCTGCTTTCATACTGCCTTGGGTATCAAAATTGACTATTGTTTGATGTATTGTCTGTGCACTCCATGGTAATTTCTCTTTTTTCCCTTTTGCTTAGAAGTTAACGTATGAGGAGAAGATGGCTCGTCGACTGCTAGGTGCTGACAATGCTGCAACTGTGTTTAATATTCAAGAGCCAGAAGAAGAGCTGGCAGGACAGGTGCTACTTTGCAGCTTTCTAGTCACACAATAAAATAGCCATTTTCTTTTATTGTTTTTTATCTGTTTGTTTTTGAGGAATTAAAAAGACACCACATTTTTGGTACAAAGGGAGTCACATCTGATGATCTCTGGATTGTAGAGTGAGGTGAATATGCAGGAGGGAAGATGCCTTATACCTTGCCCAAGCCCTGGCTTCCTGAGCGAAAGAAAGAATAAACAGATCTGCTTTGACAGCATACAATAAGAGTTGATACAACAAAATACAAAATCCACAAAACAGTGATGCCTTTATTGGATCAACTGAAATGCACCAAAAAAAAAAAAAACCACACAAGTTTTCAAGGCTTCACTGGCTTCTTCATCAGGCAAAAATGTTAAAAATCATACAGGAGAAGAAAAGTGATGACGTTAGAGTCACAGGCTTACATGGGAAAAGCCTCTGCCTGCACTGAGATCCTTCTAGACCATCTTAACTGACAACAGAAGCAACATCTGAGACTCTAACATCATCACTTTTCTTCTCCTGTATGATTTTTAACATCTTTTCCTGATGAAGGAAGCCGGTTAAGATTTGAAAGCTTGCATAATGCATTTTGTGCATTTTTTCCCTGCATAATGTATTTTGGTCCAATAAATTTACCACTGTTTTGTGGATTTTTTTGTATTTTGCTTCATGACCAACCCCTAAATAAATTTCTTTAATAACAGCTGGTGTATGTCTCAACTGTATTAAAGTCCATACATAATGAATTGGGTGTGGAGTAGCCTTGCTCGCTCATTCACTTGTTCCTCCCCCCACCCGCTTTCAAGGTTCGGCTGAGACATTTTATTGCCTGAGACAGAGCAACAAATGGCACCCTCCCCCAGATTGTCTTCCATAATCAGCGATTGTGCCCAATGGTAATGGGTTATGGGCACTGTAGTCCAAAATATATGTAGTGTTGAAGTTTTCCTGAGCCCTTTAGACAGCATCTAGTAATAAAATCCATAGAACTCTCATTCTTGATTAGCAGAGAGCCTTAGCAAAGGAAGCACGGATGTAGAGTCCTTGGTCAGATCAACTAATGACAAGTAAACTTAGAGTAGATATAGATGTTATGTGCTCAACTGTTTCTGTTGGTGGAGGGTTGTTTGGTGTGGGACAATTGTGTTTAAGTTTATATACAGAGGTGCAACTGCCCTTCTCTTTTTGACACTCTGATATCTGAATTTAGACAAGGGAATAGAGGCATATAAAATAAATGTGATATAGCCAAAGCCACATGTGATATTTTAGAAGCAGCTACAATGAAGAATGCAGTACTTTCTTCCCCTGAGGATAAGATGGAAAACAATCTTAAACATCTGTTCCTGCTCTAACTCATTTTGTTTCTCTGATCCTTCACAATGTCAGGATAAAACACTGTCTCTCCATCTTGAAAGCCTTTTTGGTTTTCTTCTGAAGGTGATTTTCACTTTTGGATGTAGCCCATGACCAAATGTGAAACAAGAATAGATTTCTAGAAAAGACAAGAAAGCCATTTCTGTTGTTTATTGGAATGGGTATTCTGGCCAGTTAAATGCATATATACTAAATTTTGACACAAAAGTTCTCGATGCAGTAGTAGAGTTCTCTTATACACCTTGCTTCCAGTGCCCTGTCTCGTTTTGTTCTACATCTTACTTCCAGTGTTCCATCTCATTTTCCTCTACAGGGAACTGGCTCTGTTGATGCTTCTGTAACTCCTGAGGATGCTCAAAAGGTTTCCCTTTTCTTCTTTCTTGATTTTCTGTTTGCTCTTGTTTATCTCTTCCTTTTCTGGCTTTACAACGCATTTTCCAGACATTCACTCTTGACACCTTTGTTTGCTGTCTATAACTCTTTAATCTTAGTAATTTTTTAAAATTTTTGCTGTGTGGTTCAAGTAATCCCCTCTGACTATATAGGGATTCCATTTCTCTCATAACACAAAATGGTTGTTGTATGAAAATCATGTTGTTTTCCAAAGTTCTTTGTGGATTTCATCTGTTAACTGATAACAAATACAATCTGTGCTTAAGAAGTTCACCATGTGAGAGCATTCTACATCTGAAGAATAGGAACTGATAAATCTATCAATGTCACTTTGTTACCCCACTCAGACTTTTAAAATATCAAGTTCGTTATGTTCTATTCATGAAGAAACATGTGTATTTTGGTTTCTGCTGGCAGGGAGATATTTGGGTTGGGTCAATTATGTTTAACTGTCTAGAGTCTATAAGCAGGTCCAAAAAAAAATTGACATCTGAATTTGGCCTCTATTAAGAAATACATACAATTCTTACTAGATCATGAATCAAAGAAATAACTCTCACTTCCCTATTGAAGAAACTACCTGTTGCTCTAGTAGCATGGAATGCCAGGTGTTATCATATTCTGCAGTTTTCCACTGCAGTAAGATAGTATGGGGTACCATTTTAGGATATGGACCTGGAGTGTGCATGCAACTGTTTCTCCACACAGTAGAATTGTTACACAAGGGTTAAACACATGACATCAGCTACTGCCTATCGTCCACTCTTATTGTTCACTTGTGGTCTCAGAAAGACCTGTGGAAGTGCAGAATCTGGGAAGGGAGTGACTGACTGAATTGTTAGTGTATGGGGAAAAAATCTCAATTTATAATATATGCTCATTGTTTTATAAGGCACTCATTTAGGGCAGAGATTCTAATGTTTTGTTTTATATAGTGGAAAGTCCTGCATTATATGTACACTTGTAATAGATTCTGTTAAAAAAATAGTAATCACAAAGTTGAGAGATGGAGTTAATTATAATGCCATCACTAACTTGAGCTTTCTTTATTTGACAGGAATACAAAGTCTCCAGCTTTGAACAGAGGCTGATCAGTGAGATTGAATTTCGACTGGAAAGATCTCCTGTAGAGGAGTCTGATGATGAGGTGGAGCATAGAGAAGATACCTCTGAGAACAGTGTGGCTCCTTACTTTGAGATGAAGCTGAAACATTACAAAATATTTGAAGGAATGCCAGTCACCTTTACATGCAGAGTGTCTGGCAATCCAAATCCAAAGGTGAGTGCAGAGAATGCCTTTCAGAGGTCTGTGGGTTTTCATGTGCAAATTTGAACACAGTGCAGTTGTGGCCTTCCAGCTAATACTGGGCCACAGTTCATATGGTACTTCACCATTGGTTGTACTGGCTGGGGCTGTTGGGAGTCCAGCAGCATCTGGAGGGAAACACTTTGCCAACTGAAGAACTGGTTGTGTCTTAGACCTTTGTGAAACTAAAAAGTGTGGCCTTCTGCTGAACAAGGAGTTCAGGCCAGTTCTGATTTTATTTCATACTCTCACAACAGGTAGCACTCAGTTCTACCTGTTAGAACTGACTGCCAAGGAATCCTTTATGAACTGTGTAGAAACTCAGACACACTAGGTGTAATGTAATAAAACACTTTGGTCCTAATCTTATACAACATACTTGGTATGTGGTTAATTCATTTCAACCACACTTCATGTGCACCCAGCAAACGGAAATGACATAGCAGTACATTTATCTATATGCCCCAGACTCATAAACCCCAACCAGTCCTCAGTTTTCAGTTGCTATGGAAATAGCCAGGACTGCAAAGACAGGCTAGAATTTAGTAGAACTCTTACTTTGTACAGTCTTGTTCTTCTTCCTCCTTCAAGGATACAAAACCAGTTGGTTTTTGGTAATAGCTGTTAGTCAAAGACCTGTTCGCATCATGGCCCATCTGCTATCTCACAAGCATCCTTGTGATGAATAGTCCCATGCTGGGGATAAAATTACACTCAAAGGTTATGGCTAGAAAAGCTCATAGACTGGATTACACTGTCCTTCAGTCCCATACACGGAGCATAATGCATTATTCAGTCAACCATTTATTTAACAAAGAAATATTTCCTGCTAATGCTTTCCACATATAAATTAGGCATATCAGTTTTGCCTTTTCTGTCCTCTAATCTTTTATAGTCTTTGCTTAGGCTTACAGCAAATGAGCTGCTATAGTTAGAATTATAAGACACATTCAGCTGTTCTACCATTTCTTTCCAAAGTGTGTGTCTGTTCCTTTGAATTTGGTTAGGGATTCTCTCCAAGCCACCCCAAATACAGCTGAGGAATCTTGCATGTCTGGGGTGCTTGTTCTGTTTTGAGGACATGTTGAAAATATTTTGCATGGACAGTGCTGACCACTTCAGTTATCTTGCTCTAATGCCTTCCTGGATGGGAAACCCATCCTGGGGTCTCTCACACTACACAGATTTAGCACTGTGATTCCATTTTAATTGCCACAACTGCATTCTGCAGAAACTTGGGATTTGACAAGGCATTGGAGCTGTCTGGCTGAGAATTCCAAATACCCTTCCAAAAACGCAATTTCCGTAATTCCATAGAGTGTTGTCATGAATTAAAATGGAATACAGCACTATAAATGTGTAGTGTGAAAGGGGCTCTGGCTTCTCTGAAAGGATAATAAGGGAAACCTGTGGCTTTTGCCTTTTGTTTGATCAAGAGCTGGAGCATCAGTGGGGAACAGGCTATGGGGTAATCAGGTCAAAGACCATTATGTATAACTGAGGGAAAACTGTCTCTCCAGATGTTGGTAGATTGCAGCTCCCAGCATCCCTGGCATTGCCCATGCTTGATGGGGTTAGTAGAAGTAGGAATCCAGCAACAGCTGGAAGGCCCATACTGCCTTAATGTGATAGAGACATCACCATATATAATTAAAGATTAGTGTCTTCAGAGTTTTATTTAAATACTGTGAAAATGACATCATCACATTTATGTTAACTTCCTTGTTCTCTTGTAATCACTTGGTTTTACCCTTAGCCTGAGGGGAAGGGCAACATAATGTTTTGGCACAATATTCCTCCTAAGGGATCAATGAAGAACATCCCTGGTTCTTGTCAGGTCTCGCTCAGAAACTGAGGTGTGGATAACATGTGAATAATTTCTGATGCAAGATTTTTCCACAAGTATGCATTCATGAAATCATTTCAGGAAATGGACATATGTGGATAAATGCTATACAGCCAGAACTTAGAAAAATCCCAAAAAAACCCCAGCCAGCATTACCCCTGGAAATTGTAGTCCAAAAAAAGTATCTGTTCCAGCTTCAGAAACTGAGTAAAGAAGTGTCCATCTCCCTGTTTGAGAGCTTCAAAAATAGCTATTCCACAAGATCCATTGGGCATAAAATGAATACAACACACTAAAATGGCCACCACAAAAAGAAAACACTTTCTTTGATCATTATTATTAAATAAGCATGGCCTAAGGGAATGCCTATAATTCTTATTACATTTGTGATTACAAGAGTGAAATGCAATTGTGTACAAATTGGCTTAGGATCATGACTAGGCATATGGAAGCGCTCTTCCATTCAAGGACAGGAACAAAATCTGACAGAGGATTTTCTAGGGAGATCAGTTTTTCCCAGTACCACCCCTAGCTCCCTAGACACACACACAGGGACACATTGTTCTAGATTGTCTCCCACTGTCTCTGAAGTGGATTGGATATGGAGCCACAAGAGATTGTCAGGGCAAAAGGGAATTGGGGAAAATTGCCTCTCCTTTTCCACTAGTGAGAACTCCTCTTAGCAGATACTCCTGCCAGGTTGTGCAAACTCAGGATCCCATCCACTGAAAAATATTTCCAGATTTTATAAGTCTGAGATCTCATTTCAGTGTCTTGATTTTAGAAAAAAAATAAAAGTTTATGCTGAATTTCAGGTACAGTTTTGCAAGGCTGTCACTCAAGTCTTTCTGTCAGAAGTTTAACATCTGCCTGCACCTGTATGCAGTTTTGAGTTTCAGAATTTGTATTTGTGGTTTTGAAATATAGTTTCCTGAATTTTAGATAGCGAACTCATGATTTTCCTCCAAATGTCAGGTTATCTGAATTAAGTTGCATGTAGTTCTGAAAGTTTTGAAGTTACTCAAAGTAGGCAGTGGCATTATGCAGCAGTGAGATGAGATAATGGTAACTTGCTGCAAGGAAAAAAAGTCCACCATACATAGGCTGTGAATTTCAAGCAAGAGAAAAGAATTGGTATTAAGTATTACACATCAATACCAATAGCAGAAAGCCATGCCTGGAACAGTTTGTTATATTATAGTTGTGTTAATCTATAATATCAAGCATATCCAGCTTAATGTATCCGTTGCTTGCTTAATTCCTGGCAAGCCTTCAGATTCTGTAATGAAAGAAATCTGTTATAAAATAATTACTAGCTTTTACAAGACCAACATCTGTCAGGTAAAAATTACGAAATCTGTGAAATGTGCAGGCTCAAACTCATTTTTGGAAATATGCTGTTGCTACAACCTAGAGGTTCATAAATGATAATGTAACTTTTATTTGAAATGTTAAAGTTGTGTCAGCATATGTGAACACATTAATAAGCCTTTTGTTGGCAACACAGCCATTTTGCAATCCTGCACATACATGCATTAGGAAGAGATTTAAAACTAACCATTGGGCAAAGTTGAATGATTTTTGGTACTGACATGCAGCCCTTGTCAGTATCTCAGAGTTTTACTTGGAAATGTGAACCCCAAATAAATAATCTGGAGTTTGGAAATGTTGGACTGAATCCTGTATCAGCTACTTAGTTAATTATACTTAGTTAAATAAACTAGCCTCTCCTGGTCCGACCCACCCAAACCTGACGGAAATGCCATTCATCCATGCTCCAATCATGGGCAGAATGGATCTCCTTCTCCCCCTGCAACTGATGCTCAGTAAAGTATGTTTTTGGGAAGGAGTTACGATCATGGCAGTAGCATCACAATTCTATTCATGATTGCTACTTAGTCATGATTGTGACACTATTGCCAGCATTGTAAATTATATTCAACTAAGTGGCTGATATAGGATTCTGACCATTATTCTTTGGGACTAAAACACCCAGATTCCTTCAACTGGTATGACATCTGGCTGATGTAGCTGGAGGATTCTTGGGCGTTTCCTGAGTATGCTTTAACTCCAGCAAGATAAAGAACATGTGAGAACTCACTCTTGAAATCTGTAATATCTTTAGATCATTCCTGCTACATTCAGTTTTCCTTGGAAATGTAATGAGTTTTATTATTATTATTCTAATTTTTATTGAACACTTTCAAGATACATACAAATAGAGGAAGAAGAAACAAGAAACAGAAGAAACAAAAGAAAGAAAAAATAATGAAGAGTGAAGATAAAAAAACAATAAAAAGAGATTTCAGCTTTTCTAGCAGAGATCATACATTACTACATAAAATAACTTCTCTAATTGTAAATGCCATTCAAATACTTCAACAGCCTATGTTTCTAAATATACTAATTGTCAAAACATACATATTATTACTCTTTTTTCTTGCAAAAAACCTATCAAAGGCTCTCATTCATTAAAAAAGTCAATCATTATTCTCTTATCAATGTCATTAATTTATCCATGTTAACTAAGTCCATTAGTTTTATCAGCCTAGTCCTCTTTTGTTGTAATTCCAACAAAAGATATGGAAGATATGTTCTTCCATATCTTGCTATAGGGGTCATATATCGTAGTATCTTACCATATTTCTTCCCCAGTTGATGATCTGCTAGTGCCAATCAGTATAGTTCAGGTTCACATTCAACATTGACTCTCAAAATTTTAAGCACTTTACGATGTATTTGATTCCAGAATTTTTTGGCTTTTTCACAAGGCCATTACATATGATAGAAAGATCCTACCTGTCGCCCACATTTCCAACACACGTTAGAAATGTCTTTATGCATTTTGGCCAATTCTTCTGGTATCAGATACCAATGATACATCATCTCATAAAAGTTCTTTTTAAGATCATAACATAATGTAATGTTCATTCCCTTCAACCATATTTTCTCCTGTTGTTCCAACAGTATATTATGTTAAACATTTTGTGCCCGTTTTATCATGCAGTCTTTGACCTGCTGTTCTTCATCTCTGTTTTTAACAAAAGTTTGGCAAAGAGGTACAATCAAGTAAATCATTTGAGTTCATCATCTGAGCAAAATTGCCTCTCAATTTCTGATTTATTCAACTCAAAATTACAGTTTTTATCCATTTTGAACCTTTCTATTATTTGTCTATAAAAGAACCATTGAAAACTGAAAACTTCTGGCACCAATTCTTCATTTGACTTAATTCTGTGTTGTTCTTGGTCAAGGTCCAAGAGATCTTGATAAGTTGCCCACTTTTTCTTTGCTGTTGCCTCCCTCCTATAAAAAACTTCTTGCTTGGAAATGTAATGATGAGAGTGATGGATTGTGTTAGACCTGTTTGATTGAGGATCTGAAGAAATAAGGAAGTTCTCTTAATCATTCTTGATGTCCTAGTTTCTCAAGACACCTTTCACTAACATCTTTTACATAAGCTTCCACCCAAACTGAAGATATCTCTGTAACTTTTCATGGCTTGGTCTTTTCATTCATGAATATTTGGCACAACTAGACAAGAGTGTACTCTTGTAACCTCATGCATGCAGTCACTCACTCAAGGAAGCAACTAAAATGAAGGATTGTTTGTTGTGTCAGTTCAGTTTGTACAACTTGGCCCACATATGTCCAATGCTATGGAGAATCCCACCTTACTTTCTACTCCCACTGATTAACAGCCCCAATTTTACCCATGCACCCCACACACTATTGTGTAAACATAATCCACATCCCTCTCCAAGTATTTATACTGAACAAGGTTGCAAGTCTTAAGACTGGTCTAGAAGTCAAACAAATGCAGTGTTGTATACGTATAGGGAAAACATTGTTTTCAAGGTCTGCTCAGTCATTTGTAAATTAAAGCAGCAGTTTCTTTCTTCATTTCTTTGTTACTGATAACATTTCAAAGAACTTATAAGCATTACATGTGCAGATGTTAATCTCAGTTCAAACAAACCTTGGGTGGCAATATCTAGTGAGAAAACTATGACAGAAAATGTAAGTAAGAAATATTCACCAGTGGTTCAAGTATGAATGCACGTCATCTTTTTTATACAAAACTTTTTAGTTTAGCCCAGCTGGACAGTAGCTTGGCATGAGCAGCAGTGGAGTTTTCTGAGTTACAAAAAATAATCAAAGGAAAATATACCAGTGCTTCTGTTGTAGGTTTCTAGTTACCACAGCAGTATATGAGCCCTGTTTGTGTGACCAGTGTGTTTACTGAACATTAATGAAGGAGAAGTAGGCTCATTGATACTGTGCCCTGTCTCAAATCTACGTGCATTTTTCAGATTGACCAACGCTTAACATTCACAAAAGCATACAGCAGGGATAAAGAACATGTAGCTGTCCAGAAGTTGCTGGACTACAAGATCATCAACTTTAACCTGCATAGCTGGCTGAAAGGAAATGCAGCCCATTAATCTCTGGATGGCTACCCATTCTCCACCCCCTCTACAAGTAGTTTGGAAGTCTTCAGAAAGCAGGGTCTCTGATTACATGGAGAAGCCTATATATGCACATTTTGTTCCAGTGGTTAATTGAATGTATGTAGGTTGAGTGTATCACTTACCACCTTGATTCCTCCTCACCTTCAAGAAACACCATTAGTTGTACAAAAAACAGATACCAGAACCTGAGGCTGAGATTTTCTGTATGTAAAGTGTGAGCTCTGCCACTTTGGTATAGGAAAAGCTTGGAGGTTACTCTGTAGAAGTAAAGTTATGTTTACCAATGATTTTCAGGGTAACTAGGGCATAACAATGCTCCTGTTCATGAAACATTGTAAGAAATAGTTTATTTTTTGAAGAGAAATGTTTATTTGTTACTTTCAAGCATTCATTTCAGGAGAGTGATTTTGGAAGATTTTAATATTTTGAAAAGTTCTTCAGTTTTAAACATGGAAAATGTTTTCAAAGTAATACTAACATGAGTGTGTTAGCTTTTAAAAATATTTTTCCAGGCTCTGGCTACATCTCCTTCCCTACTATTCCAGGTTTCTTTTCAATCCAGTCTGGTCACTAATTAGTATATTGCTAAAACCAGACAGAGAGAGTACAGTTGGGGGTACGCGCACTACATGGCCTGATTAAAACTTGATTTCACTTGTAATACTTAACTCTCCCCATGTTCTTAAAGAGTAGGAGAAATGTAATGAAAACTGAGAAGCGGATCTTGCCGCATGCAATTCTATGCCAATTTCAGTAATGATTTTCATGTGCTGTAAACATAAGAGTTGCTGTGGCTACTCAGAGTCGTCCTTTATGAAGTAAAAAATGTCCTCTGGAGACTACATTTTGAGAAGTACCATTTTCAGACATCAAGTAACACTGCTATGAAACTTGCATAGGTGATAAATGTTGACTTTCATTTTTAGCCGTGTATACATCAGTATACATTTTCCTGGTGTTTCCTCCTTGCTTAAAAGTAAATCCAGAAATTCACTACACGTTGCTGGAAAAATATGCAGCAAAACAAGTTTGTATATTCAGTAAAGGTGGCCTGAGAAATCAACATATTAGATTGAGGATTTATGCAGGTATATTCAAGAAACATGTTTATCACTCTTTGTTCCTGTGGTTGCTATATTGGGGGTTATTGTGAAGAAACAATACAGTAATTAGAAGGGAGCTGGTTATCCATCTTTTAGGGGTGACAAATTTTTAGACAGCAACAAAATAAAAATTATCCTACTGTCCGGGATGGTATGATAAGAGTATAAGAGCTAACACTAGTTTAAAGGCTACAATTAATTCCACATTTAATGTAGTTTTATAGAGAATTGGTGCCTAGTTCTGTATGTAACTGAGTACTCTAATTGGCTGTGAAGACTGGTCAGATTGTCTTCACCAGTACTATACTTCCTGAATGCAGACCGTTTCTCCACTTTACAAGAGAGATGTTTTATTCCTGGAATGCTGTGTGAGAAAATGGCTTGTGTTCCAATTATGTTCCTCCACTAGTATGAGCAGATGTGTGGGAGCTGCTATGTAACACATGCAATCTCTTTCTTGGCATTCTGCAAGTGTTTGCATAGCAGCAATAACAATGATTTTCCTTCCATTCACAGTTCTTTGGACACAATCATATAGTGGAACAGCACTGTAGTTCATCTCCATGTAGCAAGAGACAACCAGTCTCCAACTGGGCTTCTCACTCTCCAGATGAATGTGTGTACCACTCGCTCATTGTAAAGCACATGAAGAACAATAGCTGCAGATGTTTTAAGTCTTTGGTGCAAGAAGGAAAGGGGATTCTTTCATCTAAAGATCAGAACTAAATCTGTTGTCTCATAGCTAGGCTCTTTTTTATATTAGATGCTTTGTAACTGCATCTTATGTTCCTAGTATTATTATCAATAGTTGAGACTTATTCACCCTGTTAGTTTGCATAATGATTACTGTAGTTACCTCTCCTTTGTTCCTTGTGATTTGCTTTTGTATACAGATTTATTGGTTCAAAGACGGGAAGCAAATCTCTAAAAGAAGCGAACACTACAGGATGCAAAGAGAACCTGATGGAACCTGCTCACTCCACACTTCAGCCTCCACCCTGGATGATGATGGGAATTATACTATCATGGCTGCCAACCCACAGGTAAACCAAGTCTTGGCTCCAACATAAGTATGCTCTTGGGCACAGATTTTGTAAACACTCACAGTCTGACTCTGGGGCAACATGATGTATGATGTCATTTTGGAGCAAATAATGCTTAAGGCTTCTGTGCTGGTTTCACACCATTTGGGCGGGACTCCTACATATTGCCAAGTTGAGAGCAACTTGCCGTTGGGAATAATTTAAAAAACATTTTTCCACTGTGATCTGTTTTTGAGCAACTGCTGTTATACTGGCCTTCTTAGGTTAATGACTGCATAGTGAATAAAAAACAAAGGTCACAAATATTCAGAAAAATATTCATACTGGTTGAGGAGTAAAAGCAAAATCCACAGTTCTGCAATATCATTGTTCAGACCAACCAAAGGCTAAAAATATGCAAGTTTTCAACTTCTCCAGAATTCTTCATGAGGCTTTGTGGTAAAGAAGAAAATTAAGGGTCCTGGAAGAAAGAGAAAATTCCAAAAGTTAGGCTAGATTTCATGGCTGTGGCATCTACAATCAGACTTGGTAATACCGAAGTGCATCCTGGCTTGAGTAAACACTGCTTCCTTGTACAAACTTTACGTCTAAATGTCTTTGAAGGGAGTTATGAATTATGTGGATTGCCACAAAGAATAGTGGAACCATGCTGATTTTATGCTCTCCCCCTAGTGAAACTTTCCATCTGTCATAACCCAGTCAATGAAGTTTCCCACACAAACCCATAGGTGTGGGTCAGGAGCATTCACACACAATCTGATGATGATGGGAAATGAGGCATGTTTGGAGTAGGGAGGGAAGAACTCCACAGAGGACAACAGAAGAAGCCATTCTGTTTTGTCACAGATTGGCTTATATCCTATTGTTACTCTTGATAAGAGGAGAGCTACTCAGTCAGTTAGATTTACCTATTAATGTAACAATTGGTTCAGTGAATATACTCTTGTTGGGACTAACCAACAGGATTCCAGCCACAGTATACTATATCACTGTGACTTGTATGGTGGCTAAGGTCAATAATGCAGTTTATTTGTCATTATGATTCTTAACGTACAGTGTGCCCTCCATGTATGAGGGGGTTCTGTTCCAGGAAATGTAAGTGTTGCATCCCATTTTAGTCAATGGATGTGATGTGCACATGTCTGTGACAGTGTGGGTATGCACCTTCTACATCCATTGACTATAATGGGATACAGTGCTTTGTGTGACCTCACATTCATGCACACAGAGGATGTGGTAAGTGAGGGGCCACTGTATGTCATTGTGATTAAACCTCCAACCAATTCTGAAGTAAAGTCTAAAACCACATACAGTAACATCAACACTGAAATACAGTCCTCTCAAAGGAAAGAGGTCTTCACAGCACATATTCTGTAGAGGCAGTGGTCTTCCTGGAAAATGGTTTGTCATCTTGAAACCAATGAGCTGGTGTTGCTCAACAATACATCTCTGTTAATCTATGAGAGGAGTGGGCCATTGGACTAATATTTTTGAAGCCCTTCACAAGCAATCTCTTCAGAATTTTAGCAAGAAAGATTTCTCCTTCCTCCAGCACCATTTAGCTGAGATAGAGGAAGGAGGGACAGTTCTGAGAAGTGAAAGGGTAGAAGACAGAGAGAAAAGAAGATGGCAGAACGAAGGAAAGAGGAGGTAGTACCTCCCATTGCTAGTGTGAAGCCTTGGGCTGAAAACTCCATAAGGGATGCAGCCCTCAGCTGAAAAACAGTTTCCCAACCCAGAGCTTAGGAAGGTTATTTTTCAGACTACAACTTTCAGAATCCCTCAGTCAGCATGGCCACTTTAAGTTTTCCAAGCATTGTTCCAACCCTGGGCTAGAAACAGGCTGAGGTTGTCTTTTATTAGTCTTTTTATTACAACTACTAAGAGTGAACATAATTTAAAGCAAGAGTAGCCTGGTCCTGTCCATGCTTACCTGGAAGGGAAGTCTAACTCACTGCAAATTACTCTGGTGCAAGAGAGTAAGGGATTGCAGCCCAAGTATCTTTACCAGCACATCACTTTTCACTTATTCATTCCTGCAGCTTAGAAAGAACACACACACGTGTACACACACACACATACACACACACACACAATAATCTGATGAATGAAAGATTGTGGTGTGTAACACCGAAGATCTTGCCAAACCCAAAATTGCAAATAGAGTTATGTTTAGAAATAATGAGCTCTATTGCTAAGGCACAGCTTATCCTCCCTAAGAGTGTTGTGGTCTGTTATGAACGTTGCTAAGCTACTCAACCATAATGGTTCCATTCCTGTGAAGTTCCAGAGCTCTCAATGCCTTTTATTGCAAGATGCAGAAAACACAGAAAGCCTGGCTTGGTATCAGAAGTAACAAGAAATGATGAGAAAGAAGTGTTGTTTCTACATAAAATTAATAACATGCACACATTACCTATATAGATTTCACAGTAGTACTGTGTCAGAGCACTCTTCTGCTGCAAGAAATGGAATCAGTTAGCACCCAGTTGTGTTTCTCCATTTTACAAGCAGACCTCAGGCTTGTGTGTAACCCCCTCCCCTCCTTTTCCTCTGCTTTCATCACAAAGAGGATATCAGAAGCTTTTGAGTGTACTGGTAAACTAAACAGAGTACCTTGTTGTATCTAAATTCAGATAATCTTTGGTTGATTTAAATTATGACTTGTGAACAAGTCAGGATATTAAACTATGTTTTGATACTGCTTGTTTAATTAATTTAAATATGATGAGTTCAAACAAGTCTAGATCAAATCATGGTTTGTGAAAAACTGCAAGAAATTTGAATGTCAGGAAACGCCACTTGAAGAGGATCCTAAATGGATGAGAATATTCACAGTTCAATACTGTGACTTATTGCCTAACAAGAGTGGGCAACCTCTGTTAGGCTAAGGACTGAATTTGATTTCAAATACATAATAGGCGGGAACAAAGATAAGAAAGTAGGGCCAAAAGTACTAGCTAGCATATCTTAGCTTAAATCTCATATTGCCAATAACTAAACCTTGGGAGAAGCATTTCTGCCTTTTAGAATAGAAGAAAAAAACCTGTGCAAAAGTTGAGAAATAACAAACAATGGTATCATAGGGATATGAACTGGGCCTGATTTAGGTCTGAAGTTCACTGTACTTGGCTTAAAGTTAAACCATGCTTGAGTTGCCCAAGATTCAGAAGTAACAAACTCAGAAGTGAAGAGGAAACTAGCAAGAGGAAGAGTGGGGACAGGGGAGCACATGAACTAGAAGCTTGTCCTCATAGCACCAACCATTTTTGATACAAGGGAATAGAATGAATAATTGAAGGAAAATGAAAAATTATAAAAAGATTGAATAGTAAAGAAACCCGGATGAGGAGAATCCTGAAACTGATGAGAATCTTCACATTTCAGTACTAACACACTAAGTAGAAATAATATTTTCTGTGCAGAAAATGCTATTTCCTGCACATAGACACACACACAGACAAAAACCAACCAACCCATATGCAGATTTTACATAGAAAAAGTCCCAAATTGTGAATTGCAGTAGGAATGAAATTGCTAAAGTTACTCTACTTCCTTCAAGAAAAAAATAGTGAATAAATACATCCATAGTAATTATCCAAGAGTTCCCATTTTTTTAAACTAAAGTCTCCTTTCAGCTCCAAATCTCCATGCATAGAAAAGGCAACATCCTGTATCGCTGTACAGTCCATTTCTGTGACTGTATCTATGGCTCAGATGTCAATGCTGCAGATTGGCAGTTTTGTCGCCTTCCAGTCTTGGGTCCGGTTGACTCATTCAAATATCCCAAGTACATATGTAGCAAAGTTACCCATACTCAGTGGAAGCTACTTGTTGCCCCTCTGCACTCCACTAGCCTTGCTTCCTTCCAGTCACAAGGTACACCTCAGAATAGCACCCATGTTTGTTTGTTTACATCAGTCCTTTCTCTCATCATGGAATTCAAGGTAGCGTATGCATTTTAAAAACACAATATGATTTAAAAAAACCCTCTTGTTACAAAAACCCCTCTTGTTACATAGTTAAACTAAACTTCGGTTTAAAAAAACATAAGCTAAAAACAACATTAAAAGACATTTAAAGCATAATTAAATAAAAACACTACATACACACACACCCCACACATTA
This sequence comes from Ctenosaura bakeri, assembly GCA_948474755.1. Classification (NCBI taxonomy): domain Eukaryota; kingdom Metazoa; phylum Chordata; class Lepidosauria; order Squamata; family Iguanidae; genus Ctenosaura; species Ctenosaura bakeri. Next base: position 199,113 of record CAOLHI010002703.1, on the reverse strand, counting down.
AAAGTTGTACCTGCCACAGCATACAAAAAATCAAATGTGTCCTTAAATAATAAGAACTTTACTTGTCAGTGGCAAGATAGCAAGAAGATAATTGTCCTGAGAAGCATTCCTGGGTGCATGTAGATGGTCCCTGGATCATCACCAGTACTCAATGTTACTGACTTCTTTCTGTTTTCTGAGTATTCTGAAAGGTCAGTGGGCCACTCAAATATGGTAGTGGCATTATTCTTGTCATGTCCTGCCCTCGCCCATATTTTGATGATTTACAGTCTAATCTTAAGTATGCCCACTTAGAAGGAAGTCCTGTTGAGTTCAGTGGGATTCACTCATGGTAAGTCTGTGTAGGATTATTCCAAACCCCTGTATGGGGTTTGGAGTATAGGAAGATTCTTTATGCACAATCAAACTGTTGGTCCATCTGTCCATATTTTGGCCACTAACTGGCAAAAGTTTTTCCAGCTGTATCTGGAGATATCAGGGATTGAAGATGGGACCTTCTGCATTGCACTACATGTACCGCGTGCTCTATGAACCTTAATCACCACTCATTCCTTTAACCAATGCCTGAAAGCAATGCTCTTTTAAAATTAAAATTAAAAACATTCTGCTTTAATTCTCCTCTGGCTGTGGGACAAAAGATACATGATTTATGTATTTCTTTTGGAAAACAACCAAAGAATTCTCTGGATGTAAATCTGGAAGTTTATTTTATTATGCAACAAAGAAGAGCATTTACTTGGTTCAACCAGTCATTTATATTCTCTCATCACTGTATCGTTTCCAAATAAACACAATTATGTCTCCCAGTATTAACATTATTCCACTGTGCTTTTAACAGTATATTAGACACTAAGGGCAGTGGTGGATTAATGCACGAGCTTTTCACACTAGAAGATGTAGATTCCAGCTGTGTTACATCATCATCAAATGGAAATAAGCATTCTTTGTAATACTAAACACTAATGGAAGTATGCCGATAGCCCTTCAAGCTAATACAGATGTGTACTGCCGTGACCTATGAATACAAGAGGGTGTTTCAGTGAAGATTTAAGTAAACTGATAATATGCTAACCAACTTAGTCTTTTAGAAACAAGTCACAGAAGGGGAATTTTAAAAATATATATGTATGTATCTTTTTACACTTAGCTTTTCCTTATGAATAGTGCAATGGAGTAAAGTGTTAGAAAATCCTATTTTGGAGTTGAGTACATATTAGGTCTAGGTCTCCCTGGTGGATCAGCCTCATCCAGGTAGATAGGCACAATTGTAGAACCTCAGAAGATAGGCCTCAAAGAAGCCTTAGCCACTAAAATGTGGACTTCCCCCTCATTCGCCTGATGGGGGATAGACAGAATAGACAGACACTATGGCTAGTAGACTAGAGCAGTGCTACTTAAAGTCATGGTCTATAGATCATTGCTCATTTACAAGACATCATCTGCTGATCTGCACTGAGTTTCCAGTAGAGAAAGAAACACTGTAAACAACAGGCACAGATACGGTTCTGGTCCACTGCACGTTAAGGGAAAAAACTCCTGGTTCCTTACATTAGATGAAAGACAAATCTTGGGATGTTGACAAGAGGAATCACTATCGAAAATAGTAAAACCATCTCTCTTTTTGCACATCCTGAGACTTTCTCTTTTATACATCCCACCTCTATATCACATAGCCTGAGAAGCACTAGAGCACAGTTCACATATCTGCCTGAAAGTATATACAGTGGGGGTGTGGAACTTTTCACCCTCCAGATATTTTGGACTACACCTTCTGTAAATGCCTGACTATTGGCCATGGTGGCTGGGTCTTTAGAGATCTGAAGTCTGGATGGCCAAAGTTTTCCCACCCTGGCCTACTGATTCTCTTCTAGGCTGAAGGAAATATTCCAGGAATATCAGTATCCTTTATTTCTGACAGCCACTTGAAGCTGTCAGTGTTATAACAAGGACAGCGATGCACAATCTACATAAAGTGTTGCAGTTTTTAATCATTTTACAGTGTTTTGGTGGAAAGCAGGTGAATCCCATGCAATAAATATCTAATAATTGCTTAGAGGTTGCATTATAAGGTTGTTAAGCCCTTAAATAGCTGTGCTCTGATGCTACCCTCTTTCCAAGAGGTTAACAGTGGTTAAATAATAATACAATAAAAAAAGTGTTGCCTTTATATTGTATTTTATATCTGCTGTTTACTAGTGTCTTTGTGGAAGTGTATATGGAATTGTGCCTGTACAGTATGAATTTCAGGCACACCTGGTAGTTAAATTACGTGTGGGGTTAATTGTTTCATATGTTAGGAGTAATCTTTGTTGAAGCTTCGTATTGCTATCTGCAAGCCTCTGGTCTGTCTTCAGATTTCCATTATTCTAAATCTGGACTTTCAAGATGGTGTGCCACAACACATTATCGTGTTGCCTGAAGTGTGTAGGTGTGTCACCTACAATCTTGGAAATGTATGTTATTATTTATAAATCATATATTTTTAAAAATATATGAAAAGTTTTCGTGAGATACGTTGTTATTGGAATTTGTGTGTGTGTCTCTATCTCTTATAAGAGATTACTTTAACCTCTGGTTTCCAAGTAAAACTGAATTACTGTTTCGCGAAATGATGCATGTCTAAAAAGTGTGTCACCAACATGAAAAGTTTATAAAGCTCTGTTCTAAATGTATACCAGAGAGCAGAAAATACTGTTACATACCAGGTTATAGACAGTGAAGTTCCGCCAGAATGAGAGAGAGCACCACTGGGTACCGACAACACCCAAGGAGGGTATGTGAAGCTATGTTTCAGTCAGGATTGCACACAATACTAACTGCAGTTCCACCATCCAGTGTCTTGGCATGGTACTGTTTCCACATCTAATTATGGTAATGCCTATACCCAGCCACTTGTATTGGACTTCAAACTTTAATCCAGACTGTGATGTATCCTCTCTTGTGATGGAGAGGTGCTGTGGCCTCTACAGTTAATATCATGGGTTAACAGTGTTGGGACATTTGCTAGGTCTGTGTCCAAGCTGTGCCAGTGCTTCCTCAGTGCTATTAGTGTTACCTGCCTTCAACTTTAGCAAGCAACAGTGGAAGCAGGGGGAAGGAACATCAATTGTTGTTCAGCTTGTCCTCCCCCTGTGAAAGGTGGGGATGAGGCTCAGGAGTGTGGGGCAATGTGTGAAGAAGGGTTCCCGTTGTGACCTTCTTGTCTCAGGGGGTGCCTAATTTTGAAAATGTCACTTGTGGCTGCTATACATCAGGGATAGTCATATAGTGGACTTCTGGTTTTGTTTCTTCTCTGAGCTTTGGGCCATTTGTGCATCTTCTGGAGGGTTCCAGGATGGGAAATTGACCCCCGAGGCTGCCACTTCTCTGCATCCTTTTTACCTATCTTATGCTCTGTTTCTGTACTCATTGGGTAGCCTATTGTCTTTCTGTTGAGTCCCTGAGTTCTTTGAGATCCCTGCTGACCATCACCCTCCACAATCAAACTGTAGGGCTTGTAGAAAATGTAGTCCCAATGTCATGGAGATGAATGTAATCGCAAGAAGGACTGATTGGTAGCTGCTCTGTTTTTGAAAATAAGCATTTGCTTAAAATACATAAACAGCAAACATTAATGACTGAGAGTCTTTTCTATGTGAATGCTTTTTTAAAATTCAAAATTTCTTAATTTGCTCCCCGCTTCATGACTCATAGGGCCGTGTAAGCTGTACAGGAAGGCTGATGGTCCAGGCTGTCAACCAGAGAGGACGCAGTCCCCGAACACCACCTGGCCAGCCCCACATCAGAAGGTACCATCTTCATAAGTTGAATGTTATCTCAAGCTATCATTTGTGACTCTACTACTAGCAGAAAAACTGCCCACTTAATTCCCCATAATTCTTTCTTTGATTACCAAAATTATTAATACAATGAGCAGTTCTTCACAGAAAGTTTTGTGTTATAACTTTGTCATTCTTGTATATTTATGTAGGACCTAAAAGTTGATCTCATTGTAGACTGTGAGGGAAATTCAGTGCCCAAAGAGTATTGCCTGAAAACTCTTGTTGAAATTGAGATTATCTATTTGCTTTTGAATAGAAGGGTACTTTTTAAGCTTTTACAATATTGATGGTCTTTATTAATTTATCAATTTATTTATTTATGAGATTTGTGTCACATTTGATAGCTTTTGGTTAGCATGTAAGAACAAGCTTAAAACAATAAAAATAGAATAATGGGGGGCAGTTTGAAGAACATAAAAGCAGCAGGTGAAACAATTTATAAGCATTTTAAAAATACCAATTAAAGATTAAGAACAAAATACAACTAAAATCTATATCTAGCATTATTAGAAGACATTTAAGATATGAGAAGACCTAAAAGCTAGGTGCGGGCCTCAAACACATCTTGGGTGCCACCACTAAAAAGGCAGCCATCAGGTAGCCATCAGTATACCCTTAAAAACTGAGGACACCCAAAGAAGAACATTGAAAATATATTTCAGTCGACAGGCAAGATTGTGTGGGAGAGAAAAGTCTTTAGACAATGAGGTCCACCACACTTTATAACTGCAAAGGTTAAAAGTTCTTAGCAACTTTTTCAAAATGCTTGGGTCTGTTCATAATGGATTGAAGGAATTGCTTCAGGCTTTAATCCAGTGGTTCTCAACCTGGGGGTCGGGACCCCTTTGGGGGTCGAACGACCATTTCACAGGGGTTGCCACTCCTCAATCCTGCCCCCCTCTTTTAAAAGAATGTGGCCTCACAGCCAATGAGAGCAGTGCTTCTGAGACCCCTGCACTGGGGTTCAAACTGCAAACCCCAGGATTCCATAGGATGGTGAAAGTGGAATAATAGTGCTATAACAGTCTAGTGCAGAAATAGCCAGGATGACTTTCTCCTCTCGCTTTTGTTGTGCGTGGACCCTTGGCACTTGCCACACGCACGTGTTGTGTTCTTCGCCCTGACTGTCTTGCATTCCTCGCTTTTTGTATGTTCAGCATCCGCACTCCCTTTAAGGGAGGGAGGAAGGGAGGGAGTGAAACAAAATGCGTCTGCTTATGCCGCCGCCATCTTTCCTCTCTCCCTGTCCTTTCCTCCCTGCGCCTCGTGTAAAATGTGGGCTGTTTCGGCATTGCCTTTGGGAGTGACTGGCTTTTTGAACTGTGGAAACCCAACATTCAGAACTAGAACTACTGCCTTAATTCTGGCATTGATGGACGCTTTCTGTGCTTAAAAAAAGAGGGGAGGGTTACCAGTTTTTAGGCATTAGAAGTCTATCCAGAGCAGTGATTTAGGGCAGTGTTTCCAATCTATTTGATGTTGGAAATAACTAACTAACTAACTAACTAATTAATAAATAAATAATAATGAAAATGATTTTATGGTTTGGGGTCACCACAACATGAGGAACTGTATTAAGGGGTCACGGCTTTAGAAGGGTTGAGAACCACTGCTTTAATCAGTGATAGGTATTGGAAGAATTACTTTTGGATATATAACTCCCAGAAACCCCACCAGACAGACCATTTGCCCATGCTTGCTAGGATATTTCATTGGTTGTCATCCCTCAAGAGAACTTACCCAAGCTCTGTGCAGCAGCTGTGTTTCAGTTATGCTCATTGTGCTAATTATAGAAAAAATGAAGAAAGGATGCGTAGTCCTTAGACACTTTACGTGGTTAACATGGCAAATATTAATAGAATTCAGTTGCTGCATGAAGTGTGAAATACTATTAAGCAATCTCGTCCTGGAGTTAATTAGAGAAGGCATTCTGTCTTTCCACCTATATGTGGTTAGAGTAAAGCAAATTCAACCCTAGTTGGGGGAAGAAGATGGGGCTGAATCTAGGATCCACTTTTTGTGGACAGAAGACCAACTTCCACAGAATGTAGCTCTTTCCACACCACAGCTCATTCCATTTATCGAAGTCCCTGATCCACTGTTTAGCATTTTCAGCAGGGTTGAGCTTTTGCCAGGGTGTAAAGACTAGGACAAGAAAGTTTGCTTCCACCACCCTAATTGCACATGCCTCAGCCAGAATCCAACCCACATTCTGAGAATTTGTCATAAGATTTTAGGGTATGGTTTCCATTAAAAACTTTTCTATAGCACTGTCTCTGTGCTGTAGAAAGTAAAGAATATAAAAGCAGGGAACATAAGAACTTGAAAGCGTACAAGTACACGCTGACATGTTTGCAAACATCACAAAAATTAAAAATTGAAATGGTTGTGATAACAAAAGGAAAAGTGGAAAAATGGAGAAGAATGACCTGACCATGATCCAGGCCAAGCAAAGCATTTTTGAGTTCCTTCCATTTTCAGTGAAAGCATTCAGCATGTGCTTAAATCTTTCCCACTGAAACCAATTGGACTTGATAAATTTGGAAGGATGGTGCCCAACATATTGGGGGAGGGGTGTTACAGTTGTATGACACATTTTTGATTTAGAGAGAGATTTGTTTAGGTAGACCATTCCACTGCCTTTCTGATTTTCTTGTAGAGTACATGTGTATGTGTGTCCATGTGCATGTGTGAAACATATCCGAAATTAATTGGAACACGATGGTCTTGCTAACATCTGGCACTTCATATATTTTCAAGTTTCTGTCAGCACTCGGTTTTGAATGTGTGTATAATAGAGCAAACCTTATGTGGCTCATAAACAGGGAGCTTCAATTTAAATTTATGATCTTCTAGCCATGCAGAAATTGCTTTATGCTTCCTCACATCTTATTTATTTTATACAGCAGTATTGTAATTTAGTCCTTTCTCTCCCATACTGCCCTCGCAGCCACATTCCCTAAAAGCCAAGAATTTGCTTAGAGTATATGAATAAGTACCACTCTTAAGTTTAGTTTGAAATTAATGTAGATTCAGGAATTATAGGTGCTTGGAGGAAAGAGAGAAGAATATTGTGCAGAATCCATTCTTGTGCAGAGTGATCTTGATTATATACTATTTAGATGTAGATATTGGGATTCTGATTTAGAATGGAGACCTTGGGTATATCACTTCTGCTCATCCTTTTTATTTAAATCAGAGGTCGGCAACTGCAGAAGGCTAGGAGGCTCAATTATCCACCCTGGAGATCTTGGAGGAACATACCCCTATAAAATAAATAAATAATTTTGCCTCACAGATGCTCAACTGAACTCCCTCAAGGGAATGTGAGGGCATTTTCACCATGTTTTTAGGCCTCACTGGACCATATTAGGCCCAGGAGAGTCTTTGGCCCTTTCTGCAGGACAATACTCTCATGTGTCATCTTGTTGCAATCCCAGCTGCGCCTCTGCCGGGATGGGAGTGTGTTCCCATCACTCCCCTCTGCATCTGACCGGCTGCCTGTTGAAGGAAGCTTCTGGCTCATCTACATGAGCGGTGGCAATGGAAGGCTCACACAATCAGGGGTCAACAGAGTTTTTCTATCAATGATATACCCTGCAATCATGCCAGCTGGCAATGTGAGAAGAGCGGGACCATGACGATGTCATGCGGAAGTATCATTGTAGTCCCACTTCTCTTGCATCCCCGTGCCAGGATGTTTCTGTCCTGTGGAAAGGGCATTTCTTTAACAACAGGAAGTGAGCAGAAGTCACTTCCTTTTTCCAAAAAAGAAGAAGAAGAAGAAGACCGCCCCTGAGCATGAATGGACCTAGAAGCCTCAAAACCATGTTAAAAATGCTCCCACACCCTTAGAGGGCATTTGGGATCAAAAGAAGTTTGGGAAAACCTTTTTTTAAAAAAACCAATTATTTGACCCTTGGGGTGCCACATGCAGCTTGTAGACTGCATTTTGCCCACCCATGATTTAGATTCTGAACATGAAACTTACCAGGATCAACCTTAACTCTCCAGAACTTGGCTAGTGTCTTCCCTTTGGGCTCTTCTTTCTTACCAGGTAGGTAAGTAGCTTATTCTAGCAAGACAATGTAAGTAGCAGCTGCCTGGCTGCGAATTCCTTTTCTTCTCCAACAAGCAAACTCTCTCAACCTGCTACTTTAAGTCAACCTTCTTCTCCTCCTTTACTTAATAGCAGTTGTATCCTGAACTTAAATCATGAACAGGGAAGTGAAAATGCAAATGCCCTTGAGTCAACTTCTGATGTTCTTCTTCCTCATGGGTGTCACTCCTGCCAAGAGATTTGTCTTCTGTCTGCAGAGACCCTTATTTTGATTTTACTACGTTTAAATGATGTTGCTACTAAGTTGTCCAGTCTTCAAAGGGATTTAGCTCAGCACAGGTTACAGCTCAAAGACCTAGGGAAATGGACCCTTTATACCAACTGAAGCATGAATGCCCTCAATTATCAAATAGGAGGGCGAAATTCTGCCGTGTGCTTCAGAGGAATCAAATTCTGTTGGAAGTGCATAGATATGGATATAGATGGTCTACTCAAGAGTCTATTCTATCTCAACTGTCCTAGATTTTGCAATCCCATAATAATCCCATTGACCTGATTGAGCACCATTATTTACCTAGTGTAAATAGAGCCAAGCGCATACTTTTGACCTTCAAGCAATGGTTCTAAGATGGTTCTAGCACTATCTTCTAAAGACATAGTACCTTGGAGGAATTGTGGTAGGAAATTACAAGAAGCAGGTTTTTTGTGGAAATAGAAGTTCCATGAGCAGAATAGTCCTATTTTTGTGATCCCCAAAGAACCTGGTCTCCAACCCCATTTTTAAAGAAAAATTCACTCAGCTAAGAAATTCCCACCTAAGACTCCCGTGCACATGGAATGACATAAACATAATCCCCTCCTCTCCTGATTCTTCTTATCTGACCTCAGAAAAAGATGGAATACCTCCACTGCTAGGAGCTGGTTGTCTTGTAAAGATCTGGCCCCTTCCTACTGCCCGGTCGCATGGACTTCAGAGCAGGTCATGTCATAGGAGCTCAGTTGCCTAGTGAAATTTCCAATATTGCTGCGACACAGGTGATTTCAGTAGTTGTCCCTCCCTTGCCAACAGTGCCTGCTCAGAAGACCCTTAGAGATGGAGGCTTTCAGTAAGCAGCCAGATCTTTACTAACAGCGGAAGCTTTTCTTCTTTCTACAAGCCTCCAAGCAGATAGAGGAAGGAGGGAGGGAGAAAGGAAAGCAAGGTGTCAGGGAGTTGTAGTGTAGGAGCACAGATGCCTAGGTCCCTTAGGGGCCTTTGCAGCCTCCCAATCTATTGACTTAAGTTCTGGGCCAGTTCTATAAGGTTTGGCAAGTACTGTAAGCAGGATAAACTGAATGAGGGTTGAATAGCTGCAGAGTCTCAATCTGTAGTATTTTGCTGACATGAGCTTATCCAGGCTAGCACTGGTATACCATGATAAGAATTGCACAACTAACTTGGAAGCAGTTTGTCAGTTTTATTATCTATTGTTTGGCACTTTTGTGCAGAGCTATGGCATGGCAGAATCTTAATATTACTTTCATAGCAATCCTATAAATATCTACTAAGAAGTTCCGCTACATTTAGGATTAGGGGCACAGAACCCCTGTGAAAGTGGAAAAACTGTAAATAACTCTAGGCCCTCCCAAACCATATTTAACACACAAAAAAGTATGATCACCATATTCAATCCATCATGGATTCTTTTGAGACATCAGGGTTCCTTCACAAGGCAGAAGTGGGTGGCTGGTGGGGCTTACTGCCACCTCCACTGCTGCCTCACACCATTTTTAACAGGGACTTACAAACCCTGTTTGCAGTTTCTCAGTCTCATGAGGCTATTAAAAATTGCATTGGCAGACAGCAGAGGTAACTGTAAATAACCCATGAATAATAAAGTCCACATAAGTGAAACCCGCAAATGCAGAGGGCTGACTGTACTTCGTATGTTTTCTACAGACCTCGTTCTCGATCAAGGGATAGTGGAGATGAAAATGAACCAATCCAGGAACGCTTTTTCCGACCTCATTTCCTCCAGGCCCCGGGAGACCTGATAGTTCAAGAAGGAAAACTTTGCAGAATGGACTGCAAGGTGCATGTTTTAACTTTCAAAATTATTTGTTCAGCCTTTGAGTGTAGGTGATAACCAAGTGGACGTTATAATTGTGGTGTACTTTCTTTTTTGTTAATTATATGGGAAGGATTTTGGAGGTAAATGTTGAGAGTCTAACAGCAAACTTACTTATATTTCACAATTTTTCTTTAAATCTGCTGCACTATTGCCAATGGCGAATCAAGTCCATAAAAACCTGTGTTGCAAAATTGACTATTGATTTAATTGTTGATCAGAGCATGTATAGACTGTTTAGTGTGTGGCATTTTAAAGTCAGATACTGAACCATTATTGAACCAGAGATGCATTAATATGCTATGAAAAACTGTTTCATGAAAAAATAGCTTTGTGAAAGTTAGCTGCAAGTACAGTTCTGGATGTGCAATTCATTGATAAAACACAAGCTCCCTCTAGTGGTTTTGACGTAATGACTTTCCAAACACAGTGTGTAAGACTGCTTTTCTTTCAAAGTGCTCACCATATTTTTTACAAATGGAACTGGGTATGCAACTATGTCTGCAAAGAATAAGCCAATGGACAAAACTGAATTTGCTGTATTTTCCTAAGTCAATTGCATAGAGAAAGGTCCCAGAAAATGAATGGGACAGGCTTACTTACATGGGTTTTAAGCCCGACCACTTGTCCCTTCTCTCTGCTCTTCACATAAAGTCTAGAGAGAAATAAACCATGATTCAGTTTCACTTTTGCTAGTTCCTGGTATAGTGTAATAAACTTTAATTTTTAAAACAAGCCGAATTCCAAGAGTTGTATAGCAGCTGACTACAATTTCTTTTGAACTTGTATTTAACAGTATGATTGTACTGACACAAAAGGATATGCATTTATAGAAACAGTGCATTGAAGAACTGGTTGTTCAAAAGGTTACCTGTATACACTGTCTGTTGTACTACCATGTGTAATGGAGAAACACAGTGTTACTGCATTGGCAGAGTTTTGCTCCACTAGTGTTACACTGGATGCAGGTCCATCATTCCTGATTCAAGCATGATAGGTATCAAGGAAAGTGAGACTGGATTACATTTTATTCTTCCTTCCAGCTATATAAGAGAGAGGTGGAGAGAATGCTTAAATTTGAGGCTTTTCTCAGACCTAAGGGTTTGCATTTGTAATGATAAATCATGGTTTAATGTTATATGTGAACCAGGCCAGTATGTTAGAAACTTGTTATTGGAAAAAATGTATTTTGTATGTTTTCCTTCGTTCTACATTCAGCTTGATTTCAAACCATCTGCAAATCTTGGCATACACTGCATATACTTATAAGGTCACATTACTCTTTCGATGTTCTTAAAAAATTATTTTTGTCCGTTCTGCTACATTTGGCTAAACAGAATTTTTTCTTTGGTGGTAGATGTCACTGAATGGTTGATGTCACTCTTTATATTACTTAATGTTTCAAATAAAACACAGTCATTTTATGTCTAAGAATTTAGTCTATGTATAATGCATTCAGGATAGACAAGCTCAAAACCTAAGATAAATGAATGGTTTGAGAGTTTCTTCTGATGCCTCCTTATGAAATGCGTAAGTTCTCCCCTTACAAAGCTGACCTAATGCTATGTTTGGTGATGTTATGTTAACAAAAGTATTAGATCACCCCACTTGAACCATATGTACAGGTGGGTAATTCCAAGTTGATATACAAAGTAGTTTCTTTAATAGGTATATTTGTACAAGGAGGAAGGAGAAGGAGATTATGTTGTCAATTGTTAATAATATGTGCTATGAGGTTGTATGGTGCTATAGGACAATGCTATTCAAAGTGGTGGTCCATGGATCAATGGCAATTTAGATGCCATCAGCTGCTGATCACTGGAAAGTTTTCAAGGAAGAAAGTAAGAGTTGTGGCCAAAGCAGAAGTTCTGCAGCTCACTAGGCTCCTGGAAATATGCATAAACTAATTAGCAATCTATGCCAGCATGGTGTAGTGGTTTGAGCATGGGATTACAACCCTGGAGACCAGGATTTGATTCCCTGCGTGGTCATGGAAAACCAGCAGGTGACCTGAGGCATGTTACAGACTCTCAGTCCAGAAAACCCGGTGATATGTTCACTTTTGGGTCGCCATAAGTTTGAAATGACTTGAAGGCAGACAACAACAAATCTATGCCAGCCCTGGGGCTCACATAGCTTCCTTCCCATGGGCTCTGTGGAAGGGAATCTTTAAAAAAAAAATCCAATTGGGAGGGGGATACTGCCATGCTGATATAAAACTTCACTTTCACTTCTGGTGTCTCCAGAGTCAAGGGTTTCTGAGATAAGACATTAATAAGGTTATCCTGACTGTCTTTATTCATTTTAACTTCTTAATCTTCCAAAGGACTAGATTGAAAACAAATGTGAAGAGACCATGAGACCCTGCATCAGGAGATGCATGTGTGTCCTGTAGCTAACTTTCCTGATGCTAGCACCTAAAACTTGCCTTATAAGCAGGGCAGACCCTCCCCGTCATTGTCAGTTCTGTGTTCTCAGAGAGGGGAGGGATGAGCAGGCATGCATCCAGCTGCTTTCCTGTAACTGAATATACTGCAACAGAGATCTCCAGGCATCCTCACAACATCTCTGCAGATGATGTCCTTGCAACATGGCCAGCTACAAGAAAATAGCTGCACTGCTTACAAGGTGCATTGGGGGATATTTTGGTTGTTGCATAGTTAGAACAGAATTCCAATCTCTACAGCAACCATAAAAGCAAGTTGCAGCCATGAAATCCCAACTTATGCCATCATAACTCACTGACAGGATGCCAGTCAAGGGGTGTTCAGGCACTCCATATAACAGAATTGTCAGCTTTTGCAGTTTTCCTGAGCGGCTCATTAGGGTTGCTAAAACTGTTTCCCACTCACTGCCCCAAGTGGCAACGCCTACTAATAATGATACAAATCATTCAGCAAACTGAAGTTGGTTCAAACATTCTGGATATGTAATATAAAAAGTGATGAATGGTATACTGCTCGAAAGGAATTTGAACTTTACTGAACAATTTCCAGCCCTTCTTTAAAAGAAAGAGTTCTTTTATCATGTTTGGCTTCCTGCAGTTGCTAAGGATAAAAGACTAGTGAAAGGTAGTAATCAGGTACAACACTATAAGGAGATGACAGAAAGCATGTGAAATCTTTTCATATTGTGTGTCGTGATGATTGCTGCTATGATTGAGACCAAAATAGAACCGTGCCTCACCATTTTGAACCAAAGCGTGAGAAGCTACACATTTTTGTTTTTCTCTCCAAATGGTACAGTTAATGTGACCATTCTGGAAGATGTAGTTCCAAAAAGACAGTTTTTCCAAACTCTGCTGTTCTCACAGACATATATGAAAGAAATCAATTCAGGAGCTGATGCCTTTTGATACAATAAGAACATGTCGACACAAATGCCTGCATATCTTTTCTGGAAACTCTGACTTACTGGGCTTCTTGCTGTGTTCTTTTTAAGGTCAGTGGCTTGCCAACCCCAGATATCAGCTGGCAACTCAATGGAAGAGTAATACGTTCTGATTCCTCCCACAAAATGCTTGTGCGTGAAAATGGTGTACACTCCTTGATAATAGAGCCGGTCACAGCAAGAGATGCTGGCATATATACATGCATTGCTACCAATCGAGCTGGTCAGAACACATTCAGCCTGGAACTGATCGTTGCAGGTAACTTTCCTGTACATGGCCCATAATCACACAAGGAAGAGCTATTTATTCAGATGTTATTATTGTTTGTTTTTTATCTCCTTGGAAATTATGATCACTCATTTTAGATGCGTTTGGGTCTTTGGCAATTTTTCCTATCCCCTTTATGGACTTTTCAGAATATGGCAGAATCCATGACAGTTTTTATGAATACCAGATGATGAATCCTTAACAGGCAGCTTTCAGGGTTAAAAATATGATACTTAGGAACTATTGGCACTTTTTGTAATTCTTCGGTACATTTCATATTCATTCTCTTGACACCTTAGTATAATTAAGTGGATAAACTTCTGTTACTAAATCTGTATTGTGAAGGATACTGACTAAGCTGAAGTACGGCTTTGAGAGAGGGTGGCACTGAATGGAAGATGTATATTCTGGACATGGGCTTCCCACTGAGATCTCCTGGTTAAAAGCACTTCATTATGCCAGCTGTCAAATGAGCAAGAGCAGTACTCACAAGTGAACTTATTCAGGAGTAGCCATATTGGCCATACGGCAAAATAAAAATTTAAAATCCATGATATCTTTATTGGCCAACCAAAATCCACAAAGCACATCATGCAAGCTTTCATAGCTCCACTGGCTTCTTCGTCAAAAAGAAAAAATCATACAGGAGAAAAAGGGACTGTGTTTGTGACATAGGCCTACATTTTTGTATCAGATGTTATCTTTGTTGTTGTTCAGTTTGATCTGGAGAGATGTCAGTGAAGGCAGAGGCCATTTCCCTCTTGGTCATCTTGGGACCAAACCAAAGGACAATAAAATTTAAACTTCATTAACTAGATCCTGCCTGGGATCACTTTTTGAACTAGAAGCTTTCCTTTCCTAGAGAAAGGAGTTTTACAGGTAAAGCTGTAAAATAAATATGGGAGCATTAATTAGTACAAAAGGGAGATAAAGGTGTGTTTTTTTCCCTTTTGTACAGCAAAGGAAGCACACAAGCCACCCGTATTTATAGAGAAACTACAAAACACAGGAGTAGCTGAAGGGTATCCTGTGCGACTGGAATGCCGGGTTTCAGGTGTGCCACACCCTCAGATCTTTTGGAAGAAAGAGAATGAGTCACTCACCCACAATACGGACAGAGTGAGGTTAGTCTTATTTATTCTTCATTAATTTTTGGAAATCTTTTATGAATAGTGCGGTGCAGTAGGTACTGTTTCTTGGGTGACCATCTCTTTGTTTTGTAGAGAAAAAAAAAGATGGTTATGTTGTATAAGTGAACATTATAAAGCCCGTTATAACTAGATTGGATATTAATATAAGGTGACACTATAGAACCTCAGATGAAAAACATAAGCACACTTTTTTTAAACAGTACAGTACAAATCTTATATAAACCTGAATCAAGGAAGTGAGCCATCGGCCTTAATTCTGTCATTCAAAATTGGTACTTAAAAATTGTGTGTGCAGGTATCCCACTGTCTCTATTTTAACCCTTTTTCAGCATGCATCAGGATAATCATGGTTACATCTGCCTGCTTGTTCAGGGAGCTACAAAAGAAGATGCTGGTTGGTACACTGTATCAGCAAAGAATGAGGCTGGAATTGTGTCCTGCACAGCAAGGCTGGATGTCTACAGTAAGATTTAGGTTGCTTCTGTTTTGGGGGGAATTGGTCTGAACCTAAAGCTGTTTCCCATGGAATATCAGTATTTGACATTTGCATTTCTGATCAAGCCTGCCTGTGAAGCATGAGATTACTTACAGCCCTCTAGTGGTGATGCAGGGAGAGAGAGTTCCCAATGACTGGCATCCTGTTCGTTAGTCCTAACCTAGAGTAGGGTCATTTGCACACTACACTGTTATAGTGCTATTATTCCACTTTCAACATCCTGTGGAATCCTCGGGTTTGCAGGTTAGAGAGGGGCGTTGGGAATTCTCAGCCATAGAGCTCTTTGATCTCAGTAAACTACAAATACCAGAATTCCACAGGATGTTGAAAGTGGAATAATAGCACTATAACAGTGTAGTGTGGAAATGGCCTAGGTCTGTTCAGTCCATTGTTGTAGGCTGAGTCAACACATAAGTAAATTGCATTGACTGAAGGAGTTTAGTTAGGACTAATAGGATTTATGTCAACGTCTGTTGCTTTTAGTCTGTACAAGTCATTCTGTACAACTCTTTCCACATGCTTTTCTAATCCAGTGGAGTAGAATTGGGAGAATACCTATATTGTGATCTACATAGCTTCAGCTTTCCAGAATTCAGAGGGTTGTGATAAATAAAGCTGGTGTCAGTTTTTCCAGTCTGTTGCAACCAGCCAAACCTACTTG
Organism: Ctenosaura bakeri; assembly: GCA_948474755.1. Lineage (NCBI taxonomy): Eukaryota > Metazoa > Chordata > Lepidosauria > Squamata > Iguanidae > Ctenosaura > Ctenosaura bakeri. Next base: position 183,158 of record CAOLHI010002703.1, on the reverse strand, counting down.
ATAGTCTACCTGTGATTTGGGTTCCCTCAAGGCCTGTTTAGTGTACAACCACTGTGTTTTAAATAGTTTTTTTTTTCCCATTAAAATGAATAAAGTGTATCTGAGGGGAATATATCATAGCAAAATACTCACTAGGAAGGTTGTTGTGCCCGCAGATCCCTAGGAAGTGTACACTTAGCGTGAACCCAATTTACTGCAGAAATAGGCAGAAAGACCCTTAGTGTATGAACTGCTGGGAGTGAATGGCATTTATGCTGTTGCCAAGTTCATTGAGGAGGAACAGAGTCAAAAAAGGTGGACAAAATAGATATAAAAGGAGAGTGGAGGAGGAGAGATAAGAGGTGGAGATGAAAAGGAGGAACTGTAGAAGGTAATTGAGAATGAAGGACATGAGGTACTTGTGATGGTACAAAAGATTGTAGAACGGGAGGGAAGGGAAGGATGGAAGAAAGAAAATGCATACAAAATCAAGCATACAACCAGTCCTGGTAATACAGGGAAACAATGAACACTCACTGCCTTATATATATTTTCTATTGAATTTATAAGACCTGTTTTGCCTGCTGGAGCCAGTGACCATAGCTTAAATCTAATATTAAACCCAAGTAGGTTAGGCCCATTAAAATAAATGCAACTTGTTAGTGACCACTTGTGTAACTTCCATTGATTTCAGCTCAAGACTAACTCAAGACTAACACTGGATTAAATTTTTTAACACTGGATTTGATAAGCACTATCTCAGCGAATTTCAGTGCATTGCAGTGTAGGTGCACAGTGAGGCACATGAGCTGAGATTCTATGTGTGTATAGCTCATCCAGGTCCAGGTCCTCCTACCACCCAGTTGGGGCCAGGTGTCAGGAAAGCCCTTTGCTACTGTCACATACCAGGGAAGAGAAAGGAGAAGGTGATTCAGACCACAGAGAAACAGTTGATCTCAACCTGTCCAGGAAAAAATAAATAAATAAACATGTGCTCTTTAATGAATGCATCCACCTTTTTTTTCACCCGGAAGTTCAAAGCAGCTGAATCTTTGCTGTCTGAATTGCTGCCTCCAGTTTCCTCCTCACCAATATGCAGACAGCAGCAGGGGTCTCTAGTGGGGCTTGACAGTTGCTAGGAAAATGGGAGGTTTTTGGATTGAGTGCAAGGACGAGTCAGTAACCCTTTGTACTGCCCCATCCAAAATAGGACTCATGCACATGGCAGTCACTAACAGGATGCTAGCCATATTGTGTCTGTGTCAGCTTTGTGTATAAACTTCCCTTGTAGATTAGGGTGCGTATTTTTAAAGAAGCTTGGGGTTAAATATATAAGCCACTTCATATCTGCAGAGATGCTGTATTATTTTTGTTACTGTCAACAAAGTGCTTCCTCTTTTCTTTTCTTTTTTCTAGCTCAGTGGCAACAACAACCCCAGACCACCAAGCCAAAGAAGGTGCGTCCCTCAGCCAGTCGCTATGCAGCACTTTCTGACCAAGGACTAGACATCAAAGCTGCATTTCAGCCAGAAGCAAATCCAGGACATCTGACACTGCAATCTGGATTGGTAGAAAGTGACGATCTGTAAAATATAAGCCATCAGATCTGTCATTTTCTTTCAAAGTAAAAACACTGAAAGCCATTGTCTTGACCAATGATAATTTATGCCACTTTATGTGAAAGGCAGACACTTTTATGTGCAAAAGATGAGGAATACCTTACTCACATATTTCTTGCTCAATGTAATAAATTAGAGTAGGTAGTGATTATTCAAAAGAAATGTAAAACCTGCACACACAAACACTACCTTCACCATAACAGTTTCTTATTAGTTTGTGGATTGTAGTATTTTTGAATAATCCTATTCACAAATGCCAAATGCTGAGGTGAATGTGATTTTTCAAAAGCAAATACACTGCAGAATTTATCACCAAGTGCCTTTGCAAGTTGTAGGTGCTGTTACCAATGCTAGTCATTTTATTGGGCCACAACTGTAAGCGTATCAGCAATGCATTCTGATGATGACAGTGAAAATGTGCAATAGTGAAGGAATAAAGACTGAGAAAGGAAGAGCTAAGTAAAATGGAAATGGCTTTCTGTTCTCCAAAGAGAGGAGATACTTGCCTTAAACTGTGCTTTGTATGAGGAAGGGAACTTCACACAGAAAGGTTTCATTTTATTTTTGCCAACAAAGAAATGGCAAGCCTATAAATGTACTGCCAAGCTAAATCAATCATAAAATAATTCAGAATATGGAGAGTATGATGGGATTGTTTTACAGTGTTAGATTTGTAACAGTGGGATGGAATGAGGCAAAAGGCCAAACCTTCTTCAGAGGATGAAACTACTACAGGTGAAAACATTGCAGTGTGTCTCTCTGAAATTCCATGGTTATGTAGATGGTTCTTAAAGAAATGCTGGATACTTGCTTGACCAGAACCTACATGACAAAAGAGTGGATATTTAGGAGCTATAGAGTAAGTAAGTGGGGAAAGGAGTGAGTCTGTAATAAGGTTTAAATAATAAGCACCTAGTATAATAGATCAGTAGATATGGGGGAATGCAGAACGATAAGGAAATGGTGTTACATTTTAGACACTCTATGCATGTATACTAGAAGTTACTTTTTTTGTGTTCTTGCCTACTGCAGCATGAACAGTAACTATGCCTATGGCTGGGACCTTGCAAAGAAGTTTAAAATGGTTGATGTTCCAGAATGTAGATTAGCTCTGTAGCTAATTAGACTTTCTATAGATTATATTAGGCAATTTGGATTCCAAATTAATTAATTTTAATTGGGAGAGAGTGATAAGCCACTCCATTTGGGTCTGGCAGGAAAAAAATGTGGCTGTGATGGTACAAGAGTACTTTGCTTACAAAAGGAAAACACTGTATTCCTTATATGAAGCACATTGATAGTACTTTATTTATAATAAAAATGTTGAATCTTTTATCTCAATTCAATTATTCAAGTACAGTACTTTTTTTAAAAAAAAAAAGTTTTGTATTATGTACCACACCATATATTTTGCATTACTGCTATACATGTATTGCTTTGCACATCGTTGTTAAGTACACAAACCAGGTTTTTAGTAGCTAATGAACTTTTACCACAGAAGATAATTACTCTTCTATGTAAACAGCTGCAGATGGTTACAATCTCAGTTACAGGAATTTCTTACATATCTTTACTGTCATATACAGTTTGTCATATTAAAATGTCCTACTGTCATCATCTAACCAAGTATGTCAAAATCATTCACTTACCATAATCTTCTTATCTGTGATTTGCTAATCTACTATTTGTTTAGCTTCACTAGTAGCATTTTGCTTCTTTTTATTTGTATTTATAAAACATGTACAATTATACTACTTTGGATTGTTGTGCTAGTATCAAGTGGGTTTAACATCAATAAATATTACACAAATCAATAATCAAGTGTTTTTCTGTATAAAAACAGTAAAATCTAGCAAAGCTTCAATAAAACTGCACTCCTAGTACTAGAGATTTAGCCCTCTAGAGCTTGATGGGATTTACTTCTGAGCTGCAGGCTTAGCTTATACTGTGTGATGCAGCCTGTGTGTACACTTTATGGCAAAAGGCAATGAGAGCCCATACAAGTTATATGTAATATGTTGATGAGAGAAAGGAGCAAGGAGCTGGATTCCCCCTTCCCCCTAAATAACATTATCAAAACTGCAACCAATAATGTGAATTGCTTCTCGATATGACAAGGAATGGTGCATGCAGCAACTTACCCATACTTTGCGACTGAGGTGCTGACTTCAGTCCTGCTGCCTCATAGTGTAGATTAGTAAAGAGGAGATCAGCTACAGGATATATCTTGCCCTTCAAATGATGTTTGGACCTTTAACTAACTCATATCTTGAAGTCAGTGGTGAACTTCAACAGTATCTGTATCATTCCCTTACTTGGGTTAGGCTTTGGCACATAAACTAAACTACCAAGCTGGAAACCTATTCGGTAGTTTGCATGTGTAACCAAGACTTACACATCTGTGACTATTTCATATTCACAATCCCTATGTATTCTCTCTTAGCTGGGCAGTTAGCCAAAGCAGTGTAGCTGATAAGGCAAACAACAAGCAAACAGTTCAAGATGTGTTTCCTTATTTTCATCTAGTAAGCAAACAGACCAGAGACAAAACAAAGTACAGCAAAATCTCCAGCAGCATCAATAGTTCCACGAACAGTCAGCACAGTCCTAAGTCAGAACATGACAGGAGAAACAGTCAGTTAATCACCGACAAGTCCTGAAAGAGAATGGCTGGATTTTTATAGGTCAACAGCTTAACCCAGCTGCTGTTCTTTCCTATAAATTCATTGAGATCTGCATACGCTTTCCTTTTGATGTCTACGCCCAGCAAAGGTGGGTATAGGTGAGTTATCTTCTGTGTCAGAAGGGGCAAGGCCCTCTGCTGGAGCTGGCCCTGTTCTGTCTCTGGGATTGGTGGTACTGTAATCTCTTCCTGTTCAGCAGGTTCTGACCTGTCTACTGTTTCAGTCTTTGAGACAAGAGTCCATTTCTATCTCCTGAAAGCAGAGCATGACAAGGAGATATGTAGGCACCATGAAAATCCTCCAGTTCCCCACTTACCAGTCAGCAGCTGCTGCAATCAACAGGGATCCACTCCCCTGTTGTTCAGGAAGTGGCAATCATTCTCAACTCCCCACCCCTTTGTGCAAAAATTTCCACTGCAAGGGGGATTGCAGCTTGCACCCTCACAACAGAGGTTGCTTGCATGAGGGGGTGGGAATGTTAGCTGCTTCTTGAACAACAAGGGGACAGATCCCCCCATCAATCACAGAGACTGCTGACCAGTAAGTGGGGATTGGAGAGGTCAGGCCATGCTGTGTAGAGAATGACTAAAGTTTTCACATACGTATGGAAGAGCAAGCTCTTTAGGGAATAACAATATTGGAGTTAAAAAACAGGACCTTTAAAAAAATGATCATTGACACACTGATTTACCCCTAACAACCCTGCAAATAAAATCAACTTATTTTTATCCTGCTTGGTCTAAATAGGCAAAGTAAATAAAAATTAACAATCGTATGTGCTTCCCTCAAGCTTGACTACCCTCTCATAAATAAACTTGAGATGCCTCTTTACAACAAAGTAACTTTAGAAACAATGGAATGTTATCTTCCTAAAGGGATTTGTCCTTGTGGTTAATTTTGAACTGGAATGTCCTAAGATCTAACTAGTTATTTATAGAAACTGTTTGTCAAAACAGTAAAATAAAGTAGCTGTCTGGATTTCGCTCAATACGTTGATGATCATACTAAAGGTGATTCAAGTCTCAAAAGCAAAACAACACCCATGCTCATTTTTTTAAAGGTTGCTTAAAAACAACTTTAAAAACAAATGCTATTATGGTTTAACAAATGCAAAGAAGTAAATGTGGCATAAATAGGGGGAAATATGGGATGCCAAAGTTCATTGTCTTGAAAAACAACATAGAAAATATAATTACTTTTAAAGTAATCTCTGCCTTGCTAAGCAACGTGGAAAGTATCCCATAAAAATAACTCTCCTACCTCATTGTACAGAAACTTTAAAATGTTTGGTGAATCCCATCAATTGATCTTAAGATGTAGTGACAATCTAGTAATGTTCCAAAGGGTGTAGGAGGAAACATTTACCATTAGAATACTAAAGGCAGTGCTAAAACACTTCTAGCTTGCAAAATATAACTTCAATAAATAACCACCTCATTTTCCTGGAAACACATTTTGTGTGGAAACTAAATAAACATTTATAAAATCATTCATCAGACATTGTTTTCAGCTGTCAAAAAAAGCAAGGGACTAGCCAGTTTGGCATAATTCAAGAGTATGTGAAGCATGAAGCTCAGTGTGGGAAAGTTGATTTCTAAACCCAATGAATCCCAAATAGAATTAAAATTTGTCAGTAGTATCCCTAAGTGAATTAAGACATATTTCATCCATTAGTGATAAATAAAAATATTCTCTTAGTGCCAGCAAACAAGTAACTACATTTGAATCTGCTTGTTTATGCCAGAAGATTGTATTGTTGCAAAATAGAAAATAAAGTTTGGCTTTCTCAAGATCCAGAAAAGCATCTGGATACCCATCCCTGACCATGAAAGCCCAAACTATCACGAGGTGTTAACAGATAACTTCCCAAATGGATGCAACTTTTTTTTTAACAACACTTACTCTCTGAGATAGTTGAATCCAATGACATCAGACTCCTTCAAGAAGAAGTTCCCATGCCAATCTGTTGCAACACAACTAATAGTCTTGTGGCACCTTAAAAATTTATGCTGTAATTCTACATGTGCTATGTATTATGTAACTAACTTAGTATGTCTTAGTCCAGTTCCCCAAACTACTTTACCAGGTATCAATGGCATAGAGAGATAGGAATCCATTCTGCTGGCAATTGGAGCTTGGGCAGATGATGTTTCCAACTCCTGCCTGCTAGCAAGCACAGCTGTCAAAGAAGTGAGAAAGGATCCCTGTTTCTGATCATTACAGCCTCACTTCCTGGTGGGGAGGGGCATTTGCAATCATGGCAATAGTGCTATGATCATGACTGTGTAGGGACTGTGAATACAGGTTACACGTCCATAAGTCTGATCCTCAATTCTGGCCTAAGGCTGGTATTTAGCATTGCAATTACGGACCCATAACTGTTCTGTATTCACTAAGACTACATAGTCTTATTGGAAACCTATGTATATGCCACATCAATCTATCTTAAGAGCCAGTCACTTGAGTGGGTGAAGGAGGTCCATTTAGCTTCTAACCAGGGTGCAAGGAGGACATCACAGCCAGCAAGCCTGTGACAATCACAAGCAGGACTCCTCACAAGTCCTTTTCACAGCTTAGCTTAGACTGCTGGTGTGTGTGGATATTTCATCCTTCTTGCACCCCCGTCTGAAGCTGAATGGACCTCCTTTGGTCAATCCATCTGCTGGCTCTTAAGGTGAGCTAGGCAGGGGGAGGCCAACAAACATTATTTATTTATGCAGATATAATTAAGTAGGTGGTTTATTATTCCAGTCCATAATGTTTTAGGTGGCACAAGTTTTCGTGGACTCTTGCATCTGAAGAAATAGGTTGGAGTTATGGTGCCAGAACACTTCTTCATTCTTTTAAATGCATTCAATTTCTAGGAGGCATGTTTTAGTCAAAGTTAAGCATCTAGGACCCCGCAATTTCATACCTGAATCTTTTGTACTAAAATTAATGGGATTTTAAAATTGCTTAATTTGGGTTAAATCCTCCCCATGTATTATATGACTACGTACAATCATGTTAATAGAGCATTGGGTTCTGTACACTTGGTCATAATAATGCAACATGAAATTAAAATTAACTTAAACCTACTCATTTCAGTGCAATCATGTAAATTACATAAAGTAAGTCCACGTACAAAGAAGAAAGGGAATATTTATTTTTCAAGTCATTAAATTGTTTGATAATTGAGCAATATATGAATAGCTATATAGGGATTATACAAAATATATAATCTTACAATATAAAATTGCTTTTCCTAGTTGTGTCAGTTCTAACAAAAATACTGATAACAGCTGTTAATTGACTTTGAAATTTAACTGAAAGCAGGTAGCACAAAATTTGTTACAACACAAAACACTATATTCAGAACTTACAATGTACTATGATTTAAGTTATACTGACCTCAAGAGGTGAAAGGAAATATGCTCATGTACCCATGTGGGATGTTATACAACATCAACATTTACGTATATAATACAGACATGCCTGTTTTCTCTGTAAAAAAGATAACTTACTTGCTCCCAAAACAAATGTTGATTCCACATGGAAATCAACTGAACAGTGTTTCCAAACTATATTTTAATATTTACAGGAGGCCTGAATTAGGGAAGTAAATCTGCACTTAGTCCTTTAGGCAAGTATTAAGAATTTCAAAAGTTGCATGACTACTGGGTAAGAGTAGCAGGGAGTTTTACACATGTTCTGATGTTTCACTTTCTGGGACTTTCCAATTAAAATTTCACTTGTCAAAAAATATATCAGCCAGAATTCTGTTTAATCGCTAGCAAAGCAGAAACACATCCCAGGGTTTCCATTGCTGCCAGCTGCACAACCCCATCTGGATGGCACAAGAATACACCCTTTCAGTCAAGCAGTGGATGGGAGGGGCAGGGAGTTCCCAGATACTGTCCAGCTGTAGTAACACAACTGAGAAAACAGTGCAGCCATCACTCACCTGGAAGTGGATGGTTGTTCCTTTTTCCAGATGCATGACTGCAGCTAGATGGTTTGGAAACTAGAGTTTCCCAACCTCCCCAGCCACTGATCCATTGAAGGGTGGTTTTTAAGTGCCTCCAAGCTGGAGTTGCACAGGAGGGTCATTGTGCAAGGAGGCTCTATGTACATCCTTCCATAAAGAGGTACGGTATACTAGTATAACAGGACAGTACACCATGATGTGTCACCCAGATGATGTTCCTGAACAAAAAAAGAACAGTTGGCATTCTGTTTGGGATTTACATCTTCGTAAATGATCTTATGTGTTCACAAAATTAAATTGAGCAGGTTTGCAATGTACAAGCTCACCTAGGGGCTGCTGCAACATTACAATATACAAGTATTTGTTGGGCAATGGTAGTGTGATTGATGTTCCATAGCTTGATGCGTGAGGGGCACAGATGTGCATCCAATCACCGACTAGAAAATGACAGAGCACAACAAGAGTGCCCAATGCACATCAAAATTGCCTGATACACATTGGAGCACTCTTGCCAGTGCCTGAATGTGCATCTTCAAAATTCACTAACAAGATTTTGTTGTGTTTCTATAACATACAGTTACAAAATGTAGACTGTGATGTAGTTATGTCGGCTAATCTTTCCTGCACAAAATGCATTACCGCTGCACAAAACTTCTTTGTGCAAAAATCCAGAGAATTTTTCAATAAAAATTCTGTACCCTGTTCAGCAGGTACAGGATCGTAGGCTATATTTTTGATCACATAATTGCTGGGAATTAATGCTTGTGATTGTGAACAACCAAATTTGACAACCAAAACCTATTTTTGCAGCTTGGTTGCACCCTAACTGAGTATTTCTGAGGTACTGCAAATCAGGAAGCTTAGGTGTGTAGACTTCACTTGGTTAGCAGGGTTCCTTGAGACAAGCAGTTATGGTAGGATGCTGAGGAGTCCTCTAGCTGCCTATTCTCATTACTGGGAGAGCACTGCATTTATCATTCATTAAATGACCCAATCTGCAGTGCCTCAGAAACACTTCAGTCAAGGAACTGTCAGGCTAGGATGGCATATCAGAAGTAACTAACAATGGGGCTCCATCAGCATAGTTACGCTGACATTGCAAGCGCTTGGCCAATGTTTGCAAAAATGTCCTGAAATGCAAAAACCAGCAACAACAACAAACAAAACAAAAACTCTCACCTTGTTCTGGCAGGACTTCTTTTTTTTTAACAGGATGTCTCAGGTTTAGATCTTACATCACACAGGCAGAGTGGAACACTCCACCCATGTAGTTCCAAGTTTTCCCAACACCACAACAGCTGTCAAGCCCCTAGAGGTGATTCTGCTTCTGATGGAATAAGGATGGCCAGCTAATTCAGATGATGATGATGAGGCTGCTCTGGATTTAGAGGGCGTAAGATCTGAGGATGTACTCACAGATGGAGTGTACTCTCCTTTTCCTTCCCTCTAGAGCCCAGAATCATCTCATCTTCATCATCTGAATTGCCTCCCACCTCCATCCCACCTCCATCCCATCTCCACCAGTACACTGCAGCAGCTGTGGCCCCACTAGAGGTTTGAAAGCCACTCATGGGGATCTGCCTTCTGTGCAGAGAATACCTTTGCTTACAGAAGGAACTTCTACTCCATTATCACAAATTTTGATCTTCTGTCTATACCACAATCTAGTCCTCTCCATAGGAAGAAACTTCTATAGAGCATGGGGAAGAAGTTCAAGAAAGGTGGCCTTGGAGTGAACTGAGTGCATAAATATGCTTCTGCCAGTCCACTTGCACATAAATCAGCATGAAATTCCCTATTTTTCTTTTTTAATTCAGAAGAGTGGTACTTGTCTGAGAAAAGTTACTTGTTTATGACAAGAAGAATGTAGTATTTCCACATTGCTACAATGTTCTTTATGTAATGTAAAATAATAATCAGATCTGATGTTCTGCAACAGCATGAATACTCTATTTTTGCTTACAGAAGTCATATGGTTGTGCCATTCCAAAGAGTTTATAAAGATATGCTTCAATTAGGGGAAATCAGCAAATGCCACGCAGAAATAATAATTTATCATTCTTCTGACTACATGAAATGAAACAACCTATCAGAAGTATCATTTTATTTAAGAAGCTGAAAACTATGAGACTCAGTGTATCTTTTGTAAGGAACCACTTAACAGGAGAACCAAAATAAAAGTTCATGCCATATGCTCTACTCCTTCATAGATAGTTATTGACTTGTCAAGATTCCTAAGCACTATCATCACTTTACTTTGCAGTCTCCGCATGGAACACCCACAACACAAACTATGAAAAAGGTCACAGTTTACTCACAGAGTGCACTATAAATAAACAAATCTTTCCAAGGGGTAGTCATGTTAACCTTTTCACCAAGAAGGATAAAAAGAGTCTTGGAGTGCTTTAAAACTAACAGGTTGATTATCTCATAATGTTTTTTTGGACTGAAGCCCACCATACCTGATGAAGAAAGCTCTTTGTCATGAAAGCTAATGCTACAATAAATCTGTTTGTCTGTAAGATGACACAAGATGCCAGATTTCCTACTTAGCTAAGTATACCTCACTAAGTAGCATCTCCTGGCCTGACCTCCCCCCTATCCTACCTTAATGGCCATCAGCTACTGCAAGTGATGGAGCTGAGCTCTCCTGTCAATCTGAGTGCAGCAGACTGATCTTTCCATTGCCCTCCCAGCAGAGATTGCTGGCACTGGCCGATGGATACATCAGTCTTGTGTGCCCCGATGGACAGGAAAACAGACCTCTGTTGCTTCAAGTGGCCAGTGGCCATTAAGATAGTACTGGGGGACATTTTACAATCATGCCAATAGTACCACAGGCATGAATATACAGTCTTCATGCATGTGAATCAGTTATAGAGCCATAATTCTGTCAGTAAAATACTGAATTCCAGCCACTGTTTTTAAAAACAGATTGCATGCAGAATATTCCCAGTTGCACTGCAACAAAGCTATGAAAACTTCCTATGCTAGAGAAGTAAAAATCTTCCGCATACCGCTATTGCCTCCAGTTGGAGAAAACTACACTTGTGCCTGCGCTGTCGCAATTTCAAGATCTGTTTCAAAAGCTTCACAGCATTCAAAAGCCATAAAAACTGATCTTCACTGCCAATAGAGAGGGAGTTCCACAGTGTTCAAGGGCTCCTTAGCCATTCCCATAGGAACCACAGGTTATAATGATATGCCCTCAAGTTATTTCTGATTTGTTGCAATTCTAATGCAAACCTTCTCCAATTTTATGTTAGATACTGTTTGTCCTAATTCTCCAGAATATCCCTCTTTCTCTCTCTCTCTCTCATACACACACATAGAAGAAATATGGAATCCACACTTTAGCATAAGCACATAATTTAAAAGTTTATTTGCAAGTGTATCTATAAATTGCACTACTTTGATTTCAAATAATGACAAAAGAGATACCATCCCAGTTTACTTTCAATTATGATTTTTTCCATAATTAAAGATTATATCATTATGGCTCTTAAATCAAAAGTTGCAAACCTCCATCTACAACAAGAACATGACCTGTGACATAGGGAGACTCCAGAAGAAATACAACAGCTCTGGCAACTTCATGAGGCTCCCCAAATCTTCCAAGAGGAATAGCTTTCTTCATTTGTTGTTCTTTCAAATGTGCTGTCATATCTGTATGAATAAAGCCTAAAAGAATGGAGAGAAGTTTATAATTCTGCCATAACTCTACTGTCACACTTACATAGCCTCCCAAAATTGAGCACCATATCCTCTGTGGGAACCTAGAGCGCAATGACACAAAAGAGAATCAGTCTGGGAACAATATAAGTATATTCAGTTACCTGAAGCTTTTTGAAAATAGAACCCTCAATCTAGCTAAAAATGTATGAGTAAGGCAGGGTAAATTTCATACTCAAGTTCCAACATGTGTGTGCATGCACATGCCTTCAACTTGCTTGTCAACTTATGGTGAACCCATGAATTTCATATGGTTTTCTTGGGCAAATAATACTTGGAGGTGGTTTGCCATTGACTTCCTTTGAAATATGGCCAGCATGATCTGACGCCTTTACAAGTACTAACCAGGGCAGACCCTGCTTAGGTTCTAAGATTGTGCCTTCAGGCTATTTAGACTTCTAATACTGATAATATAGCACAAACTGGTTTTGCCAGTTCCTTCCTCTAAAATATAGCCTACAGTACCTGGTATTCCTTGATGATCTCCCATCCAAGCACTAGCCAGGGCTGACCCTGCTTAGCTTCCACGATTAGATGGGATCTAGTGCCTTGTATATTTGGCAGCAACTACCAGTGTGGCCTTTAATGAAATCTGCTTGCAAAAATGCATCCAGGAAAAAAAATTCAGAAAATCTAAATTTAACCTAGAAAGAGAGAAAGCAGGTATTGTCCTTGCATAGCTCTGAGGCCTCCATCACTCAGCAACAGAGTGGCCAATTACTCATTGATAAAAATGAAGAAATGCTGCATCAAAAAGGAGGACACAAAGGCAAAGATTTGCATACAAACTTGTGTTTACTAATTTATATCACTATATCCACATTATTTGCTGTTACTTGCCATCAAGTCAGTTTTTATCCATTGCTGACACTATGAATGAGACAGATCAAAATCATTTCTAAAATCGAAATTGAAATATAATACATCTCATTGCAGTGAGAAAGATTTGGACCAGATGTGCTTTATACACCTGCTCAGTCTCTTGCCCAAGTCCAAATGGCTGAAGGCCAGTTTCAATGCATGTGCTCTCCTTTCTTTTGGTACTTTACTTTTGAACTACACTTCAACAAAAGATGCCTTCACATTCAGAACTATCAGACAGAGAACTGTTCTCTGCACAGAACCACGCACAAACTAAGCAGCAGGTGTAGAATGCAAAAGCTACAAGGGGAGTCCAGGATCTGCCAACAGAGACATAAATGCTGACGTGCGGTGACAGGCAGCAGGATGGACAAAAGCTCAGGATTTCTTTTCATCTCACAGTAAATAAAGGTTTGAAGCAAAAAGTTATTTTGGGGGACTATAACTCCCCAACCCCATGCCAGCTATTCTGACTGGATGTTCTGGGAGCCCAAAAAAGTAACTTTTCCAAGTTACGGCATGGACTGATGGATAGGTTGCACTTGAACAGGCTCCAGGGAATATCTGCATGTTGGCCACCTGAGTCTTGATTTTCTACTACAGTCACTTCAAAATATTTAAAACTTTTTTTTTAACAAAAGGAACCCTGAACTATAAATTAACTAGAAAGCATCTCCTATAGTGATAGCTTTCCTGCTCAATGCTTTGTATGTCTACCCAGAGGTAAATCCACTGCAGGATTGAGAGCTTACTAGAATAAAATTAAGGGACATCTAAACTGGAAAAAATGAGCAGAGACAGTACATGACTAATGCATTTATGCCTTGAGCTAGGAAGCTGAGGTTAAATTCTCATATCCAGGAACTTTAGTTAGTACTCTTCTGTATACTGCTAGAGGCCTGACGAGATGTTAAAAGGTATTAACACTCAAACCAAAATATTGGAGTAGCTAGTAGAAGAAAGTTACAATGTAATATTTCAAAATAAGGAACAAAGTTTATCTAAGAACTTGAATTACTTTATGTGTGACCCGTACACATGTAAAATGATTATGGTGGTTTATTTTTTGATAAGCTAGTATTTTTTCACCAGTTCAGTCATGAAATGACTATACAGTTCTGCTTTAGAAAAATATGAAGTAAGTAGACTTCTGGCAAGATGTCGGCACAGTAGGTAGCCTGGAAAGTTGCTCCAGGCTGCCGCTGCAAATTAGCAGGGGAAACATCCCCCAGGGGACACGAGTCCCCCCAAAAAAGTACCCCCTTAGTAGGTAGGGGGGAATGGAGCAGCTCACACAATCCAAGATGGCCCCAGTGCCGATGAGGGAGGAGAGAAGGATCGCAAACAGGAACGAAGAGACAGAGCTAAAAGCCATGACTTTGCAGCCAGAGATCTGACAAGTGCTGGCCAAGACTTTTTTTAAAGGGAAAGTAACAGCAAAAAGAAAACCAGATGAATCTGAGGATTGATGGAGCTGGCTTCAAAAGGTCTTTGAAATTCAAAGGACAGAATACTTAAGTGAAATTTGGAAAACCAAGAGGGTAAATGTGAAGTGTGAAGGAGGTTTGAATGAGCGAAAAAAGGCAAGACTCTAATCTGAGAAATAGAAAAACTTTTTAAAAATAAACTCCCTTCCATTAAGGATAAAGGGTAAACTTTGGAAGACTTGTTAACAAAGAAAGACTTGCTAATAAAGAAAAATTAAAAATATAAAAAGAACATTAAAACAATAGTAGAAGAGGGGAGAAAGGAAGGATTGAGGACAGCGTTAAAGACATTGCTGAGGGAACTGTGGAAAGATAGACAAAATAGAAGATATGAATGGACAGAGACAAAACAGAAACAGAGAGGAATACAGGATGTACTTTGGAGATTTTAAACATTGCTGGGTTGTGGATTTAAATTCTTGAAGAGAAGTGAAGAAAAATACTGTAAACTATTGTATATTAGTAATGGATTATGCCTTGTAATGGATTAGTTTCAAAGGGAGGCAGAAATTGTCCCCCTGGTATCGATTGTGGAATAGCCTCTGAAGGGAGATGAAGCCTTGGGGATTTTAAATGCTGCCGGGTTGTGGATTTAACTTTTTTAATAGCTTCTGGAAAGAGAGGTGAAGACTTGGGGATTTTAAACGTTGCTGAGCTGTAGATTTAACTTCTTGAAGAGAAGTGAAGATGGGACAGAGATTTTGGGACTAATTCAAAAATCTAAGAACTGAGCATCAGAGCTTTTGGGAGGAGTAAGAAGACTGACGGACTTACAAGAAGGAAGATTGGAGCGACAGAGAATTAAAAGGGAAAGTAAAAAGAAAACTGGAGGACAATATAGATTTATATAAGAATAAGAGTGGTTGTAATATAAGTGTTGAAACAAATTAAGAGTGTATAAAATTTTCTCCCTCTAAAAATCTTGATAAGGAACTTTAAGAAATATTAATAACAGTATTTGTTATTTCTCTATTGGGGGAAACTATATTCGATAAGCAGTTTTAGATTTGTTAAATGCTGGAAACAATTGCAAGAAATATTATATGTATATTGTGAATGTTAAATATCTTACATGTATTACAATAGGTATTAGCATAAATAAGGTTGGAAGGAGAGAATAAAAATATTTTAGGACAGAGGAGGGAGGAATGGCATCAGGATAGCAGAAGAAGAGAACACAGACACAAATTCAACCACAAGTTTTGGAGAGAAGAGGCTCTACCAGGTCAAAGACAATGGAGATGAACAAAATATTGGAGGAATTTCAAAAAATGTGAAATGAATTGATGGAGGAAACAAAAGTAAACAGAACAGAAATAAAATCAAGCAGAGCAGAAATAAAACAAGATTTTAAAAAAAGAAGTTGAAATACTGAATCAGAGTCTACAAAAGTTGACAACAGATTTGCAAACAATTGATCATAAGGTAGAAGACATACAAGGGAAAAGCAAAAATTTGGAAGACCAGCTGGAACAGATGAAGAAGGAGCAGCAAAAAGATAAACAAACAATAATACAGTTGGAGATGAGACAACGGAGCAGAAACTTAAAACTTAGAGGGCTCCAGGAGAAGAAAGAAGAAAACCTTGTCCAAAGAATAAATGATATTCTGGCACCATATATAGGCTTAAAAAGAGCAAAGTTTGAACTGGATATTGGTAAGGCATTCAGAATTGAATCGGTTGTGGCCAAAAAACGTGGTCTCCCACATGATATAGTGGTTTATTTCACTAAAGAAAAAACACGAGATTTGATTCTGGAACAGAACTTCAAAAAAAAAAAAACTAACAGTGGATGAGAAAGAAATAAAGATTTTTAAGGATGTGCCACCAAGTGTATTAAGAAGTAGAAGAGAATATGCATTTTTGACAAAAGAATTACAAGCAAGAGAAATAAGGTACAGATGGGAGGTACCAGAAGGCCTTTCTTTTTTCTATGAAGGGAGAAGAAGGAAGATAAACTCAGTGCAACAAGCTAATGAATTTCAGGAGAATCATTTTAAATCGGCAACAGCGGAAGCAAAAAACCCAGATGGAACACTGGAAAAAACAAAAAAGGACATGGTATCGGCAGAAGATTCGAGTCCAGCGTCTGAAGAAGAGGCAGAATCAGCAGAACCAGAAGAGAAAAGAAGAAAAGAAAGTAAAATAGTAAAAACAGTATGAAGATAGTAACTTGGAATGTCCAGGGAATAAACTCACAAGCAAAAAGAAGAGAGATTTTTCATCAAATAGAAAGACTAAGACCCCAAATAACAATATTATTAGAGACTCATATAAAGAAAAATCAAGATAAATATTTATACAACTCAAAATTAGGCCAATGTTTCACCTCACTATATAAAAAGAAAAAACGGGGAGTGGCAATATATATTGATAAAAATATTCCTGCAAAGAAAATAATACAAGATGAGGAAGGAAGATTACTAGGAGTAGAACTTGAAAAAAATGGAAGAAAAATATTACTGATTGGAGTGTATGCCCCAAATGAGAACAAAGAAAGATTTTACAAAGAAAAGAAAGAGAAAATATCTGAATATGAATATGAGGATTGGATATTAACGGGAGACTAGAACGGAGTTATGGATGTGGAATTGGACAGGAAATCAATTATGAAAAAACAAGATAAAGGACAAAGAGGGAAAGTTCCAAAGACATTTTTTGAGATGTGTGAGGAAATAGCAGTAATGGAAGCATGGAGAATTTTTTATCCAAATGAAAAGGATTATACATATTTCTCTGAAGTGCACCAATCTTGGTCAAGAATAGATATGATAATGGTATCGAAACAACTTTTAACAGAGATAAAGAAGATAGAAATACTGCCAAAGATTATCTCTGATCACCATCCAATGATGATGCAAATGCAAGAAACCACAAAACAATTTCAATGGAGATTGAATGATAATCTATTAAATGATGAGGTGATACAACAGGCGAAAGAAACATTGAAAAACTACTTCATGGAAAATGTAAAGGAGGATATGAAAATGAAGACGATTTGGGATGCTTCCAAAGCAGTGATGAGAGGTTTTTTTATTCAAAAAAGACAAATCCAAAATAAGAAAAAGAAACAAGAATATCAAGAATTGGCAACAAAACTTCAAGAAAAAGAAAAAAATGTAGATAAAATCCAGAGAAAAAATCAGTACAAATGGAAATAAAGATATTACAACAAAAGATAAGGATGAACTTACAAGAAGAAATAGAGAAGAAGATGAAACAATTAAAAGTAACCCAGTTCGAGCAGGCAAACAAGATTGGGAAATGGCTTGCGCAAAGGTTAAAGAAAAAGGGAGAAAGAAATATAATAGTTGAACTGAAGAATGGGAAGAAGATAATTACATAGCAAGAGAAAATAAAACAGAAATTTAAAGAATACTTTGAAATATTATTCCAGGACAAAAATCCTCAATATTGAATAGAAGAAAAATGGAAAGAATTTGCAAAAACTATAAAAATCCCAAAAATATCGGCAGAGAAACAGGAACAATTAAATAAAAAAAACAACAACAGCTGAAACAGAAGAGGCAATAAGAGAGTTGAAAATAGATAAAGCAACAGGACCTGATGGATTTACGGCATTGTACTATAAAAGATTTATAAAAGAATTAATACTTCCATATCAGGCAACCTTACACAAAATTGAAAAGGAAGGGAAGCCACAGTCATGGTGAGAAGCAAATATAGTGGTAATATCTAAAGAAGACAGAGATAAAAGAAAAAAACTATAGGCCAATTTCTTTGTTGAATGTAGACTACAAAATATGGGCAATGATGCTGGCTAAACGACTGAGACATGCAATACAGGATAAAATACAAGAAGGACAAACTGGTTTTCTACCAGGTAGACAAATGAACTTTATTAAATACAACTGAATATTATGATAAAAATCCAGGGAAGAAGTTAGTCATTATCTCACTGGATGTTGAAAAAGCATTTGATAATGCTTCCTGGAATTTTATGCATCATACTTTAAGAGAATATGACCTGGGAGAAGTATTTTGTAATTGGTTGGAGAAGATATATCAGGATCAATTAGCGAAGTTAATAATAAATGGAGATAAAACACAAAGCTTTGAAATAAAGAAAGGGGTACGACAAGGATGCCCATTATCACCGTTATTACTTATAGCAGTTCTAGAGGTATTACTGCTGGCAATAAATGAAGATCCACATATAAAAGAATTAAAAACAAAAAGGAAGGAGATAAAATATAAAGCCTTTGCAGATGATGTAATAATATTTCTTGACGAACCAAAAGATTCAATACAGGCATTGAAGGAAATCTTGCAAAAATATGGACAAATAGCAGGATATAAGATAAATAAAGAAAAGACGAAGATGATGTCATTAAATATATAAAAAAAACAAGAAAATTTGGAACAGAGATCAGGATATCAAATAGTAAGAAAAATAAAATATTTAGAAATAAATATAACAAATAAAAATAAAGAATTATTTGATAACAACTACGAGAAGACATGGAAGGAGATTCAAAGCAAAATGGAAAAATGGACAAATATGAATTTATCTCTTTTAAGAAGAATAAATGCTTTTAAAAAGTGTCTATTGCCTAAGCTAATGTTCCTGTTCCAAAATTTACCAATATTAGGAGAAGAAAAGATTTTTAAAGAACGGGAAAAAAGATTACGGAAGTTTATCTGGCAAGGCAAGAAACCAAGAAAAAGATTTAAAATATTACAAGACGCAAAGGAGAGAGGAGGTTTTGATGTGCCATCGCTGAAAATATATTATCAAGCATGTTGCTTAGAAATAACTAAAGATTGGATTCAAGTGGAGAACACAACAATAAAAGAAGTTGAAGGAGTAGGAAATAGATTTGGCTGGCACAGATACTTATGCTATGATAAAGTAAAGGTGAATAAAGACTTTCACAATCATTGTATCCGAAAGTCTTTATGGAAAGTGTGGATACAAATAAAAATTTTATAGAGGACTTCCGATGTGGACCTCACTCCAAGAAGCATTTAATATTGCCCCAACAAAACAGGGAAAATTACTGACGTATCAAGAGCTATTGAAAAAGGATGGTACAAAGTTAAGAATGAGTACGGAAGAGGAATTAAAAGGCCATGAAATTAACTGGTTCCCATGGAGACAAATAAAAGAAAGATTTAAAATGGATCAAAAATTATATGGGTTTGAAAGAAATGAAAATGAACTGGATGTATTGATGAAAGGGGACCAGAAAAAAAGAATTTCTAGATTTTATAAAATATTGTTACAAAGAGAGATGGAACCAGAAATTGTTAAAAATAACATGGTTAGATGGGCTCAAAATATAGGACATCCAATTGAGTTGGATACATGGGTGAGGGCTTGGAAGACAGATGTAAAATTTACACCAAGTTTGAATTTAAGAGAAAATTTTTATAATATGTTATATAGATGACACCTGTAAAACTGAAAAAAAATAACAGGAAATGGGAATGAAAAATGTTGGAAATGTGATGAGAAAGAGGGATCTTTTTTCATATGTGGACCTGCAAAACAGCAAAAAGGTTTTGGAAAGAAATACATGATGAAATTCAAAGAATGTATGGTTTTAACTTTGAAACAAAGCCAGAACTTTATTTGTTGAATATGTTAGGGCAACAAAGAGAAATAAGATCTCACCAAAAGACATTGTTATATATAATAACTGCAGTAAGATTGACTTATGCTCAACATTGGAAAGAAGGAAAATATATTGATATAAGAGAATGGAAATTCAAAGTTCTGGATATGGTAGCGACAGAAAAGTTAACTTTTTCACTTAAAAATAAGCCAATCCAGGGCTTTGAAAGAGAATGGCGAGAGGTACTGAACTGGACAAAAGAATAAAATAGGGGAAAAGAAAGAAGGCTGCAAGAAAGGAGGAAGACAAAATGAGGTGAAAAAAAGATAAAATGTAAATAAATATAAGCTAAAAGTAATAGTTTACAATTGTTGTAAAAAGAGATAATGTATGGAACTGAATGCCTATATGGAATGGAATGTTCAACTCAGATTCAACTGGGGAAATTGATGTTGGAAGCAGGGAGGGTTTTTTTATTGTTTTTTCATTGAAAATTTTAATAAAAATTTATCTAAAAAAAAGAAAAAAGAAAAATATGAAATAACATGTTTACTATTGCCAAAGCAGACTATTTCTTCTGGATGAGTTTATCCAAAAAAGCAGAAGCCATATGTAACAATTTCAAAAGATGGCACTGTTTTACGTACTGGGTACACTCTCCTCAAAGATAACATGTGTTATGTCTGTCAAAGGAGCACATACACACAGTATCTACAGGCCCTTGTTCATTTAGGGAAAGCCACACATGACTACACACATACATTTATCAAAAGACCACTAGCAGTAAGACCAGAAGGTTAAAGAACAGGAGATTCAGTCAACACCGTTGGACTCTTCAAACACAGAAAAGCTCCATGTTTGATACAGTCTTTATCTCAAATAACAACAACAATAATAATAATGTGTACAAAGTACCAGTTCAAATGGATCTAAAACTAGTTGTTGAATTTGTATCTTTAAGAAAAACACTATGTTTGTGGTAGAAACTCAGGTGTTGGTAGTGTGGGCTTTCTCCTAAATGCTATAGTTGAGCATCATCAGCTATTGATTACACACTGAACACCTACAGAAAAAGAAAAACTATTCTCATTGTTAAGGTTTTTATTAAAAAACAGTTAAATTATCTGGAAAATGCAGTCCTGAGGACTGAAAATGTCTCCTACATTGGCTAGCAAGATTACAACATCACCATTTAGCTATTCTAGGAGCTACGGCTCAAAAAGATGTAAATCTTGTAAGTTAGTCCCAATCTGAAAGACTAAATCAACTGTTGAAAGGCAAATAAACATATAAAATCCCATAATTCAACAGGTCTACTCTAGTGAGATTAGGATTCAAGTCATAGGCTACAGTTTTGAAGCTGGATTTAACTTTTTTTTTCCATTTTGATTTAAGCTCTGCTGTCCTGAACACTTTACGGCCTACAACAAAACAGCATATGGATCAAGGGAGGCAGTAACTGGATAAACAGAGAATCGCATTTTCCTTTTACCTAGAACACTTGAACTTGGTCACATTATTGGGTTCATCAAATCTGAGGCCTAGCAAATGAGGGCAGACTTATTGAAAATGCAGGGAAAAGAGTGAATAAAACAGAGACTGTTCAAAACTAGATGCTGGAGGAACAGTAAGATGATGACAGGATCATAATCCTGTCAGCAGAATAAAGGATGGCTTCAGCTTCTAGGCATACCATTACCAGATAAGCTTTAGAGTGATTTTTCTTGAAAACTGTATAAAGTTCGAGCTTTTCCCTCTGTCTGTGAAGAAATCGAAGATCAGAAAGCTCAGAAAAATCTCCAAATTATCATACATTCAGTATGTAAGAATGCACATTCAGTATATAACAGTTGGGAGTGTCCAAGTTTTGTTACTACAATATTATTAGTGTGCTGACATTCTGTGCAGAACTAATTGAACAAAAACTAACCTGGGGCAACCATGTTGACTCGAATGTTCTTTCTTGCTACTTCTTTGGCAAGAGAGCATGAAAATCCAACTAATCCTGCTTTGCTGGCACTATATACACTCTGACCAGAGTTGCCCTTCAGTCCAACAATACTTCCTAAAATAAAAGAGAAGAGTAGTCAAGCCAAATTACAGGAATTCTAGTCAGATAGCTTCACATTTTTTAATTTGGTAAGTGATGAACTTTTAACCAAAAGATTTTAAAATAGCATGCATATATCTAATGCCCACAAAGACCTTATTCTGAAGAAGTAAATATGAATTCAGCAAAATGCAATACAGGTTATAGTCATACAAGAATACAAATGAATAAACACAAATGGACACCCCACAATCATGGATACCTCATGGTTTTAATTCTAAAAACATTGTAGCATGCATATGAATTGTCACTGGCAGTGAAATCAAAGAAAAAAAGTATCCACAGTACCCAAGTAGCTGTATGGACAAAGGTTTAAATCTATACATAAACTTTATAAATGATGTATCAAGATTATAAATCAGCTGTCTGTAAAGAACCAAGCAACTAAGTGGTTAAAAGAAGTATAATATTCCATTTCTCTTATATGATACACTTGCCTGTTTCTTATAGGTAAAATGTTTACACAAACCTAAAATAAACTCTATCTTTAAAGAAAAAGGCACTGAGCAGCTAAAATGTTATTAGCTAACCTTCCTACATTTTCTGCTTTTAAAACTTTTGTATGAAAAAATATTTTGCTTTACCAGATTAAAAATAAATAAGGAGACTCTTTAATGCTGAGTGGCATTCCTATGGCCTGCTATCAAGCTATTATGATATAATAGGTACTCCCTGTAAAGCTCATCAGTTATGAAGAAGGGGCATAGTTTTTAACAAAATGAGGAAATTCTTTCACATCAGAAAATAACTCAATTGATTACCTCCATTTATATACTCCATTCTATTTATCTAATTATTATATTACTATATTATATTTAAATAATTCCAGATAAATCTACCTGAAATACTGGGTTTGGATCCAAAGAACTAGCAATTAGCACTGTTTTTCAAATAGTTCTGCAAGCACTTTCAAAAAAATCCTGGCTAGTGGGCAGCAGCTTCTGACAGCAGTTCAGCAGCCAGGAGAGTTTTCGTGGTAAAATGCCACTGTCCCCCCAGATAAAGAAGGAGCGGTCCAGAATTACCACTATATGTGTTTACTTTTTAGTAAATGTGCTGTGAATGGGAAGAGCCAAAGGAGTAACAGCTTGCCCTTGCTGTGAAACGCAGCTGTTTGGATTGGAAGATTTGACAGCCCTACGCTCACAATCTGTGCTTTTTAAATAACTTTTAATTATAAAAGTGTTATAAAAGTGAAGAATCCTTTTGATTAAGCAGTGGGGCCTTTGCAACTGCCTTTTTTCTGCAATAAAGAGCTGAGTAAGTTTGTTTGCCCCATAAGATTGGGACAGCTGAATTTAAATATTGGGAAATGGTGTTTTAAAAGAGATCTATAAATTTAAGTGCATGCACTTTGTGTATAGATTGAACTGTGTTTTCCTCCAAGAAGGAAATGGATTCTAACAAATCACAGTGTAAGAAAATACAGACATTATCAGTTGGATGTTGTTTTCTTGGCAGCCTCTAGCTAGACTTTAAAAGGAGTGAAATGTTAATACTATCATTGCTGGATTGCCGTATTTTCCGGCGTATAAGACGATCCCCAACTTTTCCAGTTAAAATATAGAGTTTGGGATATACTCGCCGTATAAGACTACCCCTCTTCCAACGCACACCAAATAAAAATTAAAAAAAACATCAGATTTGATTTCAATATGGTAATTTTGATTCAAATGCTCAGCAAGTCACATTCTCTCAGCTTCAGAGGAAAGCTGTAACTCCCCTGGCAGGCCCCAGAGACCATGTCCTGAGAATGCTAATCATTTTATATCAAAAATAGTGAGTCATTGAGAGATACCGGTACTGAAACGACACAGAGGATTTCTGTCTTACGTTTTACATCCTGGGGTATCTGGCAATTGGCTCACGGAAACTTGAAAGGATGGTCATCAGCCATCAGGAAGACAATAAACAATGCAAATGGCCTGGGAATCTGACACCTAAAGGCTTGCATATCCGGAGATCTTACAAGCAACAAGGATGTGTTGGATGTATTTTGTTTGAATTTCTTCGAACTAAAAAGAAGACGATCCATCTTCATAAAAAGATGGGACCATATGGTTTTCCCAGGACATGGTACACTATATATATCTAGACACAGTTCATTCCTGAGAAGTTCTTTTTCGGAGTCTCTCTGTGAGTTTTTTCTCAAAAGTTTAAAAGATGCATTTTAAGTGAGGAATTCTCTCAGAGCTGCAAGAACAATGGAGATGGTAACCAGCCTAACTTTACAACACAATGGATTCCCCTCAGCCTTCCTCAGAGTGGCTGAGATCATCATCTTTTCTCCCAGCTGAAGGACTGGCATGGTATGACATCAAATCCTTTCTGTTTTTTTCTTTTTCTTAATTTTCATCTTTTTCTAACTTTACAGTCTTGTATGCTTGCAGTGTATGTGAAGTTGAGTGACTGTGAGAACTTTAACTTTTTATGCTTGTTGTAGTGAGTATAATTAAGTAATTATAGGGACTTTTACATTTATGTTAATAAAATACTTAGATTTGAACAACTGGTGTGATTTTGACTGGACTGACCCTTCCTTCTCTGCACCGAGGCAAAAGACAAATAAATGGGAGCAGAGAGTCCTACATATGGAGAAAGAAGGTGCATGAGAGCCTTCCCCCCATTCTCCCCCTCCCATTCTCTTGCCTTTCACTTTCTTGGTTCAGCATTATAGCCTAAAGGCGGCACCTTCTACATTCAAAAGGCCATCTTTGGATCCAACTCTATGTCTACAAAAATGATGTTGTAGTTAACTTTGATAATTTTCCACCAGAGACATTTATGCAAGAGAACTTTCAATACAGCTTTATGTAGCTCCTAGAAAGCATTTGCAGAATATAATCACATTTGCCTAAGCAAACATACCTACGTTAACAATAGCGCCACCTTCCTGTTGAATCATATTCTTCACAGCAGCTTTGCATGTCAACATTGTTCCCAAAAGATTGGTATGA
Source organism: Ctenosaura bakeri (assembly GCA_948474755.1). NCBI lineage: Eukaryota > Metazoa > Chordata > Lepidosauria > Squamata > Iguanidae > Ctenosaura > Ctenosaura bakeri. Next base: position 158,182 of record CAOLHI010002703.1, on the reverse strand, counting down.
AGCTGGGATACCATATCTTCAGCCTTGATTCGTACCAATAAGCCATCTCTAGTTTAGAAAGAAAGAAAGAGAAAAGCAAGAGATGAAGATTAATAATAATTTATGGAGAAATAGTATTCATTAGACTTAAGAAACTGGGCAATGTGCTTAATCAAAGTTAAACACAACACACTGAAAAATACCAAAAAGCATGACAGTTGGCTCACTGACAATTTATTCTAACTGGCCAATTATTAAATCTAGAAAAGCATTTACATGTAAATTCTAATTTCATTTTGAAGTTGTATACCCAAGGATACACAATCATGGTTTCTTCACTCTGTGGAGACATACTATCATTCAAGGAAATGTTAAAAGTCATTCAAGGCTTACACAGATACTGATTTTGCTATTGATTAAATAAGTCATTAAAACAGAGACAGATAAAAACCTTCCAAAAACCCCATTCATCCTCAGATCAGCTAGAACAAGTTGAAACAAATTAAAGGATTCTTTCATGATAAAGAAAGGTCACGTTAACTAAGCCAAAGAAGGATTAAAATCATTTACCGGTATAGGTATTTCTTCTGCAATTTTAGGCCTATTTAACGCCTTGCATTTTGCAAATCTATTAAAAAAAAAAAACAAATGCAGAAAACAAATACAGAAGTTTCTATTTTTCTTTGTATATTTATGTTACATATGTTACATATTTATTTATATATATTTGTTATATATGTTACATATTTTCATGTCTATTTTTGACTGCCCGCTACATCTAAACTGACCTGTTAACACCAGCAGCATTAACCAGATAGTTTACATGTCCTAAACTCTTCTCCATTTCTTTAAATGTCTTTTGGACATCTTCTTCTTTGGAAACATCACAGCTAAATGCTAAATGACCTGCTGTGTAGGAATAAAGTCCACAATGAGATAATCTTTCAAGATGTTCAAAGATCAACTTTCAATAAAGACACAGAGAGCTGTAAGCATGTAGACTCTGAAAAATAATAAACAAAATAGATGAGATTCCTATGTTTACTGGAGCAAGTTGTGCTATTAGTTATATAGAAATCTTTGTCAGACAAAATGTGAAACCAGTAATTCTGATTGAGACTGACTGAGACGTAACCAATCTGAACCAGCTGATTTGCAGATAAGATTCAACTGATTCTGCTACTTTCTGCAACAACAGAAACATATTTTAACACAGATTAATAGTTCAATGTGATTTTAAAGTTTAGGCTATATGTGAAAAACAAAGGCAAAAGCATACATACCTCCCAAACTATTTGCAGCAGTCTGAGCAAAATCCAAATTTCTAGCAACAAGAGCCAGGTGATACCCTTTCTGTGCCAGCAGCTGTGCAACAGCCTGACCAATTCCACGAGATCCTCCAAAAATGGCACAAACCTTTGACATCTCCAAAGTATTACAGACAATTAATTGCTAGTGCTCACAGGCAATATATGTATTCATTTTGCTTGCAGGCAGTTATGGTACAGACCTGAGAAGAGGCAGCAGTAAATAAATTGTACAATTTTTTTAACAAGTTACAGTTTATATTACATTGAGAGTTAATGGATTCTAAGAAAATATTCTGTTGGAACAAGCCTAACAGACTGACTGAACTGCCCACCTTCTCCCTTTGTACATACAACCTAAAACATTACACATCTATGCTGTGTTAAAACATCTGTAGAGCATCTCTTCAGTATACTCTAACACGCAGAACACAGAGGTATGCACAAACACTATTACAGATCATGTTCTGCAAATTTACATAGTATTTGAGATTTATACAGCACTCTTAATGTTTAAGAGACTTCATACACATTGTCTTATTACAATCATAGAAGAACCCTGTAAGTCTCGTATACTGTTTATTATTAGCCCTATTTTACCAATCAGGGGTTGAGTGGGTAGCCTGAGACCACCAAGAATTTTCCTGGCAGAAGTGAGATTGAAATAAGTGATTCATGACTTACCATTCAATTTCTTAACCAGAATACCCCAGAAAGTGTATTGTCAACATTTGGAATCTCCCTGTCCTCTTCCAATCCAAATATTAATACTTGGTAACGCAAAAGTTCCAGTCCAATGGAAGATGACCCACTGCTGCCCACCCTCAATCTGGTCCATCACTCTGTGCCACCTATGCCTCAGCTCTACTGTGCTGGGAGGTGCTGTCACTCCAAGTCCCATTCTGATGTAGACCAGAGGTAGGCAAAGTGCAGTTTTTTGGCCACATGGAGCCTCAAAGCCCTCCATCCCCTCTTGTGCTCCTCCATTAAAAAAAAAAAAAAAAAATTGGCACCAGGGTCTGCAGCAACTAAATGCACTATAAGCAAAGGGATAATCCATACATTTAAGGTTTGCTTCTATATACATATAAATATACTAATAATCAAGTACACATGTTGGAATTTTATTTGTTAACAATGAAGGGGGGATTTAAATGAATTTAATAGAATTGTAATTTAATTTCAGCTAATTTTAATCTATTTTACATAGATGTACCTAAACAGCAAAGCAAAAGAAGTAGGTGCCCCAAGCACTTGGCCATCCTGAAAATTGACCCCTGGCCCCCTCCCTAAATAGATAAATGGAAGTACCTTCATTAGCTTTTAGGAACTGTGGGACACATTTGTATAATTTTCAGCATTTTGCATGTTCTGGATATTTCCTAACAATTCTACTACGTTTCTCAGGCAGGTCCAAGAATTTTTGTACTTACACACAAGACATATTTATAAACAATGGCCAAGATCCAACATCGAAGCAGAGCATAATGCTCTACTTGCACAGTTCTTCATCCTCCCCTTCCCTGCACTGGCAGCTGTCAAACCTCAGGAAGGGCCCCTGATGCTGATGCTGATCAGTGGGCAGGAAACAGAGGGGGAAGGAAATTCAGATAATGATGAAGCAGCTGACCTCAGAGGAGGTCAAGCATGAGGCAGCACTCACAGATGTTATCCTAAGCGATGGGGGGTTTTAGGACCCACCCACATTGCCAGATTCTCACTGGAATTTAGGGAAAGTACAGCTCAAAGGAAGCCTGAGAGAGGAGGGTAACAGTGGGATCTTTTCATGTATATCAACTGGCACTAATACAGAGAAAAACTCCAGTTTAAAAATAAATAAAATGCTTTATTGGAAATAACAAGCACACACAAAAGAAGCCAAACGTTCTCAGTCACACAAAGCTATTGGAAAGTAAGGCATGAAAGGTTGGATAGAGTGAAATTTAGGGATGGAGGGGAGTGATATTTTCCAGTGCTGAAGATATAGAATGAAGAGCAGAGGCTCAGATGGGCATCTGAGGCTGACAGCAATGCTGACACTCTGAGATGTTACAAAATGCTGGGCCAAAAAGTCAGGGTTTAAATACCCTTTTCCACACTTTGAAGGGGTGTTCTGGCAAAGCTAAAATAATTTTTCATGGGACTGACTGACCAAAGGACTCCAGAATAGGACACAAGATGGACAGAATCTATGGAAATCATTATAACACCTTGATGTTTGGACCCGGGGGGAAAGGTCTCTGGTTGAGATCAAAAGGGATAGTCTCTAATTGTCTTATCGGGCTTGATTTGGAAATGCAAAGATCTGAGATTGAAGGAGAGATTAGCTTGGACCCCTATACCTGGGCCTTTCTGCCTACTTCTCTTTGAACTTTATGGCCTGGCATGTCCCAGATCAGTGTCGCTTTGATCATGCATTTTACAGCCATAAATATGTTCAATTTATATAAAAATGATATTCCCCAGTAATCTTCCTCTACTGCAGGATGGAGATGTAAGGTATGGTAACACAGCTACCAGGCAGAGAATACTTTGGATGGCGCATAGAGGGCTACAGAATGGCTCCCTGCACTCATGCCAAAAGGGACACAGATACATTTAAGCCATACTTACACATGTGTTTTTCACTAACAAAGTGTTGCCCAACATCCTGGAGCAATTTAAAAGGCTAGGAAGGCACCCAATCTGTATCACAGAAGCAGAAAGCTGTTCCATTCATGTCTATTTCTGCCTGTGCGATTCAAAAACACTGTGGTTTCCAATAATTACAAGCCAACAATTGCAAAGGGGTTAACACTGTCTAAATTCCTCTAACTTAACATCCTGGAGATCAAATCCATAAGCCACATTAAAGAAGACTACTTTGTAGCTGCATTGGCTTAATCTCCCTCAAGGCAAACAGACTACAACCCACAGACAGCCCCTAAAGTTGATGTGAAGTACAACACTTTACAGTGATAAATGTTGCTGCCTGAGGCATGCATGGCATGACCTATATACAGCTTACACATTCTTAGCTTTTTAGAGGTCTTTCTTAAAGAGGAGATACAAATGGCAAATTAATAATCAATAGAAGACTTGTCTTGTGAGAATAAATTCTGATTCTTCAACTCTTTTTTACAGAAGAAAATATTGCAATAACACTGCATTTACTTTGGTTCAGTTTTTCTAAACTACTTTAGTAAAACAACTTATAGGTATCTGTCACATGAAAAGCATTCTGGAGAAAGAAAAAAGTTCCCTTCCTGCCAGATTCAAGACTAAAAAAGATAGAGCATAACAATAAAACCTGAGCTGACTGAAGGGCCAATGGAGGGGTATTATTTTTACACCAAGGTTCTGCCAATTCATCCAATGTCACTTAGTATACCACCTACAGTTGCTAAAAGCCTAAGAAGAGTGTTGCTAAGCTTTTCTTGTCAAGCAACTTATTTCCTACAGTGGCCAATCAGATGCCTATGGGAAGCCAACAATCATATCTCTATGGAAAGCCAACAAGCCAGCATTCTGCTGAAATGTCTTACTGATGGTATTGAGATATCTGCAACCTATTATTCTGAAGATAACTATATAGCCATCATGACTATCAACCCACTGATAGCTTTATCATTCATATAATCTGATTCCTCTTTAGAATAACTGGTGGCCATCACCAACACACTTTGCCTCAGCAAACTCCACAATTTAGCTATGTGCTGAAATACTTCTTTTCCCTGTACTGAATCTCCTACCCTTCAGCTTCACTGGATGGCCTTAGTCCTAGCATTATGAGAAGACCAAACAAATAAACAAAAACCCTCTTCTGCCCATCCACTTTCTACAGAATCTACATAATTTTGTATACCCTGGCACATCCTCCTTACTTACCTTTTTTTCTAACTAAAAAGTGCCAATACAGTAGGCCCTCCCTAAATGCATGACTGGTATCCACCGTTTCCCTCACCTGCCTCCAAGGTCCTTGCTCTGAAGAGCCAGTCAAAAGAGGAGCATGCTGAGGCACAACAGGGCTTTCCACCCCTCTCTAGAACAAGGAACAGGTTACCATTCCTTCCTTGGCCGGGAGAGGTATGCAAAGCCCAGCATGTCTTACCCCAGCCCCTATCTCAGCCAATGCAGGAAACAGACATTCTTTTATCAGCAGAACAAGGCATGCAAAGGCTGGCATGGTTGGGCTTTCCACAGCTATCTTGGCTGAGGAAGACACAGACACTCCTTCTGCTGAGAGAGGCACAAGAAGCCCAGGACAGGTCCCCCTCATCCCTCTCTCCACTGAGGAAGGAGACGAATACTCCTTTTTTGGCAGAGAGAGTCATGCAACTGCGCCTCTCTCAGCAAAAGAAAAGATAGAAGCTTCTTCCTTGGTGAAGAGACACACACAAAGCCTGGCACAGCTGCCCCACTGCCAAGGAAGGAGATGGATGTTCTTTTTTCAGTGAAGAAAGGCATGCAAGACCTGCCATAGCTCCCCCCGCCCCAGCCCCTGGTTATCCACAGTTTTCACACGTTGTCTCAGAATGTATTCCTGAGATATAGGGGACTTACTGTATTGTAACTGTCTTCAGCCCTTCACTGAGAATCTAAACACCAATAATAGGGCCTTTCTGCACTACATTGTTATAGTGCTATTATTCCATTTTCAACATCCTGTGGAAATCTGGGGTTGGCTGTCTACTGTGTCAAAAAGCTTTCTGGCTGAGAATTCTAAATGCTCCTCTCTAAACTGCAAACTCCAGGATTCCATAGCATGTTGAAAGTGGAATAATAGCACTACAATAGTATAGTATGGAAAGGCCCAGAGCTATTGCCTTATCTAACTCTACCATATAATTCTGGAGGAGATATGGGAATCAGAACCACATACAGTTTTCCAAGCAGGATTATACCATAGATTTGTATAAAGGCATTATGATATAGAGTATTATTTTCACTCCTTTTGCTAATGTTTCACACAAGGTTAATTTCGCCTTTTCCACATCTGTCACATACTGAGTCCAATTTCTGCAATGATTTGACCACAACCATATACACCAACAAGATCCCTTTCCTGGTCTGTTATTACTAGGTCAGACACTATCAACACATAGGTGAAGCGGAGATTCTTTGCCCCAACATGCACCATTTACATTAAACCATATTTGCTATTTTATTATCCATGCAGACAAGACTCTGTTGTTCCTGCATATTTTTGTCACCTTTAACAATCTGGTACCATCCTGCAACCCTGACAACTCATTGCTGACTCCTAACATCATCCTTTGCAGTCAGATTTAGTGTATTTGGAACATTTTCTTCAACCTGCAAATATATTATTCCTCACTCCACTCTGAGATGTATACCATGAAAAAGATGGTACTTGTATGTTACTAACCTCTTATAATAAGTCACGAGTACGAAAAACTCCCAAGCTAGCTGATAATTCTATAAATTTATCACATCTCTTTTAGGTGTCTCTCTTTGACTTTTGACACATTTGTAGCACTATGATTCCACTTGAACTGTCATGGTTCCACTCTGTTCAGTCCTGGGATTTGCAGTTTACAGATGACAATTTAGAACTGTCAGCCAGAGAGATCTAGTGCCCCCACTGTACTACAAATTTCAGATTCCACTGGAAATTCCCACTGAAGTTAAAGCGGAATCATTGCAATATAACGGGATAGCATGAAAGTGCTGGCAATCTCTTCACGGCCCAAATAACTCTATAGTGTCAGAAACCATAACTACCTTTCTGCTCACCCCTAATTCCAAATCATAATATGAACATGTTACAATACAGATCCTTAGGGGACTATAAGTCTCCTCTTTCCAGGTTATTCATTTATTTCTGCTTTTACTTTCTGTTCTTTAATGAGTGACCAATCAATTCATAAGATAATGTCTACTTCTATTCAGTGACTTATAAGTTCATTCAGGAGCTTTTGGTGAAAGGAAGTATGATCAGATTTTTGGAAATCCAAAACCTTATACATGCACTTAGATACCATGCCTAGCCAGCCTCACTATGTGAGAAAAAATGTGTGCTTCTACTATAGATATATATAGTTTTTTCTTCTACAAATTAATATGATTCTGAGTGCTGGAGAAAAGCAGACATTACTGGGCGTAGCTATGGAAAACTTTTAAAGTCAGTAAACTTACTCAGGGATAATCATGCTGGTCATGCAGCAAAAATACAACAAAATCCACAAAGCAGCAGTACCTTTACTGGGCTAACTCCAAAGCCCAGAATACATTACGTGAGCTTACAAAGCTTCACTGGCTTCATCAGGCACAGATGTTAAAAATTTTACAAGAGACGAAAGGTGACGACATTAGAGTCGCAGGTCTACATTGTGTCCCATATTACTCTGTTGCCAGTTAAAAAGGTACTGAGTGATCTCAATGCAGGCCGAGGCCACTCTCCTTGGCAATGTAAGAACTAGGGACAAAGGGCAGTAAAAGACAAGTAACATTTCAACTTCATTAGCAGCACAAAAGTAACTCTCCTTGAGATCCAGCTGTCCCTGTCCTAGGCAAGGCTAACTGCCTCTTTCTTAGGTACAGAACACTGAATTTCTCAAGGAGTCTCTGTACTGTTACATCTGGAAAAAGAATTAGGTGCTGTATAGGTAAAACTTGCCAAGTGTAGTTCAATGAAAAGATTTTACCTTTGTTGGGGGTAGAAAACTTCAAAGAGTTAAGTCACCCAGTCATTCAGTTCCCTCTTATTTTTAAATCAGTGTTTTCACAACACAGAGCAGATACCAAACACGCCTGATCTTTTGAACTACAACACCCGCAATGCCTTGCATTACTAAGCTGCTGCAGGTGTTGGAAGTCCAAAACTTCTGGAGGACCAAAAGTTCCAGACAAAGCTCCAAACCTGTTTACTTACATGCTGAAGAGACTCCCTCCATGTCCAACAAGTTCCTCTAACACTTTAAAGATCCCCTCCTTCCTCAACAGGGGCCCTTTTACACCACACAGTTATAGCACTATGACTCCGCTTCTAACCTCCATGGTTCCACCCTACTGAATCGTGGAGCTTGTAATCTGGGCCATTTCTGCACTAGACTGTTCTAGTGCTATGATTCTGCTTTCAACATCCTATGGAATCCTGAGGTTTGCAGTTTAGGGAGGAGATTCAAAGGCCCCTTCCTAAACTGCAAAGCCCAGGGCCATTTCCCCACGAGACTGTTATAGCGCGATGATTCCACTTTCAACCTCCTCTGGCATCCTGGGGTTTGCAGTTTCGGGAGGGGCCGGCCGGCCCCCCCCGAAACTGCAAACCCCAGGATGCCAGAGGAGGTTGAAAGTGGAATCATCGCGCTATAACAGGCGAGTGCGGAAATGGCCCAGATTCCATAGGATGTTGCAAGCGGAATCATAGCACTAGAACAGTCTAGTGCAGAAATGGCCCTGGTGAGGCACGCCGACCCTCTGGCTGAAGATCGTCACCACGCCTCCCTGTCCCGCATATCCCAGGATTCCACAAGGTGGAACCATGGCCGTAGAATCATAGCGCTGTAACTGTATAGTGTAAACAAGGCCCGGTACAAACGACGTAGAGAAAGAGGTGCGACCTAAACGATGAAGAGACACGGCTATGAAAAGGGGTTTTTGCCCTCAGCTCATTTACTTCCCTTATAATGTAAGCGGCGCTGCTCTCATTTTTCCCTACATAAAAATAAATGAATCAATAGGTGCCTCATTTGCAGCCAGCGGCCGGTGGGGGCGCTGCCGCTCCTGACCTTCGCACTGGCGCCGCGACTGAGGCGAGCAGCGGCCTCAGCAGAGGCGTTTCTTATGTCTTTAAGCAAAGCCAGGAAGAAAGCGAAATAGGCCCTTCCCGTCCTGACCTCACAGGTGTGGCGAAGACAACGCCTCAGTCCCGTTTCCGGCCATTTTGGTCAAACCCTGCGCTGACTCCCTCCAGACCCGCGTCGAGTGAAGCCGGCCGCGGAGAGCCTTGCGGAGAAGGAGAGGCCGGCGGCGTTGGGCAGAGTCGGTGGCGCCCGTGACGAGGCCCGCGCGGGGCGCCTGCGTCACCGGCAGCGAGGAGGAGGGAGGTCGTCGTCTTTCTTGAAAGGAAGGCGAGGAGAACGATATAAACCGTGTGACGCGGTATAGAGGACTCCTCAGCTCCCGCTGGCCAGGCAGCAGGCCTTAGAGCAACCGGGGGTGCTTGTAGGGGCATTTCCGCCCTACACTGTTATAGTGCTATTATTCCGCTTTCAACATCGTGTGGAATTCTGGGGTTTGTAGTTTACTGAGGCCAAAGAACTCTGGCTGGGAATTCTAAAGGCCCCTCCCTAAACTGCAAACCCCAGGAATCCATAGGATGTTGAAAGTGGCATAATAGCACTGTAACAATGTAGGGCGGAAATGGCCTAGGACTCAGAATTTAGGCGCATACCTCTAGTTTTTTTTTTTAAAATTTTTTGGATTTCTGTTCTTTCTTTCCCTGAGCTCGAAGATCCATACGTAATTTTTCTCCTCCCTTTATCCTCTCCTGTGAAGCAAACGAGGTTGAAGGGGAGGGGGACTGGCCAGTGGGCACCCACTGAGGTTTTTTTTACAACTCTGAGGGGACTGGAATATGGATCTTCTCTGTCACAGTCCTGGGCCATTTCACACTAAAAAAAAAAAAGAATTCACACTACACAATTACAGCACTATGGTTCTACTTTAGTTGCAATGGCAACATCCTTTGGAATCCTGGGATTTGTAGTTTGTTGAGGGGCTAGAGGTGTTTGGCTGAGAATTATAAATACCCCTCCCTCAACTGCAAATCTCAAGATTCTGCAGGGTACAACCCTGTCCGTTAAAGCTGAATCAAAGTGCTATAGCTGTGCAGTGGGAAAAGCCACCTAATCACATGGTGATATCAGCTGTCTAACGTCACCAATCGCTTAAGGACATGATGCAGTTCTCTCATTCATGTATTTTCCCTCCAATCAATCCCAACAGTATTTCTGGCAAACATTATCTGAATATATTTTGGAAGAAAAACTCTATATAGGGTTTCTATAAGTCAAAGTAAACTTGTAGGTATGTAACATGAGAATGTAAACCCATTCTTAGGTACCACAATAAATCTGTGGGGTACTTGGTCAAACACAGCTGCTATGAAGGAAAAGAAGTGACAGCCTTTACTGTCCTGCTTTGATTTATGTGATGGAGTAGGAGAAGCAAGCATTGAGATGAAAATCATGTCTCCTTTCCATTATCAATCTAGGCTGGGAACCATGAGAATGTTTCTATTTAAACCTTGGAGAATATAATTAGCTATGGTCAGTAAGCCAGTTTTTAGTCCCAACTAGATTAGACCCCTCGAATGAATGGAATGTCCATTTTGTTGTGTGCCTTCAAGTTGTTTCAGACTTACAGCAGCCCTAAGGTGAATCTATCAGAGGTTTCTTAGCAAGATTTTTTCAGAGGGGGTTGGTTGCCTTTGCCTTCCTTGGTGGCTGAGATAATGTGACTTACCCAAGGTCATCCAGTGGGTTTCTGTGGCTAAGCAAGGCTTCAGATCCTGGTCTCCAGAATCATAGTCTAGTGCTCAAATCGCTACGCCACGCTGGCTCAACTTGACAAATTTCTCACTGATTCAGCAAGTCTACTCTAGTTGGAACTAACAGTTGGATTTAGGCCTAGTTCAGAATGGGAATGATGCGGCTCTCCGGACATTGAACTGAAACTTTCAGCATTTCTCATTGTTTGCTGGTCAGGGCTGCTGGGAGGTGTAGTCCAACAGCATTTGGGATATCACACAAGTCTTACCCAGCCTAGATTGATAATGGAAAGGAGACATGATTTTCATCTCAATGCTTGCTTCTCCTACTCCATCACATAAATCAAAGCAGGACAGTAAAGGCTGTCACTTCTTTTCCTTCATAGCAGCTGCGTTTGACCAAGTACCCCACAGTTTTATTGTGGAACCTAAGAATGGGTTTGAAGTCTTCACTGACCTTGAAGTCCTCACTATTTGAAAATAAAGTGCCTCATCCCTGAGGGAGGAAGGCGTGCATTCCATTGGAGATGCATTACAGTATTCCGTGGAGATAGTACTGCTTGATCCTTATCAGATGGTTTATTTGAAATTAATCTGAACATGTTTCGAGGTTCAGAAAACCAAACCTCCTCCTCTTTTGAACATCTGTTTAAAATGCTTCTGCCAGCAGGCTATTTGGCACACTTCAGACACATTCTGCCATTTTTTAAATAGAACTGGCAGGATCAGAACTGGAGCAAAGGAAAGTAGATGTTGGGATGGACATAACTTTGATGGCAGCCATTTAGCCAAATCAGGACATGTTTAATTGTTTCCAGGAAGAAAGCTAATTTGTCAGATGTCTGACTAGGAGACTGAAATTTCTCATTCTCAGTTGCTGGACATAATCATGCCCGAGTATCTAAAACTAGACAGTTGCAACATCAAGTTGGATAAAACCTGACATCTAATTTGTTTTTTTTAGTAATATTCACTTCTCATTTTGTAGAATTTATTTCTAGGCCTGTCATTCGTTAATGTTTGCCAGTTCTCTTACAAAATGTCTCACATGGTTTAGATAAAAATAGAGATGTATAACAGGAGTTTTCCCATTGATACAAACTCCCTGTATTTATGGAATGTTCCCAGTTCAGTCTGCCAGGACCTCTTTGCAATTACAAATAGAAAAAGCTTATTCCCAGGTGTGCAGGCATAGTTTGGAGCCTGAAGGAAGTACATTATCAGCCTTGCCTTGCCTAGTTCCATATTCCCATTTAAGACAAAACAAATGTGAGGAGCCACAGATAAAACAACAGAGGTTTTGATAAGGAGCTTCTCTTTGGCTAAGGGTCAGAATCTTGTGTACAATGGGATGGTTTGGGCCCCAAATCCCCCAGAGAAAAAAAGGTCCAACCTAGAATGAGAATTGTTGCTCCTAGAAACCAAGAATGATTCTTTTTAAAAACAAGATGCAAAACTTTCCTTCAGCTTTTTTGCCCCACCTTTCAAAGGGGTTTTACAAAACAGCAGAGTTCTAGTTTAGTTTTGTGAGGCTGATGTAGGCTGTGCCAAGCCCTAAGGGCCAACATGAGGTTTCTAGAGCTTGTCCTCTCTTGCTGCTTGCTGTCATGTTCCCATATTTTGGATAGTGCATAGAAATAAAGTGGTTGTAGTAAAGCTCCTCTTGTTATTCTCAGTGCAGGGGTGAAGCTGGAGAGTACTTCCTCATGAGATTTCTTCCCCTTTCCCTTGGAACCAGATGGCTGAGATGCATATACTATATTGTGGATCAGGATTCAGGGGCTATGCTAGAACTCCTCTGATACTAAAGAAGTGTTTGTGGACCAGGATCAGTCTCTCAACATCCAGTTTCTTGTCCATAATATACAGAGGAATATGAAATGCAGGACCAAAGTGCCCAAAGACACTGCTGCTTCTAAGGTTTGTAATTTAGCACAGGAAGATGGAAATCTCCCAACTTTATTTTTCTTCATTTCTACTATGAAAAATTAAGAAACAAATAACTTCCAATTTGCTGTCCTTCCATCACACCTGCAATATGTTGGCTGAGACAACTGTCTCTCTTTCAAATGGTGTTGCTCACCCAGGCAAACACACCTCTCTCAATAATTGTGTGCCACAAAGGAATACCACTCTGCTTTACCAGTAGCAGAAATTGCAGCATCTAGGCTACTCCATTTTTGCATAAATATTGAAAAAACAGAAGTCATCTTTATGTGCTATCCCTATAGTAAAATGAGCAGAATTATGAGCAGGTAGGATCACCATTCTGCATGAAACTGCTTCACCGGGTTATAAGTAATGGAATACAGATAATTGTAACTCACTCTGTGGCCTGGAAACAGGTGGGCAACCTACTGGGGGCCACATGCCCTTGGAAGAAATGCACATCCTCCTCGTGTCATGATTTTGGCAGGTACAGTCCCAATGAATCCTCTGTGCCCTCTCCCTGGCCTGTTTTTCAGATGCCTTTAAAATGTCTGTATCTCTCTGCCCCTCCCACTTTCTGCCTTTAGTTTCAGCTTACTTCCATTGCAAAAGTAGTTTGCACTCCATCAACTCAAAATGGAGGAAAAGAGAAGAGGAGGCAGAATATTGCTGTTCCCAGTAGATTCACAAAAATGAGCTGCTGCAGCCTTTCATGGAAGTTCTTTGTCATTAATAATTTTGCCATTTTGATCACGTTCTGAGGTTGCTTGGACATAAATGTCCCAGTTTCCATCTATGAAAGTCTGGAGGGCATGGTAATGCAGGGAACCATGTTAGCATTGGGTAAGCTAAAGTCATTGTTGGGAAAGGCTAGAGCCAGAAGTGGCTGAAATCACTTTATATGTTTGCCACTGTCTTTCCATCCCATCCAGTGGACTACCAGGGGATGGACAAAGGTTTGAACTGATCACTTGTGGAGGGCTTTTGATATTAAAAATTGGACTGTGGGAATGTCTGAAAGTATGATAAAGGCTAAATACCATCCTAGGCCTGTATGTTCCTCACTCCACCTTAGAATAAAGAATGAAGATCCTCAGCTCTATAGAATACATATGGGCAAACTTATGCCCTCCAGAAGGTGTGGGATTGAACCTCTGAACATTCCACATCATGGCCTACAATGGCTGACACTGGTGGGAGCTGCATCTGGAGGGCTATATTTTGCCCATTGCTAGTTGTTCTGTTTGAGAGAATTCCTTTGCAGACAATGTTTCCATGGGCTTAATTAATTACCAAAATGCATATCATACCTCAGTTGTAAAGACACCTCTTACATTCTTAAATTATTCAATAGTAGAAAATAACCTTGGAATACAAGTCAGCTGCTGTTAACTGTCAGCCAACTAATCTGGCTTTTTCTAGACACATTGCTCCTTAGAATGCTAGTTTTGCTTTCTCCATTACTACAATATGATGGAAGAAAACATTACAAAGTTGTTTCCAGTGCTCTTGTATCACTTTATGGATATGTCAAAATATGGGTCATAATAAATACTAGGTGCTGTAAGATATATTTCAGAGAAAGGAACTGGCGAAACCACTTCTGGGTATTCCTTGCCTGAGAAACGTCTGTGAAATTCATGGGATCACTGTAAGTCCATAGGTGACATGGAGGAACATACAGACACATTATCCACATGTTCTAGGGTGATCCTCTCAGTGCTTATCCACAGAGTCCAATATTCTGTCTAAATACTTGCCATTTCATGAACTTGACAATGATTGGAGTAATGCATATGTGGGCAGAACAGTAAATGCTGAAAGAACGACCACTGTCTGTCAGAATAACATGTCAAAAATGTACTTTTGTTAAATGATGCAGGACTGTGTGATCCGATAAGCACTCTGCTAGTAGTTCTGCCAAATTTAGTGTGGCTTTTTGCCATCACTTAAACAATTTGGCTCTAAGCACTCAAGCAAAAGAGACAGAAGCAAGATGATTTCAAGGAACAGACTCAGTCCCTGCTGGGAAGGGATATGGCTAATTTGCCAATGCTTGTGGGCAATAATAATATACCCCAGGATATTTGCTAGCTAGCGGGCAAAATCTTAAGCAAAAATGACTTAATTATAGTTTAATTACCTTCTTTCACACTTCTTGGGAACTTTGCAAGAAAAAAACGAGGAACCTCTCAGATGGTGGTAAAATAACCTTGTTTCCTGTGCAAATTCAACCATTACACAATAAAAATGAGGACATTTTAAAACCTTTCACAATACAGTAGATGGTATTTTGCTCTGTTTGGAGCTCCTTTACTGGACAAAATTTATCATTGTTGTTCAGACATTTATTGACACAAGGTACTCCATGTAATTGTTCTGCATTAGTGTCATCCAGATGTGGACTTTAGAGTGAAATCCAAAAAATGGTCGGTGCACTTATGAACATGATTTGCTCAAAAGTAATCCATATGCTTTCTTTGGGAGAACCCTCCATTAAATTCAGTAGATCCGAAAATCAGAAGGTTAATGGGATAGCATTATCTCATTAAGTTAATCATTGATATGCTAGAAATCTGATTTGATTTGATTACTTTTATGCTGAAAGGGGGATATTTTAAACAACTAAAGTTACTTTAAATTGGTGTTTACATTAAATTATGATATTAAAAGCCTTACTAGGATATAGATGAAAAATCTCATCTGCTGTTTTATTCCTGTCCTCACTCTTGTTCCTATTTTGAGAGTTGGAGAAATAGTTGCATGAATTTTCAGAAACTCCATGTTTCATACAGTCCACTAAAAATTATTTTCTTGCTTTTTGTTTCTCTGTCCCACTTCCTTTAACTTACTGATTTGCACATGGATCCCAGCAAGTGTCCCAAGATTAAGAGCTTAAAATTTAGTTTCCAGGAACATAAGAGAAAGCTTTACAATGTTCCCTGCAATACAAGAGGATCATCTGGACACAAAGAATCCCATCTTCCAAGATGGCTTTAATACACATGACCAAAATTTTTGATTCCAAACCTGAAGGACTGAAAAAAAGGCAAGAATGAGTTTTGCAAATATCCAAGGGAACATGCCTTTGACATCACCAACTTGGTGATGTAAAATTTGTTGGCCCTTTGGCACCGTTGCTCATTTAATTTGTTACTTAATAATGTAAGTCTGGAATTTAAGTATGTTACTGCAGTTGCTAGCCTGGATTTGTGGGATATTAGATATCACTTTGATATCAATAATTTGGCTTTCTTCTACCATCCCTCTCTACGTGTCTGCGAGGTCCCCCAGACAAGCTCGCAGACAGGCACGGCCACTAATCGCTGTAATATTCCAACACAATACAGGCTGGCCAGAAATAGCCGTCCCGCTGCTTCTGGAGACCTCAAAGGCATGTACTCTGTTATGTATGCACGCTACTTACAAAGAACTCCCTGCCCCGAGCAGGCAGCTTGATTAGGAGAATCCTCATCTGTCAAGCAGTCTGCGTTTGCATACTGTCTACTCCTTTATCAATTCAGACTTAATCATGCTAAATTCTGACCTTTCGGAGGCTTTGTCTCCAGCCCGAAACTCATTGTTTTCTCCAAGTACAGACTAGCCGGTGGCTACATTTCCCCCTATATAGTCCCCTGACTTTGAGAGCTTCTTTGGATCGCTCCCGACTTCCATCCAGCCTTGCTGCCGCTTTGCTTGGTGAGCCTTCCCTTCAGTCCCACATACTGAGACTCCATATCTCCATATCTCCAAACTCAATCTTCAGACTACCCGGGCTTCAGGACAGGTGTAGTATCACCCAAACCAACAACTCCTCTAAAAATCCCTCTATCCCACTCCAACCTTTATTTCCTTAGTTCTCCACATGAGTGTGTTGCATACACTGTTTGATTGTATTTTTAATAAAGATCACATTTATTATTTCAATTCTGTTTGCTCCTTGACTTGGCCTGACCCCGTAGACATTGGGTAAAAGATTCCGCTCTGTTGCCCTGCCTCTCACATTGCTAGCTTGTGCTCTTTGCTAATTTCCCCAACTTATATAACTGAGAGCTCATTAAGGTGTCCCTCCCGGGACCCCCAGGAAACAGGGTAACAAGTACATGCCAAAATCTCAAGTTAAGTTAAATATATTCAGCACAGTACAATTTTAAATTTAATAAGTTATCTCTTTTCTTTGGGAGTTTCCAAGTAAATTCATAAGTTGTTAGTTCCTGTCCCTGTAAACATACATGGGATCACATTGTAGCTAAGTGATTCTAATTATTCATTTATACTGAGACAAGCCATCTATCTTTATCTGGATTCAATTGTCCACCTGTGCTTTCTGTTTCCTTAAGGAATTACGCATGATGTTTCCTTAAGCGTTTTCTGCAGCACCTATGTTTTTAATCTTCACCTTCTAATCACTAATTGGCTTTTGGTTAAATGTCCTATAGTCTACACTGTGGCAAGTGTCTTAAATGGAAAATTAATTGCTATTGCTTAATACTGCATGTATATAATGCTAGTATGTATAATCACCAAAAATGATAAAGCAAAGATTATTTGGCCCTCAAAATGGTATGTAATTATTAACAATGCATCTTATGCAAGGAGAAAGATGGGAAATAAACTAAATAAGTATAGCAAATGAATATGTATCATATATTTCCAGTTAGGATATTAAAGATCTCCCTCCATATCTGTGGATTCTATATCCATAGATGCAACCAATCACTGCCTGCAAATATTAAAAAAAATCCAAAAAGCAATCTTTGATTTTACCATTTTATATAAGGGGTACCATTTTGCCACACCATTGTACGTAATGGGACTTGAGGATCTACGAATTTTGGTATCCACGGGGGTTCCTGGAACCAAACCTCATGGATACCAAAGCCCCTCTGTACCTTTCCATGCAGGAAAATCTTCTTCCTCTTAATTTGACTGAATTCATAGATGCTTATCAACTATTTTAATAATGATTCTGGAATGTTGTCTTACCTTAGTTATTGCACATTATATTCATGCTTATGTTTATCCCACTTTAAATTCCATTGCACCTTTTTCTGCTAGTGTATTATAGGAAAAGATTAGTAGCATCTGGTGGCTCTAGTCGGGAGGTAAAATCTACTCCAGGTTTCAGTCTGAACTTCAGAAGAGTAATCCAATGCATTGACTTTGGGGATATGGTTCAACACCTTGTATAGCTCCTTTAAAGTTCAGATGAAAACCCAGGGCAGCTTCACTGACCCATTGATATCACATCCACCATTAGAAATGACATTTTGCCAGCTTGCCTCCTTAGAATGGTAATTAGGCCAGTCTGCAACCAGCTCCAGATGCAGTTTTAGCCATGGTGGGTCTGCAACCAGCTCCAGATGCAGTTTTAGCCATGGTGGGTCTGCAACCAGCTCCAGATGCAGTTTTAGCCATGGTGGGTCATTAACAATCTAGCCCTTTCCTTCACTGTGTCTCCTCTATAGGCTCAGATGAAATTGACAAGAGTGAGTGTCTTACGAACTTTGTCAAGCCTATTCTTTAGTCTGTGATACAGTTCTCAGAAATTCCTTGTTGATTTCCCGGATGGCCACTTTACATGTTTACTCTTCTGGAAAAAGGATGAGGAATCAGGTACAGAAACTGTATTAATCTTATGAATAGAGGGCAAAGGGATTCTTCAGTAAACAGAATGAACTTTAAAGTCTGAAAGAGAGGAAAACTATTCCCACACGTGTGCAATTCTATATAAAAAAGCAGTGAGTGGCAAGCTTCAGACAGAAACTTTGTGCTTGCTTCGGACAGAATACATCAGTTTTCTGATGAAACACATGCACATACACAAACTCATAAACACAGGAAAGCTGAGATATGAATCTAAATCTGCTTTCTTTCATGGAAATCCATTGATAAAAAGTCTCATAGGAACACATCTACTGCTAAATTTCTTTTACCAATGTATACTAAAACCTGGAGAGAATCTCAAAAGCACTTTAATTTATTTTTGCCTCACTTGCATGCAAGTAAAAAGGGCTTGAATGGACTTTGAAGAAAGCAGTATGTAGAAAAGACAGATAAAAAGATGGTTCCCACTTTAGG
Organism: Ctenosaura bakeri; assembly: GCA_948474755.1. Lineage (NCBI taxonomy): Eukaryota > Metazoa > Chordata > Lepidosauria > Squamata > Iguanidae > Ctenosaura > Ctenosaura bakeri. Next base: position 139,393 of record CAOLHI010002703.1, on the reverse strand, counting down.
TGAAAAGCATTTCTCAGATTTTGGGAATCTTATCTCATTTTGGTTTCACATAACTATGTTTTTCATAAGTGATGCATTCTTTGGCACTATCAATCAGAGGCACAGAGAGACCATGTGCTTTTCTGCGTGGGAAGGCCATGAACAGGGTGCTAAAAAATTGCCTTCCGCTAATGTTCCCAGAACTGTTGATGTTCAGAGGAATGCTATCTTCCTGGAAAAGGTTCTACATAGCTATAGGATTACTATCTTTCATGAATGTATCTGATCCTCTACAAGCCATGATTGTTTTCTATGTATGGGCTTTATCACAGGAGGTAGGTAAGTCACACTTACAGCAGGATAACAGCGTCTTTGCTTGGGACTTATTACATGACATTGCTCTTCTGTTGTTCTCCCAGTGGGAGATCATTTGGAAAGTGTTTCTTTTAGAAAGGATGTCATTAATGGATTAATCCTTTATAAAAGAAATGCTTTCTGAACAATCTCCCACTGGGACAGCCACAGAAAACGAATGATGCCACGTGAAAAGTCCTAGCAAAAGATGTTATTATCCTGCTGTAAGTGTGACTTACCTGCCTCAGGTAATAAAGACCTATGTCTCTGTTTACTCCTACCTGGGGCCCACCCACACTTACAGAATGATAGCACTATTATTCCACTTTAACTGTTATTCAATCCTATAGAATCCTGCAGTTTAGGGTAGGACAAATAGAATTCTCAACCAGAGTGCTCCTGTGCCAGAGCTCTCCAAAGACCAAGCAATAAACCCCATGTTTCCAGAGGATGGAACCATGGCTCTTTCCGCACAAGGGAGATACATCGCTGTGGTGTTGTACCTTGAATACATCCACACATCAAACTGGTTTGATGTCGTTCTGTCATAGTTCGTTCCGCATGTGTTTTGCCCTTAAATTGGTTCACATCATTGTGAAACTGATGTAATGTTAAAACAGAAAAACTCCGAAGAAAATCAGCCCAAACGGTTCACAGCATTTTTTTCTACATGCAGAAACACTACATCAATTCACACCACAGAGGTGGGCATTAAATTGACCAATCAGCGGTGGCAGAGTGGACCGAGGGAGGAGAATAAGAGATCCAGAGGAACCAACATGCAGAAGCTACAAATGATTTTCGCTGCTTTTCTTCGATAGAAACTGGAGGATATTGGAGTAAAAAACACTGCTTCTAAAACACAGTGAAATGCTCCTCCACTCTAGTGTGGAAATGGCCCATGTCAGTGAAAAGTGGAAAATAATTGCACTGTAATTGTGTTGGGTGAATGGGATTCTGGAGAATCCAAGAGGGAGGCTTGCTATTGAAATCTGCTTTGTTTGTGGGTTTCCCATAGCCAGAAGCCATTTCATCACCCTATCTAAACTATTTCCATTTCAGGTGAGAGGCAATACGTAATTGTTTTGTTTCCCTTTTCTCTCTCTCTCTCTCCCTTTTTTTTTCCCCCCTGTGTCAAGTTTTCCAGATAATAAGCGTGAGGGCAGGGATTGTCCTACTGGAATTTGTAAGGTGCTGTGAGAGCCCTTTTGGGTACAAATAAGTGGGAAAGAAAGAAAGAAAGAAAGAAAGAAAGAAAGAAAGAAAGAAAGAAAAAGAAGCAAGCAAGCAAGCATTTCTGTCAGGATGATGCTTTTGTAGATTTCCTTAAGCAAGTTCACAGGTGATGAATGTGTAAAAGCAAGGTAGCCATGCTGCTAGTTCATCTAGCCCAAGGGTGGGCACTGGCACTTGAGCTAGAATGGGCTGTTCTGATGGTAAAAATAAAGCTAGAGCAAATGTGTAAGTCATGTCTGGTTTGTTCTTAGCTTTATTTTTGGCTGTTTGGTCTTTGGCTGTTTTTCTCTTTCCATTTTCTGGCAGTAGTGGGGTAAATAAAGCCCAACTGCAGCATGTTGGTGTGTTTTTGTGGCAATTGTAAAAACTTTGCCTGACTTTTTTTTTAATGGGAGGGGATCAAGGCTTGGGGAGGCTTGAGGAGATGCAAAAAGGGCTTCATTCCACCCACACTCTTTACTCTTGATGTAGTTTATCAAATTGCTGTATTAAAAAGATAACACCATTATTTCTGCATATTATTTGCAAAAACTGTTAATACTGTTGGTCTTGAAATCATTGACAGCTAATGAGAACACATGTTGTTAGATGGTGAGATTATACCCAGATAACACCCAGACTTCTGAATATACTAAACATTTCTATAAACTAAAACACTAATTTGGCAATAAGATTAAACATACATTTTAAGAGTATCTGTAACAAAATCAATACTATGTCAGATCTTTACAAAAGGCTTATTACAATGCCATGTAGCACTCTCAAGGAGAACAAGTAGTAAAAGTTTACTATTAGTATCTTGTTACTGTTGTGTGCCTTCAAGTCACTTCTGACTTATGGTGACTCTAAGGTGAACTTATCACAGAGTTTTCTTGGCAAGATTTGTTCAAAGGAGTTTGCTTTTGCCTTTGCCTTTGCCTTCTTCTGAGGCTGAGAGAGTATGACTTGCCCAAAGTCATCCAGCAAGTTATCATGGCTGAGTGGGATTCTAAGCCTGGTCTTCAGAGTCATAGCCCAGCATTCAAGCTACAGCACCACACTAGCTCTCTAGTAGCTAATTGTGAACTCATTCTCTAACTGCATATTCTTCTGTAGTACGAATGACACCATTTACACTAGACAACTGTACAACGGTAGTCCTCAAAAAAAAAAAAAAGAAAGAAATATGAACAGGCTCACCAGGGTCCCTTTCACACTACACAGTAAGGGCACAATGATTCCACTTTATCTGTGTTGGTTCCATCTCGTGGAATCCTGGGATTTGCAGTTTAGAGAGGGTTACTTAGAATTTTTGGCTGGAGAGTTCTATGCCTCCCAAAATTGGAAATTCCAAGATTCAGTAGGATGTAGTAATGGCAGTTAAAGTGGAATCAAAGTGCTATAACTGTAGTGGTAAAGGGACCCAGAACTCTGGAGGTACAAAACACCTAAGTTGTAGTGTCAAATCTAGTAGCTCTCTACTGTCAAAGCCCATACTTTTTAACTTGTGATGTTTAACCTGCCTGCAAACTACAACTTTGCAATGATAGCTCTGTAAATTTTAGTAGCTAGTAAACACTATCATCTCTTTCTGAAAGGTTGGGAACTTGTTGAAGTGGCTACCCAAAATGAACTGAATATGAACAAATAAGGTCTCTTTTTTAAATCAACAATTGTTATTTGAAGTTGTAATAAGCAAACATTTTGTAGTTTTACTACAAAATCTTTTGTAGTAAATGTTTTTGACGTTTAAAATGTGTCTGTTGATGGTTTTTATCTTAATATGAGAATGCATTTAAATCTCTTACTTTGCAGTACAATTTAGGGACAATAAAAGGGCAGCAAGATTGCAAACCTAGTTTCATATAATGCAAAAATTCTGAATGGTCCCCAGTATGGAGGCTGGCACATATAGAATTCCATCCCCAAATCTTTACATTTTTTTACTTAGCAATTGTGGAATAGAACAGTCCTCTTAGCTGTTATTACAGTGGAACAAAAGCAGTAATCACATTTCACTTTGTCCTGCTATGCTGAAATACTGGGAGATGGAAATTAGAACTGCAGTTTCAGCCATCACCTGGCATCTTTGTATTTCCAGTGATTGAATAAGATGTCAAGCTCTCTATCTAAACGGTGCTGCCATTGCAAGGGTGTCAGAGTTCAGTTTTTGCTTTCCTTCTTGATCCAGCTGAGACTGGGAACATCAAGGAGGGCAGCTCTGTCAGGCAGCCCATGGGAGCAAAATGCCTTATGCTATTGTCGAAAGAGGCTTTTGATGCAACAGGAAGGATGGTGTTTATGAACAGCAGAGGGAGCCGTGGGTAGCCTCTTAGCGTGCTGCGTGACAATTCATGTGGAGTCTCAGAAGTGCTATACAATGTTTGAGACTCCCAACTGCTATTTATTCACTCAGCTCTCCATATAGATTTTTTTTCATGTTTTAGAAGAGCCTTTAAGGGTGTTTTTTTAATCCAACTATCCAAGAATAAAGAAAAACATGTGGAACGTGACCTTTTGTGAATGCCAAGCAGAGTATAAGAAACAGTGGAGGACTGTTGATGAATTCTGGACTTGGTCTGGCTGGGCTGGGGGTGCAACGTGTGTTTCCTATGTTATTTACTGCCTCAGCACAACTGAGCATTTTCTTGCTGCCTGTGCCTGATATTTGACATTCTACCTTCCACCCGATGATGAATTCACAAACATCCCCACCTCACATCTGGATTCTTATCTAGAAAATCATTAGCTGTATTAGCATTAAAAGGAATATTTGGAGGCAGAAAAGCACCTCTCAATGTACATAGCCTACATCCCTATTGGATAAGAAGACCAGGTGTGCTCTATATGCCAGGTGTCTTGTCATGCCATGCTGTCTGCAGTGCCCTGTATTTTTTTTTTTTCAAGTCTAAAAGAGCAGCAATGAACAGGTTCAAAACCGGCATTCTTGGGCAGCTACTAGGGTACACACACATCAACAGGACCCACTGGAACTGATTCTTAACTCAACTACAACCTTGCAGCCACAAGTCTCCCAGCTCCCCTTTTCCCATGAAGAGGCTCACCTAGAGGTGGACACTCAGTTCTGATCAGCAGCTGATGTATTGGGGGAAATACAGGATGGGGCTGCTCAGCTCCCATCCAAAGGAATGCCCCACCTCTGTCAAATCAGTACAGTATGGCCCTTTCTACACTACATTCTTATAGTGCGATTATTCCACTTTCAACATCCTATGGAATCCTGGGGTTTGCAGTTTAGGGAGGGTCCAGCTGCCCCCCAACTGCAAACCCCAGGATTCCATAGGATGTTGAAAGTGGGATATTCACACTATAAGAATGTAGTGCGGAAATGGCCTATGTCTAGGTGAGAGGATGAGTGACAGCTACTGCAGTGTTGCTGTGGGGTTGCAGCAATGCTGGGTGGGAGCCTGATGGCAGTAAGACCCTAGACTGGCATCAGCGTAGGGGCTTGAAGGTAGTAGTTTGCTACAATCACTCACTCAAGCCTTTCTGAATGAATACAGCAATGGTAAAAACATGGAGCTCTTCCATTACATTATGTTGGTTTGCTGTAAGGAAAGCCATAGCCCATACTACAGAAGCCTCTTCTGGCAGAAATCCTGTTACTGGAGAAAGAGAGCCACTGCTGAAATCTCTCCCTATTTTCCATGACATTCTCCCTCCAGTGATTATGGAGTAAAGGAAAAGGAGACAAACAAACCATTACTTCACAAGATAAAGTAAGTGATAACTATATGCTATGGGAGAAGGTAAAAGACAATGCTGATACATCTTTTTGGATGGCAATATTACATCTTCCTTAAGTTTTGTCCTAAAACATCAACATCTTGGGGTGGGTGAAGGTCTTTCTTTTAAACAATGTTGTAGCCTAGAGGAAAACTTCATTTCGGTGATTTGGTTTATGAAATTACTTTTCCAATAACATCCTTTCTTTTTCTATGCTTGATTAGACAAAGGGAGGGGGACTATTTTATTTGTTTGATTTGTATCCCATCTATTTTCCTAAAACTGGGACACAGGATGGCTCACAGCAAGATCAAGAACAAGGAGAAATAAAAACACAAAAAGTTATAATGTTAAAAGAAAATTCAATGTATAATGTTAAAACGCTATTTTAAGAGGCCAAGTGAGAATCCAAGAGTTTCTCTCACTTCAGCCATTCTAGTTACAAAATACGTTTCACTGGTTGACTTAGGCCCTTTCCACACGGACTTAAAAAAGCGGTGTAGATCGACCTCCACGGAGGTCATCTACACCCTTATGCGAATTGGGGTGGATTACTCTCGAGTAATTCCACACCGCAATCCGCGGTCGGGCGCCCGCAAGTGGTGGCGCCGCGTGCTTTGAAAAACCACATTTTATGTGGTTTTTCAAAGGCACGGGGCGTCCAGCCCCGTCCAGCCCCGTCGCAGCGCCCGTGTGGATTTACGGACGCACGAAAGGGCGTCCCTGCAGATCAGGCAGGGGGCGGGATTTCCGGCTGGCGGGCTTCTCCAATTGGTGGAGAGGCTCCGCCAGTCAAAATCCGCCATTTTGGGCGCTGCCGGGTGCCAAGGACGCCGCGGGACGCTGCTGCGTGTAGAACAGCGAAATGCGCTGCTCTGCACGGCGACGGAACAAGGTAAGCCCCGTTTTGGCGTGGCTTTACCCGTTTCCCCACCCGCGTGTGGAAAGGTCCTTAGTTATCATCAGATGCTTGGCTTGTACTGCTTTGAATATTGAGATCACACTACTTTTATCCTGTTCTCATTGGTATGAACAGATTTGGGGGGGAGATTTCCCAAATCTGGTGCTGTCCAGATGTATTGGATTACAAACCTCATAAACCCCAGCCAGAATGGTTATGGGTCAGGTTGATTGGAGATGGTGGAAACTGTAGTCTCACTTTTGAACAGCACCCAATTCAGAAAGGCTCTCTTACATTGTATTACACTTTTTATTCAGCATTAATAAAATAAATTGCCTCTCTATGTCTTGTCTTTTGTTTATATCTCTCACAATCTATGGAGCATCTTAAATCTTTCATGATTACTCACACAGCAATAGATGGTTTAAATCTGCATACATTTTATAGGATTAATGTGACCATTGTGTTTCTTAGGTCCATTATGGCCCAAACAAGATTTTTGAACTAGAAAGTAATATTTTTATATGAAGGATATTTTACTAATCTGCTCTTGCTTTGGATGCAAGGACAGTCAGTGCGAGTTGTAGCTATAGATATGCAGCTGCCTTTGCAGTCACAAGAAATGTAAATCTAAACAATATCATCCATCTCTTTCCTTACTGATCTAAATTAAGTTCAGACATACACACACACACCCTCCTCTCTTACTGTGTCGTTAATCTCAGCCTTAAGACACCAAGTCTTCACATGTGCCATAAAGTTAACAAAGCTGTAGGGGGGGGGTTATGTACCCTGTGTCCCAGGCTAGAGGAGATTTACACCTTCTAATGCAGAAGCATATCCTTAAAGCTACCAGCAAAGCTGATTACTGAAATCAGAATTGGCACGATTTAACCTCCCGCTTTGCTACTGAGCTGCATAGTTCAGTTAATTGTACAGTACATTTTGCCTCACTAAAGATGATTGTAAAGGTTAGTAACCAACAGCACAATCCTATGTGTGCTTAGTTGGAATTAAAGACCCACTGAGCTGAGTAAAAAGTTTCTCCCCTCCAAGTTTATATGTGGTTGCAGCCTGGAAAGCATAAAAAGGTGCTCCTTTTCATTGAATTCATCTGGACAATAATTTGGTTAAAATCCAGAAAGGCTGAGAAGCATTTAAGGCTGCTGCTTATATAATACCTAATGAAATCCAGGAAATGAGAGATTTAGCCAACTAAGAATATATGACTCCTACTTCTTCTCCCCACAACAGCTTAAGATATTGCCAGGGGTCACAAATACATCAGCACCATACTCTTCCCTTTTACCCACTCAACTTTCTCTTTCCTGCATATTAATTTGCAAACCTGCCACAACCTTATCATTAGTTAATAACAGTTTTAGTTATGATTTTAAGTCACAACTTTTGAGACTTGTTTTGTGTCTGAGTAATTTGAAAGTTCCATTAGTATATAGTGGGCATAGATTGTGCCATATTAACAGTCCATTCTCTCAGAGGCAATGGCATAAAAGATTTAACAAAGAATCTATATGAAGCTGTCCCAAGACATTTTGCTGCCTGAGGCAGATCAGCAAACGGTGTATCACTCCTTTGCCCCCTCAAGTATTCTAAAGCCAGTATTCTAATAAATGAGGCAGAAAATACCACAAGTGCTTCCTCCTTCATCTTGCAGTCAAACTGCACATTAAATAGCCAACAATCTGCTGTCTTTTCACAGTGCTGAAGATCTGGAGCCTGAGGCAGCCACCTCACTGTGCCTAAGAGCAGAGCTGAATTTCCTACTCAGAATAGAAGACAGGTACAATATAGACTCCAGTCTTTTTTGATGATACAACTAGTAGGTTTGGGGGTGAGGGTCTGTGTGATTGGAATCATGTTTTCAGAAGGGGGAAAAGGATATGGGAGGAAGTGGTTAACCTTCCTGCTCTCTCCCAGTGCTACCATCTAATTTTCCCTTTCCCTGCCTGCTTTTTTAAGGTTTAAAGACCAGATCTGTGAAGTCCTCTGCAGTTTGGCCTGGGAATGTTTCCAAACAAAGGGCTACCCACAGCAACAATTTAGAAGGCATTGTGCACCTATCCCATCGTTTATTCCTTTTTTGTGGTAAGGAAGAAGACAGAAGAAATAGTGATGTTGTCTGCACACACCCCTCCCATACAACTGAGTATATGAAGCACTGTGGTCTTGTGCAAAAGCCTCATCTGCACGAGTCTTTAAAAAAAAAAAGCTGTATTAGATTGAATTGTGCAACTAAGAATAAGTAGCATCAGAATAAATTTATACATTAAAAAATACTGTCCTTTAGCAGGAGAAATAAATATAAGTGGAAAATAATTTTTAAAAGTAGCCTAGGAAGGCAAGTGGTAAGAACCTGGCTTTTGTAAACTGCCATTCATACTAGTGACCTCATTGGTGGCAATGGGATTCCATGACGAAGTTAGTTATTGAAGGTCACAGAGCTCTGTGCAAGGTCTGCAGATACCATCAGATGCAGAGAACATTTCACCCAAACCATAAATTATTGTGCTTGACACTATGGCCCTTTCCACATGGGGTTAAAAAAATGGTATAGAGCGACCTCTGACGGAGGTCGACTACACCGTAACGTGGATTGGGGCGGACTACTTTTGTGTAGTTCCACACCCCAATCCACACAGGGGCGACCAGAAGTGGCGGCGGCGCATGTTTTTTGAAAACCACTTGTCTTGTGGTTTTTAAAAAGCACGGGGCGTGCAGCCCCGTTGCAGCGCCCGGTGTGGATCTGCAGGTGCACGCAAGTGCGTGCCGGCAGACCGGCCGGGGGGCGGGCTTCTGCCTGGCGAGCTTCTCCAGTTGGTGGAGAGCCTCCGCCAGCCGGAAGCCGCCATTTTGGACGCCACAGGACACCGCAGGACGCCGACACGTGTGGAGCGGCAAACTCGCGCTGCTCCATGTGGCGATGAACTTACCCGGCTGCAGGTAAGCTCAGTTTCAGCGTGTTTCCGGGGGTTGCTTCCTCCGCGTGTGGAAAGGGCGTATGTCTCAGTGGCAGAGCTTGGAGTGTGTGGAGGGGGTGGCGCTATGACATGAGGCGTGGCCACTGTGGGTGGGGGCATGGCCACAGTGCATGGGGGTGTGGCCACAGTGCATGGGGGCATGGCCAGGCCTCGTGAGGGTGTGGCTACAGGCCAGACACCCTAAAAACATTGCCACCCAGGGCAAACTGGCCCCATCAACCCCTTGTCTCTACGCAACTGCTAAGTCTTTTACAGTTTACTCTAAATGTAGTCACAAACTCAAATGGGGGGAATGTAGTCTTCACTGTGCCTTGGAAGCATGTAGCTGTTCTCATGTTTTAATTCCCTGTTCACATGACACTTACCTGCATCCAGACCTATGACTAACCATTTGCATGCATTCATGCCATCACTCACTCTCTCCACTTCCCCTAGCCCAATTCCCACATTTTTTCCCTCTTTGTCTCACAGACATTCTCAAACCTGGCATGATGGATTTTTGCCTCTCCTGAAGTCATTCCATTGGAAAGAAGGAGGAGAGGTAGGAGGGGGCTATGGAACAGAATGAGATGGGACTAAGGAGAAAGGTTTTTAATAGAATGCAAAGTGTATATTGGTAGGAATGTAGAAGTGAGGTGTAAAACTTGCCCTGGTCCTTTTTGTCTGTAGAACCCGGGAATGGCAGGGTTAAAGTGCCGTCATATCCAGATGGACTCCAGATCCAGTCCCATGATGCATTTTCTCTAAAGTAAAGACCCACTGAGTTATCTGGGGGCTTATTCCCAATGAATTTTTGATGGTAGCCAGAGGCACACTTGGAAAGGAATAATGTCCAACCTCCGTACGCCTCTGTAGTTTGTTACTTCTAAGTAAACTATGCACTGTGATGCGTCAAAGACTGACAAATTTTATTTAACATAAGCTTTTGCAAATTGCAGCCTAATTCATCTGATGCAGGTGGGTTGAAATCAGGAAAGCCTATGCCAAACCAAACGTGTGAGCCCTGGCTGGGCTTCCCTTTTTAAACTCCTGGTGGGTATACACTGCTTGCTAAGGTGTGAAAGTGAGCATCTTTGGATTTGTGTGATTTTTTTTTTTTATTGTTTTCCTGAAGAGGCAGTGCTGCTTTCCTCCTTCCGCCCAGGAATCTTCTGTGGAAACCATCCTTTTGGGGATGTGGGTGAGGTTTGCTTCCGGAAGACAGAAGAGGAAAGCTGAGCTACTGTGCATCATTGTCTGGCCAGGTAGGTCCACTTTCTCCTGCTTTAGAATAGAGGTAGGGAGCTGCAAACACTAATGCAGCCATTTTTCATTCCTGTTCCCTCCCAATGGGCTGAAGCAGGATGTTTCAGGATGCCTAAAGTGATGTTATGTCACTTCTAGCCATGATTTTCAGCTGATTTCCCCCTCTCTTTTCTGTTTTGGGGAGACTTGAGGGCGGGGGAGTTAGGGGAACAAACTGTTGCCTTTTTAGGCAGTTTTTGAAGATATGAAGTGGTTTGGGGGCAGAAAAATCACTCCAAAATTAGCCTAATTTTTTTTAAATTGGGGGGTGTCTGGGAGGGTCTCACAGGCTGCATGTAGGAGTCCCAAGGGGCCCAACAATCTCACTTTGTCCATCCTTGTTCTACAGAGAGGAGAGGAAAGACTACAGGAACTGCAACCAAGTGTGTATTTGTAGAAAGTAGGAGAGGTGAGTAAGCTGTTCTTTCTCAGGAAGGGAGACGACGGTGGGTTCTCCAAGAGCAGATTTGGATCTGTGAGGCTTCCTCACTCACAGATCCAAATCTGTTGTTGTTTTTCAGGGAGGAAATCTGCTGTTCCAACCGGTTTTATTCCATTTGGTGCTGAAACCAGTGCATATATGTACAAGACCCTTCTCAGTTATTCCCTTTCTGTATCTTTCTTCCTTTCCGCACTACACTCTTATAGCACGATTATTCCACTGTCAACATCCTATGGAATCCTGGGGTTTGCAGTTTCGAGAAAGGCCGACTGCAATCAGCTAAGAATCATTGATGACAATCCAGAGGGAACAAAAAATACACTTTGATTGTTGTTGTTCCATGATACCAATGGTTAAATAGTAGGAAGTGTGATTATTACTCTCTCTTTAAAAAAAAATCAGCTGGTATAATGAGATAGGCAATAAGTTGTTAAAAATGAGAAGTGACATTTTAAAACGATTGCTTGAATGATTTTTTAATTTACTTATTACTGTGAATATTCACTCCTCAGGGACATTTCAAATGTGACAAAGCTTTTCATAAAAACGTTATCCTCTTGGACAGATTTCAGATCCACTTATGAACATTTTAGATAGGAGGGAAATTAGCGTGCAAGTTTAATCCCACTGCAGTCAAAGAATTAAGATCCTGTGGCTGCTTAACACAGAAAAATATCATTTTAAAACATTATCATTATTAAATCCAAATTCTTTAATTCAATTTCCCACAGTATTATGTGTGTTTCTCCTGCTCTACTTCCATTTTTTCGAAAGAGATTCAGGACTTGTCATAGGCCCACAGTCTATCTCTGAGTAACAAGACCCCCTGGTGGCTGGTAATAAAGAAGAATGAAGTCAACAGTCATTTTACTTCTGCTCAACTGATGCATTAAGATTTCATGCATCATATTTTAATTCCTTATTTACTGCCTGTTCAAGCATAGAAAGTCCATCAATCTAACTGAATGGTGTTTCATATAATGTTGAAACAGGATGTGCAGTTCAATGCATGGCCATGTTCGGTCTTAGCCAATGTGGCTGTACAGAACACTGGTTGGTTCAAGAAATGAGAATGTTTATATGCAAATTCCTGATGCTGAAGGTCAAGAATACAATCACTACTCTATGGGCCCAAGCAGGAGGCCTAGTAAAGAAGCATTAGGTACGAAGGGAGTGCGCAGAACACGGCATCCTGTGTCCTTCCATACGGTCACCACAGACCCCAGCATTCCCTTCCCTTGGCATTGCTGGCTGGGGCCGCTAGGAGTTACTGTTCAACAGCAGTTGGCAAGGCAGCATAATTCCCACCCTTCAGATAAAAGGAAGAAAGGAGGAGCTAAGTATGTGGCCCCAAGGGCTGCATGCTTGCCATACGTAGAGTTGCCAGATCCCTAGGGCCCTCTGGAAACCGGGCCTCACTTCTGGGCCACAGGTGGTGTTGCCAGAGTGAAAACTGGAGGGGATCCTGTACCACCAATGGTTGTACTGAAGAGGGGATTTCAGCAGGTGTGGCTTGTCCCACAACCAAGTGACAAGCAACACCTGCTGAAATTCTCTCCTTTACACAGGTCTTAAAGGTACAGGAGCCCTCTCCAGTTTTCAGTCTGGCAACCCTAGCCACAGGTGATGTCAGGGAAGTCCAGCCAGGTGACCCATGCTTTCTTTAAATAAAAAGAAAAAAAAAACCCTTTTAACTGGATGTGTTTCAGCCAACAAGCCAGCTACCGTAATGCCTATCTTGTTTGGTTGTCAGGGACTGTGGCCATTTCCGCACTACAGTGTTATAGTGCCATTATTCCACTTTCCACATTGTGTGGAATTCTGGGGTTTGTAGTTTACTGAGGGCAAAGAGCTCTCTGACTGAGAATTCTAAATGCTCCTCCCTAAACTTCAAGCCTCAGGATTCCATAGGAAGTTGAAAGTAGAATAATAGCACTATAACACTGTAGTGCGGAAATGGCCTGTGTGAGGCAGGTCTTTGTTCCTCCTCTTCATTTCCTACCCCAAAGCCAACAGCAGAGCTCGATGAGGCCTCCTGCCTGAACATATTTATGCATGGCAGGAAAACCTTTGCCAGGGGGTAAAGACACTTTGCTGTCAGTTTAGCAGCATGGTCAGCATACAGAGAGTAAGCAGCTCTAAGGGCTGTGCCATTTTAGCTGTGGATGAAAAGAGTCAGAGCCTGCCACAGAAAGGAAATCAAGGTTTATGGATAAGTGACTTTTTTTTTCTTTTCAGTTTGTGATTCATTCATCCTCTAGGCTGCTTCATCTTTTCCAAGGGCTTATCCCGATCTTCCTAGGGCCAGCAGATCAAACATACTACTTCAGTTAGTGAGGCAGGGTTGTGGCTGGGAGTTCAAGAACATTGCAAGCTTTGCCACTTTGCTTTCAAACAGCTTACCAGAGGGAAGAGTCAGCTGCCTTCATCTGATCTGTTGACTTGGCTGGTGATCAAGCTCTCTGTCTCTCTGAAAGCTGTTTCCTTGGGACCTCCTAGCATTGGTTAGCATAACTGTAGCATTACAAAGTACATTTGGCTCTCACAGGATCACTGCAAAGGGCATCCATGTCAGTAGATAAGATAATTGGGAATTGCTTCCCCATTTCACTTTGAAGCTATGAGGGGAAAAATAGGTGTGTGGGTTTTTTTCAGTTCATTTTTCAGAAAAAAAAAATGAAATTTTGGGAAAATTTGAAAAATACAATTGTACTCCTCTTTATAGGTTGATTGTGTGCTCATTTTGCTGCTTTAGGAACATAAAGTTCATTATGTACAACTTTGCTTGGCATAAATTTAAATTTTTGTTTTCAATTTTTGGTATGTGTGCTACACATACATATACACATACATACAGGAACGACGAAGTCCTGAACTGTAAGGGACACATAAATCATGATTTTGCCAACTTGAGGAACAGGCAAAACTCCAGTAAAAACAGAATAAAACATCAATATTAGGAAAACAGAGAAAGTTCTTTTGTCTCTGCTAGTTCCCCTAGTGTCAAGCAAACTTAATGTATTCCTTTCCATAAAATGAACTGAGAGAAGGAAACAAAGATCAGGAATTACAGAGAGAAGATACTATACTTCTTCTTACATAAAAGTCTTTGTCTTGCATAATTTTTAGAAATTACTTTGAGCAATAAAGATGTGAACACTTTGCCTCAAACATTTTATTTGTCATTCGAAAAGAAAACACAGACATACCACAGTTAACAAAGCCTCTGACAAAGAAGCTCCTTTTTACAAAGTGTTTTTATGTCCTCAGACCCTACTTTTCCTCCTTGTCCTCTGTCTAGCTGGAAGGTTTTTTTTAGCAGCAGCAGCACTGAAAGGATGGCGAAAGAATGCTGGAGAAAACACAGACTTTCTGTGTCAGTTTGCAGGAATGTATCTACAGGTAACAATTCAGTTCATGCGCTGGGAAGAATGGGATTCTGTTCTAGCCAATCCTACTGTTGTGGTTTTTGCCGCCTGCAACAGCTTCTACACATGGTCACACCATAGATTTGAATAAAGATCTTATGGTACTGACAAAGGCCATTTCCACATAACATCACTATACTGCCATAGCAGCGGATTGTTTCCAGGTCAGGAGCCGTGCTACCACAGGACATCATTGCCATCCAGCTGCTATCCCGTCCCCAAGCATTGCAAAACCACTGTATTCTATTTCCAGAAAAAATCCATTAAGCATCTCTTATGGTGCTTCAATCCTGTCAGCTGGCTCAGTGCGGTACTGTTATAGCACTTGACAGTGCTTCCAGTCATTTCGAATCCAGCAGTGGATGGGCTGTGGGCGTGCCCAGCTTGTCCCTCCCTCAGTGACTCCCACGGGTGGTAACTTCGAAATCTATCACCTCTCTGTGTTTATTTGAAAGTTCTCCTTTGAGTTAAAACTTTTTTAAAATGCATTTTGAGGCATTATAGTGTGAAAATGCAATAGTATACTGCTGTGTTTAGTACGAATTGCAAAGAAAAAAACCCATTGACCAATCAGGGTGAAGGTGGGGACAGGGGAAAGCCAAGAACACTTGGTGCAGAAGGAAAACCAGTAGCAATACCACTACTCATCCGCAAGGTGGAAGGGTATGGAAAACAGCGTTCCTAACCTGACAGCATTGCGCAAATGGTCATGCCAGGATTGTAATGGTATATTGCGCTAATGGCCTCTAGTGCAGAAGAAGCAAAAGTTTTCTTCAATATTTAATGATCTGAGGAAGCTGTTAGCTTGAATATAGCATCTCAGTCAGGGATTCAAGGAGGATTGCAACAGTTAAAAAAAATCTGGATAAAAATAAAATGCAATTAAACTGCATTGAATGCTATTAAATTGCATTAAATGCAATTAAATTAAATGCAATTAAACTACCTGTAGAATTAAAACCATCTAAAACAAATCCACCTAAAAAGATGAAGCTTTTTTAAAAAATCGATAAAGAGACATGCTATTAAAAGCCCTTGTATCCAATTCCTAAAAAGCCTGTCAAAATAGAAAGGGTTTTGAATACCAATGAAAGGACTGCAAGAAGGGAGACATTCTATCCTCGCTAAGGTGGCAGTTCCAAAGTCTGGAAGCAGCTTATAAACTCATCTGGTGGCAGAGATGGGCAGCAGCAGCAATGTTCTGAACAGCAGCAAGTGGCTGGGTCTACCTGCTGCTTAATTTCTAAAGTGTTCTGAGGCAATGCTACACTGCATATAAAGCTTGGAAAGGTTACTGCAACTCCCCAGAAACACTCAGCCAGCATAGTCACTGGTATTGGACTATTGTGTATGTGAGGATTAAATTTCAGTTAAGTCTGGCTGCCTGGAGCTATTACAGTACTGGGATAGAAGAAAATTAAAGGATTGATTGATTGATTGATTGATTGATTGATTGATTGACTGATTGATTGACTGACTGACTGATTGATTGAAGGATGGTCCAGGGCAGGCATATACTGGGGGTCTGGTGGAGCGGAAAGCCTTAACAAGTGCCCAAGGATGCTGGATGCCAACACTAGCCCTGGGTTGACACTATCATGGCCTTTTCAACAAAACAGAAAGTAGCTGTCACTGAGAGAAAAGCTTACTAAAGATGAGTCTCCTTGTGATTGTTACCCTGTATGTTGGGGGTCCCTGGAGGGGCGCCCAGATAACCAAATAAAGACACAAGTTGGGGGAATTTAGCTTGAGCACTCTATTGGCTAAACGAGAGGCGGGGTAACTTTAACGAGGATCTTTAACCCTATGTATACAGTGTCAGGTCAGAGAGCGGCTAGACAAGGTTTTAAAGTAACAAGTAATATTTTATTAAAGACAAGAAACACTCAAGACAAAAACATAAACTAACTAACTGAGAAATAGAAACGGAGAGCTTTTCGGGAAAGGCAATACAACACCTGGTCTCGTAGTCCTGGAGAGAAGCAGGGTTCCAGGGAAGAAAGCTCAGTGGGGCTTGCTGAGGGGAGTTTCCTTAGACAACTGGCAGCAATGCGGGATGGAAGTCCAAAGTAGTCCAAAGACCTTTTGAAAATGAGGAGTTTTTATAGAGGAGTTTGCGCCTACCGGCCATGGCATGCCAGGTGAGAACAAAGGGAGTTTAGAGCTGGACAAAGGATTTGGAAAAGGTCAAGTTTGCATGATGAGCTTAACGCTTGATGACAGTAGTTTGGCCAGTATGTAAATGTCCTGTCTAAAAGGACTGGTTCGGTTGAGAGCCGTGCAGCTATTGTAAGGTTTGCAGTGGGAAGTTCCCTGAAGCTACGAGCGAGGCTTGAGTTGCTGGCCTCAATAGGATCTGGAATGCAAAACCATTAGTGGCCGCACCCTGTCCGTGCTTGTCTGGAGAACCTTGCAAACATGTGGAGTGAGGTGGCTGGAGAAAGGTCAGGCAAAATCCGAATTGTTTGATATCAAAATGATATCTGGGGTCCTCACCAACAGTGCCAAAGCTGGAGTAACAGTGATGATTTAAAAGTAGGTTGTCTGTAAAAACTGTGGATCTTTTACCTTTTGTACTAGTTATGGAGTTGCTTTTAGAACTCCTCTAGACCCTGGCTCACATGTGGAATGATTCTGAAATCAAGCACAGCTTCCTCCAAGTTCCTGTTAATACCGCCTGTTCATGAGTGCTAAAAGAATGATGAAAAGGGCCTGTTACTGACATAATCCAGTCACTCACAGGAAATTATTTCCAAGCTCTTCAGTATAGAACATATGCATATGCCGTGATTTAAGGTCGGGGAGGAGTTCATAAGGACATTTCCTAAATAAATAGTTCCATCCCCTTTTCCCTCTGGACATCTGGAATTTTCCATCCAAGTTGTGGGAGGGAGGGTGTTGTGAAATAAAGTTCAATCAATGAATACATTTGGCATGCCATTGAGAAATAACTTCTGCTTTTGATTGAGACAACATGTTTTAAGGAAGGACAAACCAATGCAAAAAACAATCTGTCCTAGCCTGTTCTATCCTGTTTGTTTGAACCAAAAGATGTTTGATCTGTATAGGTGGATCCATACTACATGGTTACGGCACTTTGATAGCAGTTTAACTTCCATGGCTTCATTCCATGAAATCTTTAGATTTGTAGTTTGGTGAAATATATAGTATAGTCTGACAGAGAGTTCAGAGGTGAGAGTTAGAACTCTATAGCATAGAATTCTAAGCACCTCGTCAAGCTATAAACCCCAAGATTCTATAGACAAGAGCAGGACAGTTAAAGTGGTGTCAAACTTCTGTAAGTGTGCAGTGTAGATACAGCCATAGTCAGCTTTCACAGATTGCTTTGTTACATTCTTAATGACATAATAAATCAGATTAAAAAGAAGCAGCACCTAGATAGCATTAACACTATTGTTTAGGGGAGCGCACTGGAACTCTCTTGCAGAGATTTTAAAATACATCACCAAACTACAACTCCCAGAATTCTGTACAATGGCATTTTTCAATGCTGCTTTCACTTCCTTGTTCGACACAACGGCTGTCACCACTCCTTGCCACAACTGCCGCCGACAGCCACCAACAACCATAGACCAGAATTCTGTACAATGGAGCTAGGACAATTAAATGACATCAAACTGCAATAACTATATTGTATAGAAACACACTATTGGTAGGGGGGAAGTATGAGTAAAATTTAGCTCCTGATAATTAAATCAAAGCAATAGCCCTAGTCATGTGTTTGGTATCAATAGGTACTGAAGAGGCTAGCAAGTAAATGAAGGCTGACCTCATCCCTTAAAGGCACCCCACCCCAGAACAATGTCTTTGGCATCATTCTGAGGAAGGAAATGTGCCAAACAAAAATCTGTCAAAGTCCCCTTCTGATTCTGAAAAACTGATCTGTTACTTCTTAATGTATAAACGTACCTATTTGGAAGGTGAGTCACTGATCCTTGAGGTTTCCAGAAAAATCAGTTCACATACTTCTCTTTTTTGGCAGATAACGGGCACTCTGACAGTCTGGAGAGGTTAACGGCCAGAAAAACAAACTTGGAGGCAGCATATAGTTCCAGGATCCTGCTTCGCCTACTCTTGCTGTGCAGGTAGCCCTGTATAACACCCCTTCAGAATGATGGTGAACATGTGACAGCCAGACTGCACTGTCAAAGGCAGCAAGTGGGAAGGGGGCTAAAGGCACAGGACCTTTTCATGGTGGTGTCCCAGCTGTAAAATGTCCTTCCAGAGAGCCTTGCTGGCCACCTAAATTATGATCTCTTCAGTGGCAGGTTGTTACTGCATTTGCTAGCCCGGATTTGGGGATGCTAGATATCATTTTGATATCAATAATTTGGCTCTCTTCCACCATCTCTCTCCACGTGTTTGTGAGGCCTCCAGACAAGCACAGAACTAGGCTCGACCACTAAACGCTGCAATATCCCAACACAATACAGGCAGGCCAGAAATAGCCAGATCGCTGCTTTAGGAGACCTCTCTGCAAACACCCTTATTATGTATGCACACTGCTTACAAAGAACTCCCTGCCCTGAGCAGGCAACTTGGTAAGCTGAATACTCAACTGTCAAGCATTGCGCATTTGCATACTGTCTACCTCTTTGTCAATTCGGACCTAACTCAATCATGCTAAATTTTGACCTTTTCAAAGCTTTGTCTCACGCCCAAAACTCATTGTTTCTCCCAAGTATGGAATAGCCTGCAGTTACATTTCTCCCTATAAAAACCCCTGATTCCAAGACCTTCCTCGGATCACTCCTGAGTTCCATCCCACCTTGCTGCCACTTTGCTTGGTGAGCCTTCCCTTCAGTTCCAGTAGCTGGCACTGCGCAACTTCGGACCTTCGCGGTGACCTCTCCGGGCTTCAGGACAGGTGTCATATCACCCAATTCAACAATCCCTCTCAAAATCCCTCTATACCACTCCAACCTTTATTTTCTATAGTTATATGAGTGCGTGTGTTGCGTACACTGTTTGTCTGTATTTAATAAAAAATATCAATCATTCATAACTTGGTGTGCTCCTTGGCTTGGCCTGACCCCATAGACATTGGGTAAAAGATTCCTCTGCGTTGCCCTGCCTCTTGCATTGCTAGCTTGTGCTCTTTGACTAATTTCCCCAACTTGTTTAATTGAGAGTGCATATAGGTGTCCCTCCCGGGACCCCCAGTAAACAGGGTAACAAGGTACAGAGCATTGAAACAGTATGTCTTTGAACTACAGTTCGCAGAATCCCCCCGTCATCATGACCTTTGGCCATGGGATCTGTTGTCCAAAAGATGCCCATACTGGCTGAGGATTTGGAGAATGGTAATCAAAGCAACATCTCCAAGTTCTCGGTAGGTACAGCCCTTTCTAATATTTTCCCATGCAATTTTGGAAATGCTTTTAGACCTATTCTATTCTATTCTATTCTATTCATGATTTTAAATTTGTATACCACCTAACAAATGATAATAATGGGGTGACTTCAAAAAGTAAATTGTTAATGAATAACTATATAAATAATTAGGACTATAGTTACCTTTCAGAAACAATAGTTCTTAATTATAACACTAGGACATTTCAAAGATGGATTTTAAGACCAGATTACTCTTTACTTTCAGAGGCTTTCTTAACTCATATACTTACACAAACTATCTCCCTTCCTTCCCCTGGATCCCTGAGATTTATGGGCTCAAATTAGAGTTGGTTTTCCAACTTCCATTTTATAATGGCAACATTTCTTTCTGTGGGACAGTAGCAATTGCTGCTTCTTGTTTTGACGGTGCGTTTCCAAACAGCCTCTAACAGCTTTCCAACCTCACCACGGGGTATTACGCATCATTAACCTCAGGCAGGCACAAGCTGATGAAATTCATTGTCCAGCACTGCCAAGATTTCCTTCAGTTAGTTTTAGCATTCAGCTCACTGGGCTAGCTCAGCAACCATAGGCATAATGTAACAACCAACTGGCTGGTATCGTTCAGTTGCTTTCCAAGGAAGTAGACTCTCTTTCAGCTTGGTTTTCTACTTTTAAAGAGAGGGGGATGATGTTGCATCTGGTATGCCAGCTGCACTCCTTTCCTGGAAAAGTAAGGCCTGGCAACAGTTATCCATAAGTTGATAATCTCTAGACTGTTTGATGATCTCTCCAAGTCCTGCATGGGACTGCATTGGGAAAGTGTTAGGTAATTTCAGTGGGTGAAAAATTCTGCAGCTCAGCTGTTGGGTTTAGGATGCCCAGTGCACTTGAATGTTACATGCAATGCTGGAGAAAGTTGGTTTGGGGTCTGTTCTCCAAAATAAGCATTTTAAAGCTCTGGTTATATGATGTACAGTGATTGCCCATTAGTTTATGAAGTCAGTGTAAAGTCTTGCATCCTGAAGCTTACCTGTAAAGCCCTAAGTGGCTTGGGACCTGGACGTCTGAAGGCCTGACTTCTCCCATATCTATCAATTTGTGCTCTTTGCCTGATGCCCAACATCCTGTTCCTCTTGTCCTCACCAGTTGAGGACATAGCTGAGCAGAGTTTATGAAGAGCCAGAACTTTTTGATGTTGGTACAAGCTCTGCAGAAAGCACTGTATGTCTTCGGGCATAGGTGAAAACCTGACATTTTTCAAAAGGCTTTTGGGTTTGTTAAAGCTGTTTCCAGTTACTATCTTTCCTTTGCTGTGCTGCTGGGTGCTGCTAGTTTTGGTCTATTGTTGCTACTTCCATTTATATTTTCTATTTTATCAATTCATGCTGCTGTATATGTTCTTGCTTTCCAAAATATATACCCCGATTTTCTTTTATAACACAATCCCTGATCAGCCAAGAGGTCAGTAGCTTACTAAAAACATAATTATTATAATTAATAATACATTAATTTATAATTAATAATATGCACTTGCTTTAAATTGATCTATTAGCCAGTGGGACTATATATGACTTTCTTCTTCCAGGCCCTCTGACATTCACATTAATTGGTCTATAGAGCACCATTAACAAGCACGGTGCCTTGTAACAGGGGTGGGCAACCTGCAGCTGTATTCATACACATGTCCCTCAGCATAACTTCAAAAGCCCTCTGCAAGCAGTCAGTTCAGATTGCTAGTAAGATCAATTTGTTCTTTTCTCTTGTTGGGAGAAAGAAAGAAAGAGAATGAATGGGAGAGAGAAAGAGACAGAGAAGAGGGAAGCATCACTCACCTTTTGTTCTGATCTGATCCCTACCCACCACTGGGATATAGCATCAGATAAATTACTTTCAAGAAAAGATGGACCTTGACACACACACCCCACAAGAGAGGGCTTCCAGTCCTCATTTTATAAAAGACAAAGCAGAAAGGCAGAGAATAAAGCGGGGAGCAGGGCCATGGGACCTTGAAAGTTAAGGATGAGGAGGCCTGGGGCCCATTCACACTACACAGTGATAATGCTATGGTGCCACCTCATCTGCTATGGGTGCATCCTAAGGAATCCCATGATTTATAATCTGGTGGGACACAAGGGTGCTCTGGCTGAGAATTCTAGATGCCCCTGGGTAAACTGCCAATTCCAGGTACATGATATTGCCATGGCAATTAAAGTGGAATGTAGCACTGTAATTGTATAGTGTGCATTGGCCCCCTAATTTAAGCAGGACTTTCTCTGCCATTGTAAAGAATGTGACAGTAGCCTCAAGCATAAGATACTGAAAAATGGGAAGCAAGTTGCTGGAAGAGACAGCTAAGCGTTCTGCAGCCAATTTGCACCTCCTCCCCAAAAAGAGGCTGGTGTATTGGAAGATACTGTTCAATAGCAGTGTTGGAGGAAGGGGGGAAAAAACCTCAACTACCAGTCCCATCAGCTTTTGTGCACATACTGGAAGCAGGCTGCTATCTTCTTCTTCACCTCTGGCAGCAAAATGTCTTGGCCAGCACTTTTATTCCAATGGCTTTTCTATTGAGGGATCCCTTGAACTTAGAACATTAACTCCTGATTCTAACCTCTTCAAAGCTTGCCTAAGCGTGGGTTTCTGATGAACTCCACTCAACTTAATATCCATGGGAATATGGTGTGCGGACTCAAATCCTGTACAGTAGGAGATGAGCAGAGAGGAATGCTGCTTTGTTACTGCTGGTAACAGATTGGGGTATCATAAGAAGTTAGTAATTATTAATTTGTTATTGCTTTATATTTACTGCTAGAGTGCTTTGGGTTATATGTGAGAAAAGTGCTTGGGGGACAGGTTCAGGTACTGTTTGGGCTTGAGAACTATGTATCATCAGTTGTGGGAAGCGACACCATTTGTTGCTCTGCCTCAGGCAGCAAAACGTCTTGGGCCAGCCCTGCTAATAGTTGACCATCCTGGTTCTGGCCAGTGACACTGAAAATGCATGAAAGAAACACACATCTTCCCAAAATTAATTTTTATTACTAGAGCATCCAGAACCCACTAGCCAGCTGGTTGGCTGGGACATTATGGGAACTGTAATCAAAGAATGTAACTTTTCCAAGCTGTGAGTAGACTCATTTCTACTTTGGATTGACAAGGCTACAGGTTAAAATTTGACTGCCATTGTCTTTGCTAAATCTAGGTATAAAATCTTGAGATACTACCATTAAGATGTCACCCATTTAAATATGGTCCACTCTGTTTATTGGGATAATAGTGCAAAAACATGAAGATGATTCTGTTTTATTATTCCACAGCACTTGACCACATTAAGATCATGCTTAATCTTCTTAATCCTTTCCTAGTCATGGGAAAAACCACAGTCCGAGCTGCACTTTAAGATTCAACTGTTGAGAAAGTGCTCCAGACTCAAACACCTCCATTCTTTTCTTTGGTGCCAGGTGTTTAGCAAGGAAGCTATTTTGAGCCTGCCTTCAGTTAAGCTTTCAATTTATTTGATGTCTGTGTGCTTTAGGGGAAAGGCAGCCACACAGGCTGGTTTTCCAAACAGCTCTGGGCAATATTTACTCCATGCTTTGCATGAAAGAAAACAAACGCGCACACACGCACGCACACACTTTTGTTAGAAAACAATTCTAGGCATTGCCTAAGTGAGTCATGGATTAATTATGCCATGGGGCTGGAAGAGGGAGTCATGGCTCATGACAGTAAAGTGCATTCCATTTACATTAGACATGCTTTATGCAAATACTACTTTAAATCAGATTATATACTCCTTGACAGTTTTGAATCTCTTCCATTGCCCAGAATTTTGAAGAGTGCAAGAGAAATAAATATGGAATTTTCTTATTGTACTGTGCTGTACTATATGTAATTGTATATGTACATATACGAATCTCCTCTGTATCTATATCAGGAGATGGCTTCATTTGCCAGGGCTGAGCCTTTGATAACCTGTGCTGAAAGTGTGAGCTAACCTCCAGAACATAATAGGAAAAAATGAACAATGCCTCTGATCTTGTAAAAAGCATATGTACATACCTTCCAAGTAATCTGAGTCTAGACCAGCAACTCAGAGATCATCTACTCTCTTTACAAACCATAGTCCTAGCAGTTCGATACTGCTTTTACTGTCATTGCTCCAGCCTATGGAATTCTGGGATTTGCAATTTGGTGAGTGCCTCAGTACTCACACCAGGTTGTTCCCTGTATCATTTCCCTCTCCTTGGCAAAGGGAGGATGATTTGAAGGTTTGGGGCATGGAGTGTTCAAGTAGCTATTGTCAGGGATTGATCATTTATTTGTAAGATTTTGACTGACAGTGTCACCTTCCACGCCCAAGGGAAGGTCAGCTTTTTCTGAGAAACAGGCAAATGAACAAGATGTTTCTTGATCCAAAGGCTAGGCCAGAGGCCAGACTTATTCAGTACAGAATTATAAAAATATACAAATCAGCTGCAGCTGGGTGCCAATCAAATGAGGTTGGAACAAAGAATGGGGGCCTGGCAAGGCCTTTTTATCCAGGTAACAACATACACACCCACTGTAGTATTTTTCTACCAATTACAGGCCACCTGCCCCATTTTAGGTAAAGTCCAGAAACTTCCATCTATATAAGGAGATGTCCAGAGAACAGGTGACAGAAGGTTTCCTCCAATCACAGACCATTACCAAATAAGGTAATGTCCAGAGAAAGGGAGGCACTACAGGTGAGGTAGTCATGTGACAGACAGGGAGGGGCGAAGACTTCCTGTGTATGTGACTGCCTCCCAGTTTGCAATGGAGATTGTCTTTCCTTCACTCACAACAGTAGCAGAACCCCCTGCAGATAGGGCAGAATTACTAAGAAAGTCTACTGCAGGAAACTTGTGAAATTTAAGAGATTCCTTCTTCCTGGATATATTCTGGATATAATAGGGCTTGCAGGTCTGTGCAGGTCTTAGGGCCTTTCTGCACTACACTGTTGTAGTGCTATTATTTCACTTTCAACCTCCTGTGGAGTTCTGGGATTTGTAGTTTATTGAGGCTAAAGAACTCTCTGGCTGAGAATCCTAAATGCCCTCCCTAAACTGCAAAGCCCAGGATTCCATAGGATGCTGAAAGTGGAATGATAGCACTATAACACTATAGTGCAGAAAGGCCCTTAGTCTTACTATGGTAATACTATTGCCTTCACATGTATACGATGTTGCCTTAGAACCCACAATGCTTCCTGGTTCATAAAGGCAATGGAAGAAACAAGGTGGTGGCTGCAACAGAGATGATTTAAGTCACAAAGTAAATATATCCAAATGCAAGTTAAAAAAAATGTTGTACCTATTATGTATAAGTTGGGGGCGTGGCAAAGTCCTATTTTGTCTCTTCCATAGCATCCTCAAGTTATTGCCCGACAGAATCAATCCAGGTGGTAAAGAGCTTATGGGCAACAAACTCAGAGGGGTTATGAGCAGACCCCTTGGTCACTTGTTCTGATAAATTTGCTAGGCACTTTGAGGAGAAAGACTTTTGCATTTACTCAGGATATGAAGGGTGGTCTTCAAAGTACCAACAGGCAAATTTATTGGGATCTGTTTCAGTTGTGGCTTGATGGCAAGGTCAAGAAAAGACAACCCAACAGGATTACCCACACCTATTTATTTTAAATCAAGAATTGTTGCTTTGTTTAACCAATCCCTGTTGGTTTAAATCTAGCATATTTAATGTCTGGGTACACATACTCAGAGAAGTATTGCACAATAAGGTACAAGGGAAGAGAGGATGTTGTTATTGGATGGAAAAGGTCAGTCCTGAGTAGAGTTAAGCACATTTAAATTAACCAATAGAATTGGCATACTTCAACAGGATTAATCCAGATGTGCCAATTAGCCCATTACAATAGGGGTGCAGCATACTAGATATTAGAAATGAACTAAAGCTTGGTTGGATTACAACTCTCAGAGTTTTCCATCCATGCCAGATGTGGGACTCTGGGAGTTGTCATCTAAACAAGTTACTTTTCAAAGTACTGAAATAATCAATATTCTCAAGCTGGTACTTTTGAAAATAGGCTATGAACTACCAACCAGTAATTTACTGTCAAGAACTGAATGGAGATTGCCTGGCATCAAGAGGGAAACTGCATTTTAACCAATTCCACACATCCCCAATGTTTGTTTAACAATATTTCTTGGTCTTAGGTCCTTCAGATGTATCAACAATCCCATCCAGCTGAAATAAACACTCTGACCTAGGGCACATCCTTCAGCTGTCCAGTTGATCACCACTTTAAAGTGATTCAGCTGCTGACTCATCTCCTGTCCCATGTGTGCTTGTATAGGCCGTGAGAAAAATCATGCAGCAGCAAACCACAAGAGGACTTCCTCAGAAAGCCAAATTATAGCCTGAGCTTTGGAGCCAAACAGATGCATGGTTTTGTCTGAAAAGTGACCAAGTCTCTCATGAGCTCCTGGGCATTGCTAAATACAGTTATTTTGATGGAAATAGGCTTCTTCACATCAGATAACAGACCTAAAGTTAAGGATCTCATTTTGCCCACAGTTCCATTTCACTAATTTGCCTTACTTCCTTTTATGCATATGTATGTTTGTGTTGGAATAGGAACGCACTAGTCCAAAGCATGTTGTCTTTGAAGTACTTTTTTAGTGAAATCAGTGGATTTGCTGCCAAGCAAGTCTGCATATAACCTGGCCTAAATTCTCTAAAGACAGCAGATCCTGTATGGTCTTGGAAGCTAAGCAAGATCAGCCTTGGTTAGTACTTGGATGGCAGACTGCCAATACCAGGTATTGTAGGCCATGTTACAGAGGAGGTAATTGGCAAAACTACCTCTGAGTATTCCTTGCCTAAGAAAGCCCTATGAAATCCATCAGCCCACCACAGCTTGATAGGCAACTTAAAGGCACACACAGATACATATATAACAATCTTATGAATTTTTCTAATTGAACTTCAGAAGGGCTTTAAACTGAATTATGAGAGGAAGGGAGACAGTATTACAAGCTATTACTGGGCACAAAAGCTTCATGATTCAGGAGGAATTGGAACAAGAGTACAAGTATGTATTTGATTATTTGAGATGCTATACAAGCCCACATGCTTGATCATGAAATCACCAAACAGTGTGTTATGCAATAGGACCAAACTGAAGAACCTGTAAAATTTTGGACCAGATTTGTCAACTACTTCAGGTACCTTCTGAACCAATGCTTCAGATTTCTGGGGAAGGTATGGCTCTGAAACACATATTTATAAACTCAGGTTGACCAAACTTGATATGCACACCAGGAGTGTAGCTATGAGAGAGGCAGATGAGGGCTTTGCCCATCCAAATACAGATGTGTGGTTAAAGATGTGTGGTTAAAACAAAATGAGTTTTCCAAGTTGAACCTCGGAAAGGCTTTAGACTGAGTTATGAGGGGAAGTGAGACAGTATTATAGGGGATAAGGAAACACCAAGGAGGAGTGGGAGGGTGAACGTCCCCAGCCGGGGAGCGTTTCTTCTCCTTCCTCTTCTTCTTCTTGTCCTTCTCCTTCTCCTTTCCTTTGCCTCCGTCTGGACCAGGGCGTTTCTTCTGAGGCGTCTCTTTGGCCGGAGCCTCAGCCTTCCTCGTCGTCGAGGAACCTTTAGCTGACTTGGCAGCCGCCGACAGCTTCGGGATCCTCAGTAACGCCGCGATGGGCGTTCTCGACGCCGGCACCGAGCCCGATGCCGACGAAGTAGACGGAACGGCAGCCGCCGATACCGTCGATGGTGTGGTCATCTTCTTGTCGGCCATCTTGGATTGGGAAGTCTCTTCAATCGCCTTCAAAGACTGCTCCCAACAAAAAGATTTTAGTCTAGAAGACCTGTTGTGGAGAGTTTGAGAAGTGAACTCCCGGCAAATTGGGCAAGTCCGAGTGTTGTGAGACTCGCCCAAGCAGAAGAGACACTCCTTACGGCCGTCGGAAAGAGCGACCTTACGCCCACACGACACGCAGTTTTTAAACAGTGCGGACATAAGACGACGAAAAAATGGAAGGAAGAAACGTGGAAAAAGTCCAAATTTACCAAGTCCGAGGGTAAGTCCGAGAGAGAGGTTGAGAAACAGTCCGAAATATTCCAGAAACTGTGAAGAAAAACAGCCAAGCAAACGAATAGCGAGGAACAAGCCAAAGAACCTTCCGTACGCGATGGCGGACGAAAAAGAACTGAGGAGAGACCGTTGCTCGGCGGGAGGAGCATGCGCAGTGCTGGCGTGGGGGAGGGGTTCCCGCCAAGCTAACAAGCTCTAGAAGTTTCTGAATGCTACCGCGCAGGCGCAAAAGCTCCTAATGTGTGAGGGCACAGATGACCACTCGAAGAACCACAGTTACAAGTAAGCAACCTGTTCGGATAAGGAAACACCAAATACTGGGCACAAAAGCTTCAATCATTCAAGAGGAATTGGACCAAGAGGAATTGGACCAAGAGTACATGCATCAAATAATGTGAGGAAGAAGAAGCAACTGGAGAGATCCATGGTCTCAAATGTTTCCAGACTAATGCACAAAACATGGGAAATAAGATGAACTTGAACTCTTCGTGCAGAACAGGATCGGAATTCAAAATAACCTTAATAGACTGGAAACCTGGGCAAAAACTAACAGAATGAATTTCAACAATTATAAATATAAGGTATTACACTTCGGCAGGAAAAATTAAATGTACAAATATAGGCTGAGTGACAGCTCACCTGACAGCAGTACATGTGAGAAGGATCTAGGGGTCTTAATGCACCACAACCTTAATGTAAGTCAGCAATGCAATGTGACTGTCAAAAAGGCCAGTGCAATTCTGAGCTGCATCCACAGGAGTATAGTGTCCAGATCAAGGGATGTAATAGTGCCACTCTATTCAGCTTTGATCAGACCTCACCTAGGACTACAGCTTGAAAAGGATGCTGACAAGCTGCGATGTGTTCCGAGGAGGGCAACCAAGATGGTAAGGGGTTTGGAAACCATGTCTTACAAGGAACAGCTTAAGGAACTGTGACTATTTAACTTGGAGAAGAGAAGACTGAAAGGTGATATGATAGCCATTTTTAAATATTTGAAGGGGTGCCATGTTGAAGATGGAGCAAGCTTGCTTTCAGCTGCTCTGGAAACTAGAACATGAACCAATGGATTTAAATGGAAGGAAGAGAGATGATGCCTAAACATTAAGAAGAACTTCCTGACAGTAAGGCCTGTTCCAGAGTGGAATAGACAGCCCTTGAAGGTGTTGGATTTTCCTTCTTTGGAGGTCTTTAAACAGAGATTGGATGACTATCTCCTAGGAGTACTTTGAAGGTGTGCCTGCATGGCAGGGACCAGGGACTATGGGGCCATTTCCGCACTACACTGTTATAGTGCTATTATTCCACTTTCAACATCCTGTGGAATTCTGGGATTTGTAGCTTACTGAGGCCAAAGAGTTATCCTGCTGAGAATTCTCAATGCCTCTCTCTAAACTACAAAGTCCAGGATTCCATAGGGTTTTGAAAGTGGAATCATAGCACTATAATAGTGTAGTGCAGAAATGGCCTGGGACTAGACAGAGCTTTGAGTCCCTTCCAACCCTATAATTTTATGATTCTATGATTTTACACAACATAAATAAACATCACAGAGCGTGATGGTACTTACTCCCAGATAGTTGTGCACTTGATGGCAGTCATGCTCCATAATCTTAATTATGAGATTTTATTATTGGTTTCTGTTTTTAAATTCTAGTAGTTTTAAAACAAGATATATAAAACCTGTACTAACATGAATCTGTTTTTTTGCAAAGGACTTTCTTCTAGTTTTTGGGGATTGCCCCCTCCTATGTGCTTGCACTTTCTTGAAAGATACTTGGTTAAGATCCTAAAGTGGGGGGAAAAAACACTGCCATTATTTTGAACTCTATACATTGCTCAGAAACGGGGCATTCAGCAATAGTTTCAAGCTGTGTACTGGCACAGAGATTGCAAACCTTTGTTTACCAAATAAAGGCACCCATTGTCATGTCCACAGCAAGCAGGCAGTAGATCCTAAGCAGCACAACTCCTGCTTACAAGGCAAGAGTCAATAAATGTCCAAACAGAAAGGAAACCTAGAGCAAACAAATCTGAAGGGGCAAATTGTTACCCTGATTTCTGGGGGTCCCGTGAGGGACACCTAAATGCCCTCCAAATTATACAAGTTGGGGAAATTAGCAAAGAGCACAAGCTAGCGATAGGAGAGGCAGGGCAACGGAGTGGAATCTTTTACCCAATGTCTACGGGGTCAGGCCAAGTCAAGGAGCAAACAGAATTGAAATAATAATTGTGGTTTTTATTAAAATAAAATCAAACAGTGTATGCAGCACACTCACACAGATAACTATAGAAATAAAGGTTGGAGTGGGATAGAGGGATTTTTAGAGGAGTTGTTGGTTTGGGTAATACTACACCTGTCCTGAAGAAGTGAAGTTCTCATTACGTGAGACTGAGGGGAAGGCTCGCCAAGCAAAGCGGCAGCAAGGCAGGATGGAAGTCGGGAGTGATCCAAAGAAGCTCTCAAAGTCAGTGGTTTTTATAGGGGCTAGTCCGTACTTGGGGAAAACAATGAGTTTTGGGCCGAAGACAAAACTTCTGAAAGGTCAGAATTTAGCATGATTAAGTCCAAATTGATAATAGAGTAGACAGTATGCAAAAGCAGAGTGCTTGACAGATAAGGATTCGTCTAATCAAGCTGCCTGCTCGGGGCAGGGAGTTCTTTGTAAGTAGCGTGCATACATAATAGAGTACTTGCCTTTGAGGTCTCCTGAAGTGGCGGGACAGCTATTTCTGCCCTGCCTGTATTGTTTGGAATATTACAGCGATTAGCAGCCATGCCTGTCTGCGAGCTTGTCCAGGGTACCTCGCAGCAGGTGGAGAGGAATGGGTAAAGAAGGCCAAATTATTGATATCAAAGTGATATCTAATATCCCACAAGTCCGGGCTAGAAACTGTGGTAACAAAATCCAAACTGTAGCCCAAACAGGCAGAGTTCCAAGACAACCAAATCCAAGAGCACAGCACAGAGTTTCAGGACCAAAAAGACCAGTTGCTGATCCTGGGAGGAAAGACAAGCTGGAGTCCTCTTTTATCTATGGCTGCTGTCGCCACAGGTGTTCCCTCATTAGGGTTTGCTTACTACTTAAACGGGCCGAGCGACGCAAGCCCTTCCTTTCAAGGTATCTCTGCTGCAAGGTAGGTATATCAGCTATGTCTTCCTCTATTTGTTCCTCTGACTCAGGCCCTTGTTGTTGTGTATTATTTCCCTCTGGACCAGTTTCTGGTGACACTTCAGCCTCTCGGGAAGCCTCTGCCTCGCAGTCAGAATCCTCCTCCTCACTGCCGCAGTCTCCAAGGCAGGGCATGACATCCATAATGCTATTATCACATCAGTTTCTTATGCTAAAGCTCCTTCTGAAGGAAAAAGAAGCACAACTTCTTTCTGCAATGGAATGGCCAGGATATTCGCAGTGTTTCCTGATGAGCTTTTCTGTGTTACTTTTCTTCAGACCCTTTAACATTAAGCATCAGTCACAGTTGAACAGAGTTGTTGTTGTTAGTGTTGTATGCCTTGAAGTCATTTCCAACTTCTGACAACCCTAAGGCAAACCTATCATGGGGTTTTCTGGGGTTGAATGTCTGTGACACGGCCAAGGTCACCCACTGGGTTTACACCATTTAAATAAAAAATATAGACTGTTCATCCTATTCAGCTGGACTTAAGATGCTGTGGATTCATGTTCACTGTCATGAACAACTTGAACATCACTTCCTAAAACCTACCTTTGCAGCCTGGCAGTACCTCTACCCAAGCATTTCTGAGATTATGGAGATAGGAGCAACAGAAAATATGTCTTCTGCCATTTCCTTTTTGTGGAGTATCTTGGGACAAGCAATTGTGGCAGAAACTAAGGTGTCTCTCCAAATGGCTGTTCTCATCTGTGTGTCCATGTCCATGTTTGGAGGGTGAGACATCTTCAATTGTAACTACAGTGATGGAGCTCCCTGATGGCACAATATCTTGACTATACAGGCTAAAAAATGAAGAGTAGATGTGTTCACATCTTTCCAAAGAAGTATTGTCAGCCTGAGTTTTCTTTCTCTTGCTCTGAGGACAGAAAAAGAGGGTTCAGACTATGAGATTTGGCAACCTCATTAGAGTGCAACATAACAATAAAATCCTCAAGTGCTGGAGTTGGTAGCTCTAGATTGTCATATAATACAATCTTTGCTAACTTTCATAAAAACATAGGATGGACTATAAGACAATTTCCAAGTATTGTTGCAAAATCTTTATAGGGCCAGCATGAAAGGTTAAAAAAAAAAGCAGGCAAGCTGTCAAGATCATCAGAATCCTTTCTCGAACAAAAATAAGACAAATTCAAAGGAGAAAAGTATGGGAGGGCAGAAGCAGCTTGATCGTAAAGTCATACAATCTGCAGGGAGAAACCTGTAGAACTATGCAGAGAGAAATATTCTGACTCCTATTCAGAGATGTGTGTATACACCTTCTAATGTGTTTAGTACTGGATGTACATTTGTCAGTTTGGAGGCACAGTCCTAGTTCAGTTGTGTTAGGCCTGCATAAAGGGAAAAAAAGAAGTCAGTGCTAAGAAAATGGCTGTAGGCAACATTTTCTTACTATTCTCCTCATCTTGCAGCAACATGTTTCTGGTGAAAGCAAGGTGGAACTTAAAACATAGAAGTACATGCAGTGGAAGTGCACAGATATATTATCCTCTCTGTTATAACTTCTCAGGGACTGAGTAATGTTTCTTTTCATGTGTGACTTGTACTATCCCCTAAGTTTACTCATTGGAAGGGGAGAGGGAAAGGAACTGAATGATGGTCAATGTGGCTAGATGATTCAAAGAATGCCTGAGTGGCTAGGAATCAGGGGTGCCATCAGAGCAGGACTCTGGGGCAGAGGTTGAGAGTCTTGCTCAGCAGAATGAACAGGCTGATCCCCACGTGCCCCAAGATTGGATTGCTAAGTTTTGAAGTGAAAAAAAAATACATAATACTATCTAAAATGGAGATACAAGTCCAAAGTCTAAAATTACCAGAGTAACAGTTCCTAGCTCTGAAAATTACCTAACTGCACCATTGGTGTGGACGATTAACCCATCTCCTACGATCTACTGGCATCCATGGCAACTGAAATGTCTGGCAGTACCCAGGGTTGTTTGAGAGAATTATTAACCACCACCAATGATCACTCAGTTTTATCTGCTTTAGAAGAAGACTGCCTATCTCTTTTGATGCTCAAACATTTTTCACTTTTGGCCACCAGTTTCAGTTGCCCTTGAGGAAGCATGCTTCAGAGGTATAGTTATAATGGAGGCAAAATCCAAATAAAAATTCCCTCCTCATGTTACATTTCTATTTACTCTACAAATTTCTGGTATTGCAGGAAGGAAGACACTGAAAACCATTCATACGTAGAGCTCTTTGTTGTATTCACATTCTCTTGGGAACTTTGCCTGCCGCTTTTCTTTGGATTCTTACATTGTTATCTCTAAATGCTTGACTGATGTTTTAGTTACTGCAATGCTAGAAATTTGTGGACTGAAGGAAAATTGCACTGAAGGGCAGAATTCTTGTGGGGGGCAATGACCTCATTTTGCCTTCTGTCATAGCTACACTCCTGCCTCTCCTGGTTAGCCATCAAACACACTGCTCTGCATGAGTGAAAAACAACTGGGATTCTCCCCATAGCCTACATGTTAAGTCAGACCATCCTCTCCAACATCCCTTCCAAACTGGGTGCAAATCTGTCCAACTGTTTACATGTGATGTGGTAACAGTCAGAAATAATCTTCTTTATATAGGTGAGACTTGCAAATCATTTCTTCTGAGCTGTGTTTCCTATTAAACCAGTCATGGATTCTTTTGGTCCCAGAGGCTATATGTGTTGCTGGTTTGGGGGCTGGGAACCACACATGTGCAACCAGCTATATGGGCACACTGGCACAGATGCACATGGCTAAACATATGCACACATAACACCCTCCCTTCTCAGCACATAGGGAACTTTAAACCTTTCTGCCCCTTTCTTCTCAAATAATGGGATGGCATGTAAAGTTGAAGGCTTGCATGGCTGGAATCCATAGGTTGTTGTGGGTTTTCCGGGCTTTGAGGCCGTGTTCTATTAGTATTTTCTAATACTCTAGAGATGCCAGCCACAGATGCAGGCAAAACATCAGGAGAAAATATTAATAGAACACGGCCTCAAAGCCCGGAAAACCCACAACAACCAATGGGATGGCATCATTGTGGCAGAAAGGAAAAAACCTGTCCCTGACTATTGACCAAACTGGTTGGAGGGATTCTGGGAATTATAGTTCAAAAGATAAATATGTCACTCTCCATGTGAGACTGGTATACTTTCTCTCCCGACAGAACAATGTTCATCCTTGTCACCACCACTCCCTCAAAGAGAATAGCAAAACAGATCTGCTATGAAATTGGGGTGCAGGGTGGGGGAGATAGAAAAAAGTTGTAGTGATAAAATGGCTCTTTGAAAATCCCCCACACTTACTATCTCATATATACCAGGGAATTTTACAGCAAGAGAGGGAGGAGGAAACAATAAAGTCTACAATGATTGCATGGGCTCAAAATGTAGGACATTCTATTCAGTTAGAGTCTTGGGAACAGAGTTGGAAAAGAACATAGAAATTTATGGTAGCTCAGAATTTAAAAGAAAACTACTATAAAATGTTTCATAGATGGTACATGACACCAGAAAAACTTACGAGATTTTATAAAACAGGAACAGGACAATGTTGGAAATGTCAAAAGGAGGTCGGGATGATGTTTCATATGTGGTGGACATGTAACAAAGCAATGCATTGGGGAGAAATACATAATAGAATATGTACAATATTGAATGTACAATTTGATAAAACACCAGAAATGTACTTGTTGAATATGACACATATGTTTGATGGTACTGTACAAAAGAAATATTGGAGAATAATATTGTATATGGTCATGACAGCTAGAATAGAATTTGCAAGACTATGGAAAACTGATCAAATACCTACAATTGATCAATGGAGGGCAACTCTGATTGAAAATCAAAATGCAGACATAGTCTCTCAGAGATTAAAGGGAAAATCAGATGATGAAAGTAAAAAAGAATGGAAAATTGTATCGGCTACTTGTTGGGTACTATCAGGTCACAATGTTCAAATATAAATACAGTTGATATATCAAATGGATGTAATCAGTAATATTACGATAAAAAATAGAGTACTTATGTATTGCAGGAACTATCATGAAATATTATCATATATATGTGCAGTACAGATAAATATTAGCATGTTGAATATATAAAATAAATTGAAATCTAGAGAGGAGTGGAAGAACAGTTGAAATAGTTCAATGAAATGTACAATTATATATGTTTATTTTATAGGTTGGAACTTTAATAAAATTATATATAAAAGAAAAAAGTTGCAGGGAAAAAGAATGTCTTTCAGAGCTTTTGTCTTCCCACACCCTCACAACTGAAGCTTGGAATTTTTTAAAAGCCATCTCTGTGCTTTTGAGAAATTTCTTCCCTACATGGATGAGTTGTTGTCCTTGCCCACAGCAGCAGGCTGCCTGTCTACAGCTATGCACAATGATCTCCACAGGCTCACCTGCAGAACAAATTGATGGTCCTGCGGGAAGAAAATAGAGCAGTTCTAAATTAAGGCCCAGAGGTCAAGATGTTTAAGAAACACTCTTTAGAAGCTGAAGGGCTCAATGCACTTCAGCAGAGGACATATTTGGCCTGAAGGTGAGAAATTCTTTCTCCAAATGAAACAAACAAAATTAAGAAGCATGCAGCCTGCTGCTAATTTCAGTGGAGGAATAGGTGTGGAACTGCTTAAATATTTCCCTTCAGGGTTGTTTTTCTGCTTAACACCCCCATCTCTCTTCCTTCCCTCAGCCATTAAGGTGACTTAAACTGCCAGTAGAAAAAAATGTAGGCACTCATAAGAAGAAAATAAGTGATTAATTATTTAATTTGTTATTATTGGATATCTACTTCCATAGAAATGGAGAGGTGCATGCTGGATGATTACAATGATGATGAGATGATTTGCCTCAAATATTTCTCTTTGGATATTATGGAACTTTCACCAGGTCAGTAGATTCACATTTTCTGAAATCTCAAACCAAAAAACAGAGATCCAGGGACAGTCATTTGTACAGCAATTGCAAAATAATGGCTGATGTCCTGTGGCGGACTTCAACTTAAGCCTCCATTGGTCACTTTTAGTCATTTCAGGCCAGAATTCTTTATCAAGCTCACAGAACAACCAAACTCCCACTCCTCCTATTTAGCAGCTGCAGGTTTCCCATTCTGGCCATTTACTGGCTGTTGGAAAGTGGGAAGGTAGCAGAGAAGCATGCAGCTCTGTTCCAAAAACTGGACACACAGCAATGACATCATCCTCCAGGACCACTGAAGGTCCCTTGAGAGATTGTGGAGGATGCCTGTTGCTGTGTACTTGTCTATAAGCACATAGATGAATGCTTCTCTGGTGCGTCCCTCGTCTCCACCTGGCAGTAAATGGCCTGGGGAGATGCAGCAACTAAACATTTTGAGGGCTGAGGGGGAAAATGTTTTGATACATCTCCCAGTCCAGGATCTTGGCCATCATGTGTGTGTGAATGAGAGAGTGAGACAGACATTGTGGATTTCCTGCATAATTTTCTAAATGAATATTGACTGAGACCCTGAATTAGGAGATATTTCACGCATGCATAACTATAACATATCCCCATCTATCCCTTCCAACACCTTTTCTTTAAGACAGACATCCGGAAAGAGGAGGGGATTTTGGTCACTGCATGCTTGGTACAGAACTCCAACCTCTACAGCAACCAAAAGAGTCAGTTAGGATGGTGTAAGTTGCACTTTATACCGTTGTTATTTGCTAACAATGCCAGCCATTCAACATAGAGGTGAACAAAAGGGCTATCCCATATAGGTGAACACTAATAATACTAACAGAATACTGACAATAATTCGTACATGCTAATTTTACTATCACCAATGTACCAATGGGAATTTCTTACCTATTGTCACCTGAAAATAGGTAAGCGTGACTTCAGAAGTAAGTAGTTTAATTGGTATCACATTTGTTCATTTGTGTTATAAAGAAAAGATGGGTGCCAAGACAATAAACCTCAGACAATAAAATTATACCTTCCCTTCCTCTAGCACTGCTCATGTTTCTACCTACCTGGACATCCAGAAAAGCATACCAATTCCCTGAGAACTGGTATCTTCATGGCCTTTGAGGCTAACCATGCTATTCTTTCCATAAAAACTAAAAGTAGTGAGATGGGTTATATGACAGAGCCATGTTGTAGGAATGAAGCAGGGGAAGGAGAATCAAATGCTAGCAAGCTGGATAAAACAATTCATTTCAGATTTTCAAAACTGCCCATTTGCTTATGTGTGTTAAGCACAGACACTTCTTTTTTGGAGAACCCCCGTAGTCTTTTGGTTACAGAGAGTACAAACCTCTTCTCTTCAGGTTGCACTGCCGCTGTTGCTAGAAACCTGTAATTCTCACCTCAGTGGGAGGTTGCTGCTTAAATGTTATTCTCCTTCCAGCTAGATTTCTCTTTGCTGTGTGTAAGGTGGGTTGTGTAGAAATATCATTTAAAAGGTTGAAGTGGGGGTGGGAAAAAGAAAAAGGGCAGTTTTGAGCAATGCTAGTTCATTTGTTGCAGCAGGGTTCTTCATAATATGTAATTTTGCTTTCTTTGAAAGATATATTCCTGACCATTTCCACCTTACACACCTAAATCTGTATACTTTTCTCATGAACTGGGGCTAATACAGCTTTAGTGTGGAAGCTGTACACAGCCTGACAGAACACATATTTTAGCATCAATTTCTTCTTAAAAGCCTGCTGATTATCTCTGCCACATCAGAGAAATTATACTCTTTAAGGGCAAACATTTGCGGAAGAAGGTAGCAAGCTACCTCACAGTGGGGAGTAAGAAAAGAAAGATGTAATATGTTCGAGACAAACTGATATGCCACCCTCCTTCTCACAGTACATTAAACGAAGTAACTAAACCTTCACACATGAATGCCTCTTTGTCTTCCACCCTTTGTTTTTTTACCATGTATGACAAAACGTGCCCAGGCTGCACCAGCTGGGAAAGAACCAGCGACAATAACAACAGGGTCATGGGAGACAAAGTAGTATGATCAGCTTCCCTAAAGGTAAGGTGTTTGAGTTTTGAATATGCAGTTATGCAACCCTTGTTCAAAAGAGGAATTGCTTTACCATGAATGCAGGATGCAGAGGCTCAATGTAGCATAGTAGTTCTGCATGTGGACTTAGGCCCTTTCTGCATGTAGATGTTACAACGGACCAAGGCGTCCTGGTACAGAGGTTGTCCGCACCTTGGATTGGACTAGGTGTGGACTATTTAACTTAGTTCCGCACCTTAGTCCAATCCAAACTGTCCCCAAGTGGTCCTCCAGCGGGCTAAGGAAAGACCGGAAAAATCCAGTCTTTCAATTTTCTGGAACATGCCATTGCATTCCTGCTTACCTGTGCAGATGCGCAGGTTCACACCAACGCGAGCCTGCGATCAGCGGAAGGCGGGCTGTGGGCGTGACCAGCGTCAGCGGTTGGTCCACGCTCACGAAGCCACCATTTTCAGCTGGAAGCCACAGGAAGCCACCATTTTCATCCGGAGCAGTGCGGATCTAAAGACCTCGCATTGCTCCGGTTCACCCTGGACTAATGGAGGAGCCCTGTGGAAGGGCTCCAGGGAAAGTCTGCGTTACTTCAGACCCAAGAAGAACCAGTAAGTAATGGCACGGAGCGATTCACTCGCCTCGTGCGGAAAGGGCCCTACACTAGGCCATATATCACTTCCGTGGAATTACTGGACAGCTTCTGAAGCCTCTTCTCCCACAGTTGTTCTGTGCCTTGTAAGAAGTGGGCAGGATCGCAGAAGCATTTGGCTATGTCCCTGTAGCCAGACACAGAGTAATTACATCATGGCTGAAATCTAGAAGGATCCTCTGATGCCATAATCATTTTGCAGCTGGTTACTGGAACATAGTCAAATGCTTCTCCAATCCTGTCCACTTCCTGGAAGGCACAGAATGGCCATCGAGAATGTGTGTCAGAGGTTGTGAGTCTGGAGGGAGAGCTTTGAGTGCTGCAAAGGAAGGAATAGAATACGAGCCTCTGCAACAACCCCTCAAAAGGACATGCACAAGGATAAGGGAGACTTATGCATGTATATGCCACTAATAGGATGCCAAGCAGAGTGTGGGCAGAGGTGTGGGGCTTCCATTGTGTATCTGTTACAATATCTCTACTGTTGTATGGAACCTGAGAGTTAAGCCCACAACTCCTTGCATCAATTTTAATTTTCCAATTGTCCCAGAATAGAAATCAAGTCTTTTTATACAGGACTTTTTTCAGGTTCTCACATGATTTCTCATATCAATGAGTGCCACGTAAAAAGGAAGCAAATTTGTTCCAGCCTGACCTTTTGTGAAGTGTAGCGGGAGAGCAATCAAGCTTTGGATTTCTAAGCAGTAATGAACCAGATGTGCTCCCTAAAAACATTATGCAGCAGGCATTTTGGATTTTTTTTTTTGTTCTACTTTCAAATGTAAGAGAAATGAATCCCCCTTCCCCAAAATGTAGATGCCTGATTCCATGTTTCATTTGATGGGACAAGGTAAGAATTACTTTATTGCCCTTTATATATTTTTCTAAGAATCTGTAGTTGATTACAGCACACACGCCAAGTGAACCCTATTCTGTGCCTGTCTACTGCATGCCCCAATTAGTTTGGCTTATTCATCATTTGCACTAATGTGGTGCAGCGTGCTGCTCATGCTCAAATTATGTAAATATGATGCAGATCCAGAACAATTTGTCTCAGGGGGTGGGAAGGAAAAAAAGGAGGTGGGCAGGATGAACAAAACAAGGGTTTCTAAGAATGAGCAATTAGAAGGTACAAAGAAAACTGTATAATAAGCATCTGACCTCCATGCCTGTCACAGCTGTCATGTGAGTATACTAGATTATCAGGTTTTGTTTGAAAGAGGTCACATTCTTAAATAACCAAAGATTGGGAGTATATTCACTGCAAGTGAATTACCAGAAGAAATTGACCGGCATTGGTCAAGAGTTCTGTCATTTTGTAATAACTCTTTAAATATGACGCCAGATATCATAGCATCTTACAGAAGAACCATCTCTCATTGGAATCAGTCAACAGAATGGTAGTGCATGGCGATGGCATGGCACATGCCTCTCAAATGTCATCTTTTTAGGAGATTGTGTCTCTCTATATGAGCCTGCTTAGGGGCCTGAAATCATCAGAAAAGGCCTTTCTTTCAGTCCCACCACAATGGCAAATATAATTGGTAGGAACATGAGAGAGGGCCTTCTCAGCATCTGCCCCTGGATTCTGGAACTCCCAAAATGGTCCCCTTTCTACTGTCCTTCTGTCAACAGGCAAACACCTTTTTTATTCTAGCAGGCTTTTAAAATAGAAAGTTTGTTTAAAGAACAGGTTGGGATGCTGTACTGCTTTAATCCAGATTGTTTTTAAGTTTTTTTAATCTTTTAAATAGTATTGTATCTTTTTAAGTGTAGTTTTAAATCATTTTGATATTTTAATCCTTTTTAATGCCCATCTTTTTGTATGTTTTGAGTTGTATTGTTTTTAAAATGATAATCCGCATCTTGAGTCCCAAATTTGGGAGAAAGACAGCATATATATAATCAATCATTATCTTTCCTATCCATGAACATCCATCCATTTAGCTACCTCTATTGTAGAATCTGCAAGTTCTAGATCAATTGTCTCCCGAATCAAATACAGCTTTACTTCAAGTAATTTACACGTTCTGAATATTTAGATAGCATCTGTCCACTATCTGACACTTATTCAGAAGTTCCTTTGAATGCAGTCCCTAGCGTAGCTAGTCATTTCTCAAACACAGAACCCTCTTTTTCACTTGTGACTTGCCTTGTAGGGAACTGCTATTGTGTAATGGGTTGGATCAAGGCCATGCTGTCTGTCACACAATCAATCATACAACTGTGGGATATAAGGTAAGTACACCGGCAC
The DNA here is from genome assembly GCA_948474755.1 of Ctenosaura bakeri. NCBI lineage: Eukaryota > Metazoa > Chordata > Lepidosauria > Squamata > Iguanidae > Ctenosaura > Ctenosaura bakeri. The sequence goes on along the minus strand of CAOLHI010002703.1, from coordinate 98,519 downwards.
ATATTTATGCTATGCTAAAAGTATATTCGCTCTTTGTCTCTCTAAATCCAACAATATTATCTTGCCATTAATATATTCATCCCTCAGCCCCCATCTTCTCTAAAGCTTTAGCTGAGTTCACATACATCGTTTTGACTTGATGGCTGCTGTTATTGTTGCTTGCCTTACCAAGTGTTAAATTTTCTACTTCTACATTATAATAATTCCTTTACTCTTTCCTGCTATCAAATTGTAATTGCTTTGGGCAAGGTTTGTGTCATATCTGTGCGGTGTAAATATTGCCAGATAAGCGTTGAAACATTTGATAATAGATTTTCAGTTCCCACCTAGGTTGTTAATTTCCTATTTGTGCGATCAAGAGGCAATGATAAGTGGTGTGCAATCATGAAAAAACTGACAGCACTTCACATGTTGATGATCAATAACTGCAATTATAATGTAGAAACTGTATTATTTGAACTCATCCCAAACTTTATAGCAGTTGCTTCATTCTGTTTACTCAACAGTGTCTTGATACAGGTGGTGATCCATCCGGAGCCAATGCTACTAACTTTGCTTATTAAAAATATATTTTGTTACTTAGGGTCTTTCTGCCCTGCACAGTTATAATACTATTATTCCAGTTTCAACATCCTGTGGAATTCTGGGGTTTGTAGTTTACTGAGGCCAAAGAGCCCTCTGGCTGAGAATTTAAAATGCCCTTCCCTACACCACAAGCCCCAGAATTCCACAGGATGGTGAAACTGGAATAATAGCACTGTAACAGTATAGGGCAGAAGGGCCCTTAGTCATGTAATTGTAGAACTATAGCTACAGGATAAGTCCAGTCTTTAATGCTTCAGTTCATTACCTGCATATTTTCCAACTCTTTTAAGGCAAAAAAAGAATGGATAGAACATTTGAAATAGATCATCATTCCTCTGCATATCAATAATCAATAATATATGGATGACCATATGTTGGTGACCCAGGAGTTAATTCAAAATATTCTAGTACATTCTTATGCAAAACGCACACTGATTACCTCTTGATGCAGTAGCTGTGTAAGTTGCAGGATACAACGAACACAGAGCTTCATAAAACGAAGTGCTCCCTGAACAAGCCATTCATCTGCCCCATCAGGTACACTATGCAGAGCATCTTTTTTCATCCTAGGTATACTGTCTAGTACTCCGTTTGCATCAGGTACTTCAAGTCACAGGTAAATGCAAGTACAATCTTCCCCCTACATTCGCGGGTTTGACTTTCATGAATTTGATTATTCGCAAGATGCCTGCTTGCCTACCCCCATTCTCCCACTCCCATTCCCTGGTCTTTTCCCCAGGTGCTGGGAGGGGAAAGATCTTCACTCCCCTGCACTCTCCCATCCAATGTCCATGCTGGCAGCAGCGGGCAGGAAAGTGTAGGGGGAAGGATCTTTGTTCCCTTGCACTCTCTCACTTGTCGCTGGTGCACTGGCAGCAGCAGACAGGAGAGTGCAAGGGGAAAGATCTTCGCTCTCCTGCACTCCTCTGCCTATTGCCTATGCAGGCAGGCAGACAGAAAGAAGGGTGGAAGAGCACAGGGGAAAAACCTTTCTTCTCCTTCACTCTCCTGTTTGTTGCATGCAGGAGTGCAAAAACAAGGCAGGGCATGGGGGCAACAGGCAGGAGACTGGAGGGGAAGGTTTCTCCACCCTACACTTTTCTGCCTTTCCCCCAGGCCCACAGCAGCAGAATGAAGAAACGAGGAGTGTTCATTGGTGGGGGGAGTTATTTGTGATTTTTTTTACTGTTGTGAGGGTTCTGTGCCCCTAATCCTCCTGAATGTGGAGGGTCTACTGTATCAGTTTTCTGCCTATCAGTCATGAGATTAAATTTTTTAAAAGAGTTACTCAGTGGAGGGATCTGAAGTACAGCTGGCTTCCTTTTATACCAGTGGTTCTCAACCTAGGGGTCGGGACCCCTTTGGGGGTTGAACGACCATTTCACAGGGGTCGCCGCTCCTCAATCCTGCCTCCCCTTTTAAAAGAAGGTGGCTTCACAGCCAATGGGAGCAGTGCTTCTGAGACCCCTGCGCTGGGGTACAAACTGCAAACCCCAGGATTCCATAGGATGGTGAAAGTGGAATCATAGCGCTATAACAGTCTAGTGCAGAAATAGCCAGGATGACATTCTCCTCTCGCTTTTATTGTGCGTGGACCCTTGGCGCTTGCCACATGCACGTATTGTGTTCTTCGCCCTGACTGTCTTGCATTCCTCGCTTTTTGTATGTTCAGCGTCCGCATTCCCTTTAAGGGAGGGAGGGAGGGAGGGAGTGAAACAAAACGCGTCTGCTTATGCCACCACCATCTTTCCTGTCCTTTCCTCCCTGCGCCTCGTGTAAAATGTGGGTTGTTTTGGCATTGCCTTTGGGAGTGACTGGCTTTTTGAACTGTGGAAACCCAACATTCAGAACTAGAACTACTGCCTTAATTCTGGCATTGATGGATGTTTTCTGTGGTTAAAAAAAGGGGGAGGGTTACCAGTTTTTAGGCATTAGAAGTCTATCCAGAGCAGTGATTTAGGGCAGTGTTTCCAATCTATTTGATGTTGGAAATAACTAACCAACTAAATAATAAATAAATAAATAAATAAATAAATAAATAAATAAATAAATAAATAATAAATAAATAACGAAAATGATTTTATGGTTGGGGGTCACCACAACATGAGGAACTGTATTAAGGGGTCGCGGCATTAGGAAGGTTGAGAACCACTGTTTTATACAGAAAATGTTAACCATTTCAGCTATTTTTTAAAGCATACCTGTTATTGAGACAGTTGCTACAATGCTTTGGCATCTTTCCACAGAATGTTGTAAACAGATAGACCACTTCAAGCCCTCTCTTGAAGACTTGCTTATCCAGAAACGGAATTGCAGTACATATTCTGAAAATATGCAACATTGCAGAAGTCTACTTTGCGGTGTTCAGGACATGAAACCTCTATGCCAGAGATTTCCAAACTTTTCAAGTTGGTGACACACTTTTTTGATATGCATCATTTTGCAACACAGTAACTCAGATTTACTGGGAAACCAGAAGTACCCAGAGGCATATCTAGGGTGGGGAAAGGCAGCTTGCCCCATCCCGGCCTGCTGCCATCGCCTTCATCAGGAAAGGCCCCAGCAAGAGCGGCGGTGGAGGGAATGCTAGCCCCTTCCCACATGCTCCTTGCTCACTGCATCACTCTCACCAGGGAAAGGCCCCAGTGAGAGTGGCAGCGGGGGGAAAAGGCAGCCCCCCCATTCTTTGCCCTCTGCCATTGCTCTTGCCAGGGAAAGGCCCCAGCAAGAGCAATGGCAGTGGACTAGGCTCGGATGGGGGGGGTGTCCTTCTCAGTCAGGGAGACAACACACCAACACATTATAGGCAATATACTAATGTGTCACAACACACACCATTTGGAAAGCCCTGCTCTATGCCTTGCATCTTTTATGGACGTATTACTATCACTTTTAGTTCCCTTAACTAAAAATGGAAAGTAACTTTTTGTTTCCTTGTATTGTAATGCAGTGCTCCTTGCAGAATTATATCCAATTCAAAAATATCCCAAATGCTGTGCAAGTACCAGGCCTCCTATTAGTAGTTGCAGTGTCTCTGCTGAAATCCTCCTGTCTTCTTGCATCAGATCTGTTTTCTCTGTAAAAACAAGCTTTCTCCATGCAGATTCGTCTTAGATAATAATTTAAGTAACATGTTTCTTGTGTTTCAAATTAAAAGTGCGGTTTTGCAGTAATGTTTGGGTTGGTTACCTTTTATTTAATGTAACTTTCGTAATAAAATACATCAGAACATCTCTGCTGTTTTAACTTGACAGATCCAATCTAACTATATATCTGCTTCTGCCATCCCTGGACAGGAAATACATTTTATATATAAAGAGTTCTGGAGTAACTGATGGCATGCAGACAACTGACCTAGAGTGATTTAAGAAAGCATGAGTGGCTTGGCACAAGTGCTGTCTCTTAGAGATATTACTAGAATCAGATGGAGATAGAGAAGCTCATCAGTCACATCATCTCAATTTACCTCAGAGCTATATTCTGATTTGCCTTCCTGCTTGCAATTAATCTTGGAGCTTTTTTGTTTGACTGATTTAACAAACAAAGACCAATAAAAAACTATTTTCTCTAATTAATTAGTTTTTTCCACACACATTGAGTTTAAGCTGTTTGGTAAGAAAATATTTATTAGGAATGGAAATTTAACAGAGAAAAACACATAACATTCACTGGACCTCAAATATAGACATTAAAATTTTCCACATAATTTCTTTAGGTAAATACCCAAAATGTAAAGGGTTTATTTTGTTCTTACACTGGATTACACACAAGCAGTAAAACCCAAACCCCAATCCAACTCGCACAACTTTATAAATGTCACTAGGCATGGAAAACTGCATTTTTTGTTGTACCATTGTATAACAAGCTCTTAAAACTTAAAAGTGATTCCTTCTTTTAAAAAGTCATTAGAAAATGTATTATATCTAACAACACTATTGTATTAATTTATATTTTGATAGACTTTACATAATAAAACCCTATGAATAGAGGTACCTGTGTCACACAAGTATTCTACCTTATGGAAAAGAGAAAAAAAATCTCTGTAGTAGTAGTCTTTAACATATAAAAACACTAATATGTGAAAATAACATTGACACATTAGTGTCAATTTATGCTGATGAAAGCTGATGCCAGCATTTCCCTAACTATTTCAAATAGCTTGTTTATCATATGAACATTCAAGTAAACTAACGTTTTAAAATTCCACAAGAACTGAGTTGTACAGTGTCTCATATGGGTGTTAATTTAGGAATGATTTCAATTTCAACTTTACATTAAGACCATTGTGAATAGTTGATATTTAAAGAAACCCTTTCAACTAATAATGATCTCTTCCCATTTGTAAAGTAAAAAAATCAGTTGTCTTTTATGTCTCAAAATCATTAGACAACAATCAGCTACTCTATTTTTTCCTTTATTTTGCATATCTCTCCTTTAATTCATATTATGTTGCAAATTCTACTGTGATAATAGGGAAGAAGGTGCTGAGCTTAAGGTCACTCATGTTTCTTCATAACAGAGTTCTTTGTCTTCAACAGCTGCATGACTGGCTACAGATGAAGCCTTTCCCACTTAACTAAAGTACCCACTTAATTTCTGCCAGTTACATGGTTAAAAATAAAAATAAAAACAAAAAGTAGTAACGCCTGGCTAAATATACCATAGGAGCAGGCCAAGGTCAGTCTTGCAGGACTGCTACAGCCAAGCAGTGGTAAAAATACAATCTTGGATGTAAACTTTGGGTCATCAGTGCCATATCCTTTAAAAAAAGGGTCTGGGAAAATGCCCACATTACTGGAAACAGTAGTATTTGCTTTACAGGATATGTTTAGAGATTAGCAACTGGTAGTTCCCAGGTACCAAGGGTCTGTTCTGTCAGTTCTCACCTCATCTCATTGCAGTTTCTATACTACTGGGAGGGATCAGAGGCAAAGACAAATGTACAGGGGGGCTCTCATATGTGACTTTATTACCTCTCCCAGCTACTTGAAAACATGAGATGGATTTGAAGGAAAATCTACTCCATTGCAAAACCATACAGCCAAGAGGAACTTTGAGAAGAAAACTTGAAGACTGAAAGTGACAAAATGCATTTCTCTTCTAGTGAGGTAACCGTGCTCCTCTCCCACAGGTCTCTCAACTACTTTAATTAGCATTAAAAAGAAGAGGGAAGTGTAGTGGCTATACATGCCAACAGATCATTGTAGAACCAAAAGATCCAGATTATTGCCCTTTCCCTTTAGTAAGTGGACAATTTTTAAAAAATTTCCAGAGATCTATACTTTAGTTAAGAAGACCAGTACAAGAAGAGACTGATCATTCTATCTCCCATATATCTCAAGACTTCCTGATATTATCTTCACACATCCCCAGCTCCAAGACTGGGAGCAGAAGCTACGCTGAATATTGTCACTGCTGCTTGTTCTCTCTTCCCTATATTGAAGTATAATAGCTCCAAACAATTTCATACTCAAGATAGAAAATGCAGTGATATAGCAGCGTGCATGCTTATAAACAAGTGTACATATTCAAAGGCAGCCAGGGATAAAACTTGAGTGGGAAAACTTTATTTCATGCCTGAAATTAAGTTGATGATAATGGTTCTTCAAACTTTTTATATTTCTGAATATATATGGTTGGAATGATATTGAAGATTCAGAACACTTTTTAATAATCAGGAACCAATCACTCACTGGTCTTGGTCAGTGGATTTCTATGCTAGCAGATAAGTGATAGATTTATCATCCAGTTAACCTGGAACAGGACACTGGAATGCAATCAGTTACTGTTTTGTATGCCTGTGAGAATTTGGTAGTACATGCAAGACAATGAGAAGTTAAGACATATGAAAGTAGCAATAGTTACAAAATTAGCAAAATTTTCACAGTGTTCTTACAGCCTTTACTTTAAAAACACAAGTGTATCACCACCACTATTGCTCAAACATTGTAAAATTGTCTCTCAGCCATGCAAATCACTTTGAAAAGTTAAAGAAGCAAACAACATTTCTTGGCATATTTAGACAGTGAGTGCAACTGTTGAAATTCAATTCCAAATCCTATAAGCTAATCACTACCACAATTTCCCACTTCTTGTAACTGTTTTGTGATCAACATCTTTTTATCTCATTTATATTCTGTGGGTACCATGTGCCCAAAGTGCCAGCCAAATCTGCAAAACTGAATCCTGACAGATATCCAAAACACTTGAACAAACAGAAGCTAAAAGGAAGTTAATTTCCCCCCTCTTCTCTGGCATCTTCTCCATTTTTTATTCTCACTTTGAGAATGTTAAGGTTTAACTTTGTTGCACATTTGCATTTCTGCGTTTAAAAAAATGTTACACTGTCTGGGATATTTAGACTTGCTATTGACAGACAGTTTTTCACTCAAAAACAAGAAAACCCCACAATGCCATTTTATCCCACTTTGCATGGTTCAATTTGACACCACTTCACCATCAAAACAACCAACATTAACCTATGAAACAAACTCACTTCACTGTCACATACAGTGGGAGAAAGCCATCTGCCAGTCACTATGCCATTGCGTAAGGAGAGAATCCAGCTTCTCCTTACCTTATTTCATAAATTAATAATTTGTTAATCATAATCACTAAGCTTTAACTATTAAACAGAATTCAAGTTTAGAAAACCAAGAATAAATTAGTTACAGCCTTGTAAACAATTGCTTGTTTGTGTTATACATTTGAAAAAAAAAAGATTCCTCTGTAGAATAAATCAGATATTACAAGGCACACAGTACACTTAAAAAATCAAACTGATAAAAAAGACAGCCAGCAAATATTTCATCGCCTTTCTTTGCTGGATGAATTGTGCTGTGGGATACTGGAAAACATAAATATAAATTTGTTTATATTACAGTCACTTATAAATTCTTCCATGGCTGCACTCTCTCTAGTAAAATATTTGTGCTATTTTATAGTGCTGTGTGATTTGAAAATCTGCAAAGAGTCTTCCTAGATACTTTCTACAAAGCTTCCAGGGAAAAGGCCAGTTTTTCCATTTCGCTGCAATGTGCCTTTGAACCAGCCATCTTCACGCTTTTTGTGAACGAAAACAATGTCTCCTTCTTTAAGTTCAAGCTCAGCTTCACTCTGAGGAGGATAGGATACCACAACTCTGTATCTGCAGAGTAAGAAATACATATATATATAGTTCAGGCTATGATGGGAACTGACAGTGCTTGTTTTTAAAAATACCAGATAATGACTTCTACAGGAAGCTTGCCTTGAATTGTTTACAGCCTGTCAATCTAAAGATAAATACATTTTCTGAACAAGAAGTATATTCCTACGGTAATATCAAGTGAAATATACACAGGTCATTCTCATAGAAGTCTTAGTGAAGAAATAAATGACAGAAGGCATTAAATGACATTTTCAAAGGTGAGAAACAATTGTTAAAGCATTTTTGTCCAACAAGACAAGTTGGCAGTAATAAAATTCAAAATTTAAAAAACAGATTCTAATTTTTATAGCACATAATGAACAAAGAATGCTAGAGGAATTCACCATAATAGATGTTACATGTTCACACTAAATACACCCATCTCATTACTACTGTAAACAGAAACAAGTCAGTGAACAGGAGCAGAACTATCAGATATACCACTAGAATGTTAAATGCTTTTCCGGCAGGTACTACATCTACTCAAATTTAGGTAATTCAATAAATTTCCCCATATTTGTAGATAGCTATCAGTTTAGATATGGGATCCCCTCTACTCTCTTCTTAATAATAGAACCTGCTGTAAAGTGTTTAATGAGAAAGTATATAACATTGTGCATTCTTCTGATGGTGAAAGTAAGAAAGTTTATGGAATAAAACATCTTTCTCTGAAGAAAGATGCTAATATTCACTTCACACACTCACTCCACCCTAAAAAATCAAGCACAGTGAAAGACAAAGTATTGGCCAGAACCTGGAAAATTTACTTTTTGGACTACATCTCCCAAGATTTCTTGATAAAATTGCTACTTATTTCTTCTCTTATGTAGCAGAGTGTGGTCCTAAATATACTCCAAGCAAAGGATGTGATACTGGAAAGAGGCCATCAGATATAACTGAACGTATAGGTGAACTCTGCATATTTAAAACTCAGGTACAAAACATTTCATTTACAAGTACAGAGGTATATATGTACTTTCAGATACATACATACATACACACACAAAGGTTTAAAGGCTAGGTTTTGGCTGAAAGGCCACCAGTTCAAACATACTACCATTTTACATTTAAAAAGTACCTCTAAAACTAAAAATTAGTGGCACAGAATAACATTGATTATAATCAGATTTGCTTCTAATACAAGGTGACAGTAGGTATTCAGACAACTGAAACAGGGATTGCAGCTCATGGTATATAAACTCTTCCTGCTATCACCTTCTAATGAATGCATTTTGCTGATTTTCTTCTATTTTGAAAAACCTGCCAAATATGTGGAGTTCCAAAAAGTATTAGCTTATGAATAGTCAAAGCTTTATGTTTTCAAGAATTTGGTTCAATTATACAGCTATGGAGAAAACACAAATGGCTACATTACATTTGGTTCAAATATATACCTTCATTGTTATAAGTCCAGAAGTAATTATTTTGTAGTCTTGCTTAGGTTAAAGCTCAGTCAGAAACTTATATAGAATGTGCACTGAATACCCTGATATAAAAGAAACCAAAATATAATAACTTGAAAAGCTGTAGCAGCTTGTAACCTTTCTTCCATTTCTGCATTAAATATATTTTCTCAAAATATTTGTTCTCCTTCCTGAATATGTATAATTGTAGGGGCCACTGCTGTGTTTTTAAAAATGATATACACTATGTTAGGTTTGTATGTAAAAGGAGTGATTTTATGCATTATACATAAAAATAGGAGATGGGGTACAGAAATTCTGGCTAACTTCAGCAGCCAAAGGACATTTTTCCTGTAGCAGCTGTGGCCCAATACATCTATGATACAAAGACATTATAGATATAATCACATGAAATAGTTCCATCAAACAAAATATTGTTACAGCATATCTATTTATTTAGAAAAAATAGGGGAAGCAGCTATTGATCAGTGACAGAACACATGTTTTGCATCTAAGCAGATCAAACAAAGGATGAGGAAAGAAGCGATGTTAAATATTCTTTTTATGCGGCCCTACACAGACATTGCAAAGTCTGGCCTTTGGCCCTCTGACCACCAGTACTGGCACTCTGACTTGGAGTAACATAGCTTTTTATGTTTCTATGGCTAAAATCCTATGCATAGTTATTAAACTCCACCGAACAACGATAAAAGTGGCAGAAATGAAGGAAATGGACAGATTAACAGGGATGATCCAAGGAAGAATGCAAGGCAGACATGAAGAAAGCTGGAAAACAGTAGATGAATAGATAGAAATAGAGGGTTATAAGAATGATGAATAAGGGAAAGGGATTCTCAGAATTTAGGATTAATGATGGAAAGTGTATAAGAACATAAAAAAGGGACGACAGGAGGTTTAGAAAAAAAAATACAAAAACAGTGTATGGAGGAAATAATATACAAATATATGTATAAAGGTTCATGTTTAAGATGAAATATAAATATAAATAGAGGGTATACCCCAGATTGGGGAAAGTAAGAAGAGAAACTTAGAAAAATACGAGAAGAATGGGACTAGGTCAAGCCTAGGAAGTAAAATTTAGGAATTTCTGTTCTTTTAAGAAGAAGATGTAGATAGCAAAGAAATGAGTGAGAGAAAATGAATGGTAAGAATGAACTGAAGAGAAGAGAAAGTAGTAAGTGTGTAAGTAAGAATGTTGTTATGTGGGATATGTTATGTTATGTAATGTTATGTTAAGAAGATGGAATGGAAGTATACAAGAATATAAACGTAGAACATTATGGGTTGATAATGCATAAGCGAAGTTGAAGTGGGGATGTAACGTGGGATGTGTGATTTTAATGTGATGTATTGGGATTTTAATGTATAATATAAATTTGAATAAAGATTAATTAAGTTAATTCTGTTAATTTTTTTAAAAAAAATTACATTTACCTAGCATTTTTTAACTTGCAGAGTTGTTGTTTTTTTTAAAGAGAAGCTTAGTTTAATTGTGTTTTAACTCTTGTACTGAGTTTTTAAGCTGTAATATGTTATTTAAAAGGTTTACATTGTTTTGGATTCTGTGCTGGGAGAAAGATGGGGCATTAAATAAATAAATAAATAAAAAATAAACTCTACCAAACACAGTAGGATTTACTTTTAAGTACATTTGCACAGGACTGCACTGTTCAGTGACACTTCCTCTTTATTAAGACTAGTATCTGGCCTTAATCTAAGATTTATTTAATAATTTCTAGCTTTTAAAAATCTTCCTACAGTAAGGGTGATTTCCCCATCCCCTCAATTATTACATATATTCTATTAAATGCTGATGTAATATATCACATTTATCTGTTTTAGAGCAAAATTCATAACACAGGGAAAATTATGTACTTCAAATAGTACCCTGAATATTTTAATTCCTTGATAAAAAGCTTTTGTTATAAAAAGTGAAGGTCTAATTATGGTTTTTTTCCCAAGAAGCAAGTCTTTTCACACTTTAGATAACCACTAACTTTTTGTTGAGTTTTCACTGCAGTTTTTCAAGCTGCACCACTGAAACACTGTCCTATTTAAACATGTCATGAGTCCAATATACCCTGCCACACCACCGAAGGGGGAGCGGGAGACTAAGGAGCAGAGCTAACAACACTCACGCTGCAGCTCCTAAGTGTCTACAATGTTGCTCTTCTTTCCTCTCCTAACATCTGTACTTTTTCCCCATGTGGATAAAACTCTGCATTTCTCAGAGCCTGAGATACACCTGCTAACTCAAGAGAAAGATGACAAACATGTCTTTGGGGAAACAGTTGTCCCAAAGTGATAATTATAGTATTGGTGCAAGGGAGGAGCACCTCCTGAATCCCACCTTCCCCTGAGAAATTTAATTCCCATATAGGAATTTTGAGTGAGGGATCCATCCATCTTGGACCAGCAAGTGGAAAGTCAGGAGGAATACAAGACACTGCTTCTATCAGGATCATCTTCCTAACTATGATGTTTCTATTCAAGAAAACATTTCTTCTCTTTGCTGATGCTGAAAATGTTGATGGTATGGCGATGCCTTTTCCCTCTAAGCTGGAATGGTAGGAAACACAGTGATAAGCACATCACACTCTACTCTTATGTGTAACCATTCCTTATTTACTGCCTTCCTTAATTTCTCTAACATGTTCACAAGATTAAGAAAGATGATCTGGTTTAGTTAAATTAGATCCACCACAATCAATGGGTTTAAGTTACTTATGATTAAGTCTCCCTGTTTTCAGTAGGCCTACTCTTAAGTATGACTATGTGTGGATCCAGTTCAGTAAACCAAACTGATTTTTTCCTGCATATTTGACATATTTTAAGTACTGAAATATCAAAAGGAAACAATATTACAAATTTTGTGTGCCATTCAAATGTGGAACAGACTGTATGAGATAATCTACATGAGCAGTATTACAAAGAAAACCCAGGCCAGCTGCAAAACTACAGCATGCCAAAACCACAATCAGGGGAAAATGCTACTTTATGAGGAAATGGAAACAAGACATAGAGGTCAGATGTCTGTTTGCCCTCTTTTCAATTGTTAAAAATATTAAAACTAATAATAATAATACTATGTCTGCTTTGAACTCATTTCTATAAAAATAGAACATTAACATACATTGATTGAACTATTATAAATATTATGTTTTAATATAAGAAAGAGTTGTGTTCTATTAAAAAAAATTGTATGTGGTTATGTGTACATATATGTGCGTGCAAGTGTGCCATCTGTTCCAAGAGTTGTTGTACAAATGTTATACAAATTCTGAAATTGATAAATAAAATAAATAATAAAATTTAGCACCTCTAACAGTTTTGACAGTGGTCAGCTGCCTAAGATTCTTGGTTGCCTCTCCCTTTTGCATTACTTCTTCAACACTAATACATGGGAATCTACCATGGAAATAATTTTGGCATGGAAAAATCATACAAGCTATGATCCAGTGACAAAGAAATAGACGGACCTCTGGAATGTAGCCAGTGTCTCAAGTGGTAAAAGATGTCACTTCAGACATAACTGAAAATTTCACATCAAAGTTTGCCCTACAAAAAAAAAGAAATCAGAATTCTACTATCATTTTTAATATTGAGCATTTCCAGATACATGCAAGTGGAATATCACATGTAGATCTTAAGTAAAGAGAATATCAAACTTTTAGTTATAGCAAATCAACTCACCGTTCACAGACCACAGGTCTAGATTCATTAAGAACTGGGGCCAATGAAGAGCAGGGCTGCCGTGGGGGTGGAGCTATAGGGATATTTGATTCCAGAGTATTTGCTTTCCGATGGGTATTCTCCTGCACTGATGTTGATGGTTCATTTTCCATGGGGCAGGACTCAGCTCTTCCATGATTGGAAGCTGATGAGATCTCTGGACCTACGGCACCTTGTAATGCAACCTCCGTAGCTGCCTGCTCAAATTCCAGAGTTGGTGATGATGGTGGAGATGCTCGAGGTCTGCGCTTGGTCGACGCTCCTGAAAGTAACTTCAGCAACCCCTTTTTTTCTTTCTGGAAAGTTTTTTTTTAAGAATTTAAAAGAATTTTTTTAAAAGAAATATTTACTAGATTCAAAAAAATAAATATATAAGACCCTGATGATCTCTGTAGACTAATGGATTTTTAAAAACTAGGGTATATCTTAACTCGAACACAGGTTTTGGTAATATCACTATCACATTTGCATAGTATGTTTTTTTCCTAGGTTTTCTAAATATGTCACATGATCTATCTAGCTGTAATGTTTTAAGGTAAATTTGTATATTATTTCCTTCCAGAACTCTGTGTTTATTGTACACCTTCATAATTCATGATTTCTTTGGCAGACTTTACTTAAATGTTCACCTGTACTACTGGTTCTACCATGTCTGAAACAATCTTGTCTCCCAACCACCTGGAGTGTATTTATTTAATATTTTATTGTGCCATTAAACATATAGACCCAGAAAATATAAAATAAATAATTTATCCAGATATCTAGAGCACAGATTAAAAACAAAATTAAGAAGCCACTTGACACAGCAGAGATAGCTAAACAGAAACACTGCATCCACAGACAATTTAACTTAAAAGCTGGAAGGAAAAAAGAATGATGTGCATGTACAATTGGCCCTCCACATTTGCAGGTTTAACATTCACAGATTTGATTATTTTAATTTCCTCCAACCCCTGCCCTCCCCCCAATACCCTCAATATGCTTCTTTTCTGAGGGAACCTTCCCTCTTCGTGGCTTCAATCAGGCTGTTCAGCCATTAAAAACCCACCTGATCCTCCTCCTCTTCCACCAGCTCCTACCTGGTCAGCTAAGGACAGCTCATCTCTCAATTTCTCAGCACCATGAACCCTCTCCTGATGTCCCCCCACCACACCCAAGGAAGGAGATGGGTGAGAGAGAGGAAGTCTACAGCTGCTATGCCAACCCACCCCTTTTCCTTCTCCTTCCATGGACTTGGTTGGACCTGGGTGCCTGGTCTCCCCACGACACAGATATATTGATATTTGTAGTTTTTCCATTTTTGCAGGTCCTGAACCCCTAACTCCAGTGAATGCAGAGGACTGACTGTGGTTGTGCAAGTAAAAAAAAAGACTCAGAGTCATGTTGCTCCAAATCCTCGTCTTCATTTTTTTTCCTGCTAACTTTTATTTTTGGATGCCACTCAATTATTTACAGAGTGTTCCAGGAGTTGGTGATATATTTCGCCACACTGACTGATCTCCTCACCAGCAGTCAAGCTCCTTAACAAACCTGCTAGCAATTAGGTGGGACCACTGGAACAAGTATATTTGAGATGTCACATTGAAAAGCCAAACGTGTAATATCTTTGTTGTTTTACACACTGAAAATATTATTCTTTTTCTTGTAAGTGAACTGCGGTCAAACCCTGCAATTACTACTGACGCTGATCTCTAGTTAAATCATTCTGGTCTAAATGGTATAAGGAGACAATATACTGGAAGTCCAGCATAACTGCTAGCAGAAACAATGATACCTGTTATATAAGAGTTTTCATTGATATTTAAAGCAAAATACTTCTTTTAGCAGCATCGAAACTTATATCCCATTAATATCACCAAGGGAACAGAAATATAATTACCATCTATAAAGATTACTACTTATATTAAAAATTTCAACCTGACACTGTCTAATATCAAGGACCAAAGAAAAAAACCAAATGGTAATCTTTAGAGTTACCACTAAATAACAGTAGATTTTAACAATTCATACTTTTACTATTAAAAATATAATGTCCTGAGTTCTTTACTGGTATTCAAAGATGGTTCATATGCTGGATAGAGACCACAAAGAAGAACCAATTTCCATGCCTACCTTCCCATCTCTGTCAGGTTTATTGAGAGCAGTAACTCCTGAAGCTGCTAAAGTATTCTCAGGGGAAGCTGGAGCTCCAGTGTGAACAGTCACAATCTTCCCATTTGTATCTCCATCTGGAGATGCAGAAGAGCCAGGAGAGTTTAATGAAGCTGCTGCACAAGACAATGGGACATTGGTCCGGTTGATATTCACAGCTGTGATATAAGCAGCAGCATTTGAAAGCTGAGGTTGCAGCTGTTGGGGGGCAACAGAATGATGTGGAATAATTACAGCAGCAGGAATAAGGCATGCTGAACTTTGAGCCTGAATTGGTGTCACGGTGGCTGTGGGTCTTTCTTGGTTGTGTATTGCAACTGGAATGAAAGGAAGAAGTGCATATCGAAAGAATGAAAACACACACATCAAATCATGATAAAATGTATACTCCAGAGAACACCTGGAAATCCTCTAATTTTATATTTGTCACATTTATCAGCTCACCTCATCCTTACTTTTCCTCTAAGATGACACATAGCATATCTAGAAATAACGTTTCTTATTCCTGAGATAAATATGAACTAATTCAACAAGCTATTGGTTATTTTCAACTGGAAACTAATTGTATAGTTCAATAAATTGCTACATGATTTTGTTTCAGTTCTTGACATAGCTTAATATATTTGCATATGCTGTAACATATTAGATCTTCTCTTGAATCTGTTCTCAATCCATTTCTAGAAGTGACATGAAGAACCACCAAATTAACAGATTCTGAAGATGTCCATCCTGATCATTCAAATCACCTAAGCCAAGTAATAAAGCAATGTTTTACCTGTCCTAACTGCATTGCGAGCCTGGTTGACTGTCATTTGGCCAGTCATGTGCATAAGAACCTTGGTCTGTGGACTTGTTTGTATATGTGCTGCAGATACCACAGCAGTTGGTACTGCACTGGAGTTCATTGTCACACCATTTCCCTGAAGTTTCTGCAATGTTCCTCCAGCAGTGGAAGCGCTGACCATGGTCACCACTCGCCCCGAATGGCCAGCAGTAGATACAGGAACCTTTGCTTGGGAGGCACTTGTCACTGCCCTGTAAAAAAGTAAAGTGAAGTTGAAGATCAAAATCCTATATACTTTCAGTGTAGTATAAATATACATCAGCATAGTTATGCTGTTCATGGATAGTTATTTGCAATGAATAGTTACTAAGATAATTTGCACCCAGTCAAAAGTGAGAGAGGGGACTGCATGTGCGCTTGTAAAATAATTAGCTATACTAGGGATAACACTTAAACCTGTGAGAAAGTACAACTGCTTGCATAACTTTTTTGGAGGGCAGCATAGGATTCCAGCCTTGATCTACAGCTTATTAAATCAGCCAAGCCATGTTCTCTCTCCCACAACAAACCATTATCATCAAATAGAAAAACTGGATAATCAGAAGTTTTTTCTTTATCTTTATGAAAAGGACTATGACAAATGGCAGCCATACCTAGTAACTGGTGCCACATAATTGCCAGGAAATACACCAATTTTGCTTGTATGCATGGAAGTTCCTTTAAACCAGCCATCCTGACAACGTTCAAACACCAAAAACATCTCGCCTTTTCTCAGTTCCAGTTCGTCTTCTTTTCTAGGAGCATATGGATAAATAGCAATATACCTGGAAAAGAAAACCATTCATACAGGTCTGTAGGCTAAATAACAGGAAGGTAAGAAATGACTTTGTATCCATTTAATATCCACTGTCTCAAAGGGTACAAATCACAGGTTCATTTGCACAGAGGCTGCTGCTTGAAAACAGAACCACATAGTTTTCAATCAGAGTGGGAAGTTCCTTATATAGTAACAATAATTTTGGTTACTGAAATGACTGCTAAGAGACCATCAAAAGGGTTCAGTTTCAGACCTTCTATGACCTATCAATATACTTCTTGCACAAGTACCCACTAATCAAATGTGCAAAACTGGACCATGACTGAAGATTACCACCCCAATAGTTGTAAAATCCTTTTCCTGATTTCATCTGCCTTCAGTCATTGCATTAACTTCCTGAAGGTCCATTCTAAACAACATTTGTCCACTGGCTGGTCCAAAATGAAAGTGCAGCTAAGTTCTTGTTCTTCATGTTTGGCTGAATAAAGGGTCCTTGAAACACAACAAAGCACAGCCCCCTCTACCTCTCAGAAGTGCTGAAGGGAAATCCACAGTTCTACAACTAGTTGCACAAGCAACAGAATGCATGACTGCTTGCACAGCTGAAACAATCAGTGGCACTAGCCCACAATTTTCATCCACTTATTTTATTTTGGATTTTGCCATAACCTGTAACACTCACTAATACCCTGCTGTTTTACTATCAACATTACTTCACAATTTAGACAGTGTTCTTCAAGGATGAGAAAACATGTTAATTGTTCATAAGATTAGTGTTTCAACAGCTGTATAGGAAGCAGCCTGGAGAGACACATTTTATATTAAAACTGTCAATACTGTCATAAGTCTGACTCATGATTAAAGAGGGGTAATGTATCAAATCATATTTTGTTGCTTTTCTTTCCTTGCTACACAGACCAAGCATTTCTCAAGCAGATGGCAAGTCAAACATGTCTCAGTCTATTCCAGAAATGCCTCAGTTCTTGTTCTTTTGACAATTCTGGTCTTCCACACCATTTGACATTAATCATCAATACATTTCCATTTCACTTACACACTTGGTCTTGTCTGTGGTCTCAAATGTGTCATTTGCTCAGTTGATACTGGTGCAGACTTCTGAGCCACCCCTGAAGGAAGCCCAGTAGAAACTGGGGCAATTATTGTAGCAGACAAAAGAGGTGGTGGCGGTGGTGGCAGCAGAGGAGGATTCATGCTCTAAAAATAAAGTAACATTTCAAAAAATGTGACATTTTAGCACCCAACATTAGCAGCAAACTTTATCCACAAGTAGAAACATAGAAATTACCTACACTCTAAAATTGACGTAAATTCAGCAATTAACCTATTTTCCCATGTCCTGATAGAAGCTGACAAACACTTGCTTTTCTTTTCCCCAAAACAAAACCGTACATACCAAATGAACAAACTGAAACAACTCTAAAATGTAATCATCCTGATAATCCTGATAATCTTTAACAAGATGAGCACTGGAAATCCAGTTACTTTAAGAGGAAGGCTCTTCTGGGACTCTGCTTTCCCCTCAGATTTGTTTCTTTAAAAAAAATGCAATGAAGCATTTGTGCACCTTTTGATCTATCAAATCCAGATCAGCGCTTACAGTTCGGTAGGGAGTAGGGCAGAAATCCACTCTTAAATATACTTTGATTTCCCATCAGTCTTTGAGCTACAATGGGTAACAGCTGAAATAATATGTTTTCATATCTTAACTCCCAACAGAAAGGGAATTGAAATCTATAGGAAGTGGATGCTCTGTCCAAGGCATATTCATCCTAGGATATTCAACCTAGGAGAATCACCATCAAGAAAGAAATGGGAGAAAAACTATGTCCCAAATGTCCCTGGAAGCACTCCCACCAGCTTGTAGTAAAGGACTGTGATGACAAGGATACAACATGCCGTTCAGACATGCCAAGCCACTTTCATGTTATCATTTTCCCAAAATATATGAAATGCAGCAAAAATGTACTCAGGAGATTTCTGGCTTGAATTCTTTCTTCCTTCTGTGGGCAAATTATTTTATCTTCCTGTGGTGCATATCATTATTTTATAATGGTGTCATCTCTATCCACAGATCATACAATCAGAAGTAATGGTTACTATTCTTTTGCAGCATTCAGAAAGTAAGAACAACAACAATAACAACAGAAGACTGAGAGTGGGCTAACTATAGGGCTGGAAGCTACACTGCTTCATAATGTCATATGGTGCCTAATTACTTAAGTCTATCCTATGTATATCTAATCAGATGTCAGGACTGGCTTATTACGTAAGCATTGATAAACACCTGGGAAGTACTTAGTCCCTGATTATGAACTGCAAACATAATTATAAGATTAGCAAATATTAAATGAAATTAATAAAAGTTTAAAAACTCAAACAAACAATTTTTTCCTCTTTTAATCCAAACAGAAACTGCTCAGGAATAACTCACTGTAATTTGTTCTATTTTAGTTTTGCATAATGACTATTGGGAAATGTTGGAAAAGAAAGGCATAAACATCACTAAGTAGAAATCTGAAACTTTATCATCAACCCCCTCACCTTATACATGGCAGTGTACATATAATACATCAGTCTATATTTATTACTCAGGAATCTACCTCACTCTCTAATCCAAAGGTTCTCTAAGTGTTTTCTAAGTACTGTTTGCAAAAGCCAGCTGAAGCTAATTCTAGACAGTTCCCCACACTAAAGATAAAAGATAAAGCTAACATGGTGTAGTGGTCTGAGCATTCAAATACAATTCTGGAGACCAGGGTCTGAATCTTTGCTTAGCTATGGAAACCTATAAGATGACTTTGAGCAAGTCATTCCCTCTCAGCCTCAGAGGAAGGCAACTCCCCTCTGAACAAATCTTGACAAGAAAACCCTGTGATAGGGTTGCCATAGGGTTGCAGTAAGTTGGAAATGACTTGAAGGCACACAACAACACACATACAAAAAAGAATGAAAATGTGACAATGTCCATCACATACATAACAACTCTTTGTTTTAGAAAGTATGCAATACACAGGTAGATATGTCTAGGAAGCATTCCATTTTAAAATTGTGAAACTAATTATCCGATGGTATAAAGGGCTTAATTCCTGGTTTTCTTAAACAACAGTCTCAAAGTTGTGTGACAAACTATTTTCCAAATGGAGAGACATTTGAAACTCAGTCTGCGGTATGGTATGGAGGTCAGCATGGTATAGAGTCAGGAGGAGGAGGCAGAAGAGGTAGTTATCAAGAATTCTACTGGGCAAGCATGAGCCCACTGAACATATTTTAGTAACCCACTGTACCTCAGCCTATGATTTCTAAATTAATCAACATTTATATAATCACGTTGTGAAATGTGTCTTTAAAAACATGTGTCTCTTTTTGGTTTCACACATTATCCTCTGCACACTAAATGTTATTCTGATCAATCTTTTACTAAAATTCAGACAAATTATGTAGGTTTTGGATCATAATTTTACATTTTAAGACAATAGCTGGTAGGAATATGAAGGCAACAAGTTAACTCCAGATGACTGGCTTAGCAGGTATCAAACTCAACTAGTGCTCTACAGACGGTCTCATTCATAGAGTCACCGTAAGTCAAAGCTGATTTCATGGTACATAACAAAACAGAAGTGAAACTGGAATTCATGTTTAACAGAAAAGAAAAAAAGAAAAAAAGACACTCGTTCTTAATTTTATTTAATCACAATTATTCCTATGTTCAACTGTTTGAAATAGATTTTCTTTTTTTAAAAATAGTAGCTACAATTTTTTTTTTTGAGAGCCAGTGTGGCCATGGATGCATCACATACCCTCAGCCCCAGAAAACCCTGTGATAGGGTCGTCAACAACAGCAGCAGTAACAGATGCAGGAACCATTATAAGAATAAGAAATTCTTTTATCCACTGAACTATTAGAGCTTTTGGCTTTTCAGATGTTAGAATCCATTCCTAATTTCAAAATATAGTCGTAGAAACGATATTTTCATGTCTATGGTCCCAAGACATTCATTTAATTAAAGCCACAATTCTTTCAAAATACTTTCACTTTCATAATAGAGTTTAGGTATTCGAGACAAATAATTTTTCTAAGATGAAATATCATCCAGGTTCTGTTAAGTTTTACACTCTTCTGCTAAGGATTGCAAACTGGCATACATCTAAAAACAAGGGTGCGAGAATATAATTAATTTTTGGCTCCTTTGGGATGAAAAGATAAGAGACTGTTAATACTATATCTGCTATCCAAGAGTAGACAAGGCAAATAATACACAAATTATGCTGAAGCTATGGGTGTGGTCAATGTCCAGATTGAAAAAATTATTTGAAATCTTTGTGTTCCATGGAAGAAAAGACAGGACATAAGTCATATAATAACTATCTACCTACTTTGCTGGAAAGCTTTTTAAGGCAAGAATGAAAAAACTCAAAAGAGCAATGAAAAGTCACACAACTATACCTTCCTTTCAATCTAGAAAAACACTACTTTTTAGAAATCCACTGGCCTTTTTGCATTTGACCACTATGTCCATTCCAACACTAATTAACAATTATCTGATCAAGAGTAAGATGAAAAACTGAAGACAAAAAATCAGTTGAAAATGAAGAAATAGTAGAAAGTGAAGAGCAAAATCCTCTCAAATCTGCTCAGATGAAGCTAAACACATAAAAAATTTCTGATGTATGCAGCAGCTGCAGTGGATGAAATA
The DNA here is from genome assembly GCA_948474755.1 of Ctenosaura bakeri. Lineage (NCBI taxonomy): Eukaryota > Metazoa > Chordata > Lepidosauria > Squamata > Iguanidae > Ctenosaura > Ctenosaura bakeri. Next base: position 77,122 of record CAOLHI010002703.1, on the reverse strand, counting down.
GAACTGAGGGGAATGGCAGAAGCCTTACAGAGACGTGGGCGCTGACTGAGATCTCACCAAAAGATAACACTCAGCTCTATAAACTTCTGAACCAGTTCAGTGCAAGAGCAGAACAATCCCATATGTGAATCACAGGCCCTTTTCGCATTGAGGCGGCTCGCGCGAGAAGCCTTCTCCGGGAGGCTGCCGCTTCCCCCTCCTTCCTTCCGCAGGCGAAGGAACGAGCGGGAAAGTGGCAGCCTCCCAGAGGAGGAGGCGGCTCGCGCGTCCGCCCCCTGCAAAGCAGGAGGCTCGCGCATCCGCCCCCCGCGAAGCAGGAGGCTCGCGCGTCCGCTCCCCCGCAAAGCAGGAGGCTGTCGCATCCGTCGCGCTAGTGCTCCGCCCCTTCCTTCCACAGGGGCGGAGGGAAGGAAGTGCGACCCAGCCGCCTCCCCGACGCTCCGCACAGGAGGTAAGTGTGCACGGGCACTAGGAGCGTTGCGCGAGCGCGGGTGATTTTCGCTTCGAGGTGAAAATCAAAAAACCCGCGATCGCGCCACTGCAGCCCCATGAGCGCGGTGGAAGTGGGAGTGCGTTGTGCAGAGCGACGCTTCCACTCCCGCGAGGCTCGTGGGGCTCTCGCGCGACAGAAAGCTCGTGCAAAAAGGGCCACAGAGAACACAAAGAACTTGTGTACTTCTGATTATGCAGGTGCATAAGTATACATACCTGCGTGCATGGAACCCAAGGCTTTTTTTTTGGACAGCCTCATTTCATCTCCAAACAGATAACCACTAAGATGGAGATTATAGGTCAGGGGTTCCTAAACTTTGGTCCTCCAGATGTTTTGGACTTCAGTTCCCAGAATTCCTGACTGCTGGACAAAGTGACTAGGACTTCTGGGAACTGAAGTCCAAAAATCTGGCGGAACAAAGTTTGGGAACCACTGCTATAGAGCACTAATAAAGGGAATAATTCCACCCAGAACATCATAGTGAGTTCTAGAAGTAAAGTACTTCTATATAAAGCACAAGAGTCTTTTAAAATACCAAACATCGTAACAGTTACATTCAAAGTACTAAAAGATGCACTTCATGACAAGGTTTATAATTATAAATTAAACTTTACCCCTTCCCCCCCAGAAAAAGCAAGCAAGCAAGCTTTCAAGACAGCTTGCAAGTGGAATGACTTCAGGAGTTACAGAAAAACAGAGCAACTGACATAATGCTATGTGAAGACTTTTAATATCTGTTAAATGGTACTTACACCAAGAGCAGCTTGGTAGGTGGCTTCAGGTGGAAAAGTAAATGAAGGCCCTGTTGTTACTGGACTGCTGGGTGGTGGGGTCACAATTAGCCCCGTGGTACTAATATGAACCTAATGGAGCATTACAAAAATAGATAGATGAACAGAATTAATTTAGTAATTAATATCATGAGTAACTTAAATGTACTACACTTCATTTGAAATATCTTATATTTTTCTGATTATTTTTCACATTTCACAGTGATAGTAGTTTGATACTACTTCAACTGCCATGGCTGCCTCCAACTGAATCCTGAGATTTGTGGTTCTTCTTCATGTTTCATGCAGGCGCACTGAAAGGCTCTAGCACAGAACTCTAAAGTACCTCATGAAAGAGCAGGTTTCTACCTGTAATTCTTTTGAGTGATCATCTCTACACTCACATAAATGAGTCTTTGTGCTTCAGAAAACTAATTCTAATTCTAAACTAATTCTAAACATTCTACAAGTGAGTAACTTTGATGGGAACTCAATCCCCTTCTCCATATTACTCATGCTTCAGCCCACCAAAGCTGCTCACCCCTCAGTTCCATAGTCCACCAAGAAAAAGAATTCTTGGACCTAAAAAAGAGGAGAGGAAGGAGGGTTCTGTGAATGCACAGATGACCACTGAAAAGAACCACAGTTATAGGTAAGAAATTCATTATTCTTCATGGTCTCTGTGCATCACAGAAATGGGTGATTCATTTGTTTACCCACTGGCCAGGGGCAGGTTAAGTCAAAACTAAAGATAACACCACCTTTCCACAAACTACATCTGTATGGGATCTTGTTTCCTTTATGATGACATATAAAGATGGAAAGCTGCGACCACATGGCTGCTCTGCAAAGGTCTGGAATTGAAATCCCTTTCAGGAAGGCTTTAGATACTGAAGAGTTTTCATTTAATGAGTCCCAAGTCCCAGTGGAGCTCAACATGGAGTTAAGGCAGAAGCCAGTCTAGTTGTCTCCACTAGCCAATTATAAAATCTTTGGGCTGAAACAGGTAAGGGTTTCCTTGATCAATCATAACAAAAAATTAAAACAAGAATAATGTCAAAGCTCTGCAGTCTGATCCATGTGAAATACGAATGAGGGCACACTTCACATCTAAAGGATGAAGGAAGGTATGGGTGGATTCTGCATGAAAACTAGTAAAAAATATATTAATTCAGATGAAATTGGGAAATCACTTTTGGAAAAGAAAATACTATGTGGTCTGAGAATACTGACGACTAAATATGACCTGTTGCATTTATGTGTGGCTAGGTTACTTTGCCTGCAGGCAGACGTCATGGCCAGTAAGAAAGACCATCTTCATAGCAAGGAGATGAAGTTCTGGAAATCTCAAATATTCAAATGGCTTTGTCATCAACTGAGAGAAGACCATTGGATTAAGGAGAAATACAATGTAAAATACAGATATGCTAGGCCTCTAAGAAATCTCTTTACAACTGGATTCATGAACACCCTGGATGCTACAGAGCTGGGCAATTAATGAGCCACTATACTAACAAGGCTAACTTGAAGTAAGGAGCATGTAAGCCAAAACAAAACATCTACTGGCATACTTTGTGCTTGTAACAATGCTGATGTGGAAGTATGCGTACTTTAAGTCTACAGTAACAAACCAACTGTTGCAAAGCGCTGAGTACAAAATAACCATACTGAATCATAAAGATTTTTGAGGGGAGGGGGGAAATCATGTAATGATTTATTCTGTAGAAGGCCAAAATAGACTGAAGTCTCTCTTTGGGATTGTGCAATAACAGGAAAAATAACTTGTACAGCAGAAACAATGAAGAACATGCTCTGTTGTACATTTATGGAGCAAGAATACAATCTCTTCTCTCAAAATGCAAGATGGTGGCAGCATGTCAAACTTGGTAGCATAGCTTAGGCAAATCATCATTATTTTTGTGCCTTTTATAAACTGGCTAGGGTGGGCTTTAATGCTGCAAAGTTCCATTTTTAAGGTTTGCATAAGCTTTTAATGTATTTTATTATTTTAATACGCAATGTTTTCACCTCATAATTGATTTTAAATCTTATATTTATACTTTTATGGATATTTTGTATTGTTTTTAATTTATATTGTTTTAATGTTGTTAGCTGCCTTGAGTCCCATCATCAGGAGAAAAGAAGGATACAAATGAATAAAATAATAAGAACCTAGACATCACTGAAGTTGTGCCAAATGTTGGAAGTCTTCTCCCACAGGAACTGCTGACATGTAAACTTACAAGTCTTTGTGTTTGCTACCCAAATTCCTAATGTAGCTGAGCAGAAAAGATGTTCAAAAATGTTACATTCCATCCTTCTTTATGTGCTGGAGTGGAATAAGTCTTCCTAGTACACTTTGCTTGGGAAGTCTTCACTACAGTTTAGTTGGAGGCTGGATAATTAAATAAGAAGAGGCCCCTTCTTGTTGTATGCTACATAAATTTCCTATCCTAAAAGATGTTGGGGGTTGAAAAGCTGGTGTATTCAAAAGATAATCTTGTCAGCCCAGATAATGCTGGTAGCAATGGGATCATGGCAGATGTTACACTGCATATCTACCCTTTGAAATGCAGGATCTATCACAGGAGGTGGAGGATTAGTTACCTTTTTGACCAACAACTTCACCATGGTGAGTATCAGTTTGGCTTAGGGCTTGAAGTCTTCTGTAGGAGACAGTGGTGTAGAATTCCCAACTACTTAAGTAACAGAAGATGTAAATGGAACTGGCATTGCTGAGAAGTGTCACTATTATAGTCAGACTGATGCTCATGCACTTGAATTGGCACAGAAGCTGCAGGCTGTTGTAATGAAGCTGCTGTGATGGCCACAGACATTACAGTAGTAATGGTCTAGTGTGGAGGGGGACTGATAAGTTAAAAACTAGGCTGCTTAGTCAGCAGTGGGGGAAGTCTTTTTATATAATACTTGTGAATCGACAACTGTTCTTTTTTGTTCTGTTCATTATAAGTTTGTAAATGTTATTAATTGTTACTATGTTATTTGTTTAGGAAAGGTTTAGTGGAAATAGATTCTGTTTAATCTAAAGAAGTGCACGCAAGCTACTGTGTTAGAAAGGTTCAAATTACATAGACAAAACTGATCTGGTGTGAGAGTTTTGAAAGAGCCTGAGGAAAGAGTAATAGGCTTACATTTTGAAAATGAATCTGTAAAATATCCTGTGTAGATTATTTATGTAGAGTATGGTAAGGTACTTATTTATGATTGTGGAGTTCTACTGATCATGTCCAAAGTGCACTTATGTGTTATACCAATGTTTATTCTTGTGTTATTCTCCTTTCCCATATTGCTTGGTCGAACAAAATTCAATAAATATAATTTTTTAAAAAAGACATTACAGTAGTAATGGAATAAATGCTATTCTTGTCTGAAGTGGCAGAAGTAATCACCAAAAAAGAAGTAAATATAAAATTTAAGACACTAAAGACAGATACAGAGTACACAGTACCTAGAAAAGGTTGGTAGATACAGTCATTGGCACAGAAGGACATTTCAAGGATACCAATGTAGGCTTGTGGAGCAGTGGAGACGGAAGCCTCAATTGTAGTGGGATCTAGATATGCTCCAGTAATCATGATATTGGTGAGAATGGTGCTGGACGTGGTCTGACTGCTTGTCATAATAATGTCTGACACTGCAGAAAGGTAAGTGAGATGGATACAATCCCAAAGTCTCCCTCCAGCCTGATTTGTGATTATATTGATTGTAGTATGGGGTATCATACTATAGGATGAATCTTCTTTGTGTTGATGATCTCAGTACGAAAGATGAAAACTCATATAGAAGTGTTTCCAAAAGGAAGGAGAAAAATCCTGAACAGAAAATGAGTATTGAGTCAGGGTGAGATGATGCTAGGGTTTTACTAACTACTGGATAGGTGATGAGAGTGAAGTACTTTGGAAACTTGCCCCTGCCTATTCAGTTATCTCATGAGAGAATCACATAATCAGATGAGAGGTGCTGGTCTGAGCAATCCCAATCCTGAAGAGTTGGATTTGATACTGAGAGCTGGGCAGTGTTGCAGTCTAGTGGCCTGTACTCCTCCTGTACCATCAGGTCAGCTAACATGAAAGCAGTAGTAGTACTGAAAGATCATTCCAGAAAGGTGGATCATAATACTTCGTATGCTCTAGTTTCTGTTCCTCTTGTCTTTCTTCTTAAATTTTTTTCTTCTTTGTCCTCTGTTCATCAGTATCTGAGGCGTGAACTTCCTGCTTCTGACCCAAAAAGTCTGAAAGGATTTTATATAAGGATTTTCCCAGAGCTGGGGGCAAAGAGACACAGAACCCCATGGGAAGGAAGTCATGGCACCATCAGGAGAGAAGAAATCTCTTACTGCTGGGCTCACAGGTATTACTTTTGTTTCTGAGTGAATTACACTAAAGGAACTTCTGGCACTGAGACCAGCCCCTATGTTGAGGCCATTTTGTTTTTCCTCAGATCAAAATCTTTGATAATGATGGATTTTTACAGATGGCTGAAGAACTCAAATTTATTTTGACTGGTTTCATCAACAAATTGGAAGGATTTCTCCCAGCAATAAAAATGATGAGACATGCAATTTTATTAGGCCCTGGGGTGCTTTACACTGAGGTGCAAAGCTGTGGCAGACCAAACAGGCCTAAATACTGTGTTCAACTCCCAAACAAAACAAACACAAGGAACGTTCATCTGATGGAGAGATCTTCATCCACAAAATGAATGCAGTTTAAAGGGGGCTTTAGATGTCGTAAAAACTAAAAAAAGGAAAGTGGATTAAAGCCCATGAGGAGAAGAATTATTTTCTTTTGAGTATATAAAAAAATGAAGAAATAAGATTAAAAAAATAAAAACAAGCAGTGAAGAATAAAATTAAGAATAAGAAAACTAAGATACAGAGAGAAACTACTCAGTAGTAGAGAAAATATTAAGTGGGAACACTTTGAATGATGTTTCTCTCACAGCAGAAGAAGAGGAATAGAGAGGATAGTAACTTTGGTGGATTGGTATATGAGCAGTACAGAGGATAGGAGCAGAAGGTTCTGCCAAAGCTACTCAGCTTTTTCCAAAGGAGTCTCTGCACATGACTAATTTGTTTGATGACTGGAGACCATGACAAAGAACTACAAATGACTGGATTCTACAGAATGCATGCAGACCAGCCCTCACTGTGCTAACCATTGCTTGTTTAATTTAGACATGACAACAAAATATGGTTATCACATAGAATAAGAGAATAAGGACGAACAAGCCTTGGGGAAAAAGGGAAAGAAGAAGGGCAAAGAACATAAGAGCTTATGCAGTTCTACAAATCACAAAACCAAGATTTTGTAACCGGGTAGTGAAATGTCTGATGCAGGTGGGCGAGCTGTCTCTTATCCCTTCATTCTTAGGAATAATGTTGCAGCAAGATGTAGTGCCATTACCATGTAGCATTTTGTCCCAAACTACAAGGAAATACTGCTAGACTGCTGAAAGCTGCCAGTTGCAGCAATGACAAGCTTTTTTTTTTTGTTTTCTTTTCTAAATATCACAATCCCTAGCCATCTGTTTTTTAAGCTAAGTCTTCTTGCCTCCTGAAAGTCACCAAAAAACCCCTCCCACATTCACATGTACATAACTGAAGGGGATGAATGATCTCCCTACAGCATGTGTGTGAATTATTTTACCCAATCTCAGAAATTTCTATGTACACTGTTTTCAATCCATCTTATTAAAGAAGTCATACTGCTTTATTATTAGCTTATGCAAAACATTAGAAACCATTTGTCATGCATATTTTTAAAAAACATTGTAATAAAATGTACAGTTATTTAAGAACAGCATATAGTACTTTACAGTGCACAAAAATTGTCTCCTTATGTTTAAAGTAATGACTGCTTGTGCATATTGCCGTTGCAATCATCCACAATTATCTTCCATTTGTTTTGACAACCTTTTAAATTGCTCATTTAAATTGCTATGATACCTTCTATATTCAGCTGCTTGCAAATTACCTGAGAAGGTGCACTGCAGGAAAGGCCTGTAAGTTCACTGATGCGGGCTGCAGCAGTGGGGTTACTGGAGCTGATGAGGACAGGAGGGCTGATTTCCATTGAGTGACGATTCTGAGATGATTGTGAGGCCTTATTGGACATGGTAAGGGAGGTAAAGGAGTGGCGTTTTTTGGTGTTCTTCTTGGTATCAGTGTGCTTCTGATTCGAATTGCTGTGAGATGCACCAGATGTGCCTTCTCCAGAGTCTGCTGTAGAACCTGAGGGTTTGTCTAGCTCTATCAGTTGCTTTGCTGTTGTGTTAAACTGCAAAACAGTCAAACAATTGTAAAAATTGCTATCAGGAAGAGTTAGTTGGTTAAATCCTTAGAATTTTAATAGCCAAGTTTACTAATGACAAGAACTGGGCTCTCAGATGAAAAGACAAATTTATTTTCAAGGTAAAGAATCTCAGGAAAAAAACTGTTTAGCATATCTTTGCAATAAATAATAAAAAGAGCTGGGGGGAGTATTGGTAGGAGACCATACAGGCACAAACCATTCTACTGTCATTCTTCAGAATGAATTTGAAACAACCTTTTACACTTTGCTCCCTAGAAACACTTTGGTCACCTAGAAGCAATCTCCTTCCCTCACATTATATAGAAAACGGGGGGGGGGATCTGTTTTATCCTGTTCCCAAGTGGCCACCTAGGGACAATCACATACAAACATGTAAAACAGAGAGACACTAATGTGTAAACATCTCCCAGGCATAAGAATTAGTGAAAGGTCATTCATCTTTAAGGTTATTTCTTTTAATAGTCAAACAACCACTCTGAAAATGCATAAACTTGCAGACAAGTTAAGGCAGTTCTTTCATTCTTAGATTGCACTGTCCTGCTTGTCTGATAAGGTACAAGCCAACTGAGATGATGCCACTGCTTCCAACCATTAAGAAATGATGGCAGTGTTCAGCACGGGAGACATGAATGATACCGTACTTCAAACTACTATTATTATTGTTATACTTATTTAAATCCCGCCTTCCCCCAATGTGCAAGGCAAGGTAGCTTAAAGCAGTTAAAAAAAAAATTTATACTATGCGAAAGTTAAAAAGCATTTAAACTATCATATAAATTAAAACTGGTTTAAAATAAATCATTAAAAAAAATAACAAGTAACAGTCCAGCACATTATACATACTATCAGTATAAAACATTTTTTCTGTGGTCCATTGCTACTCAAAATAAAGGCTTTCCTATGACAGGAAAAAACTGAGTAAATTTGAACATTTCTCAATTATTCTCTACTTTCATAAAGCACATAATTTATGTTTTTGTCCTATAAAGGTCCAAAGCCATGTTTGCCTTATTCTACCAACCCCTTGTACACGGCACATCATGGGTTAATTTTAACAAAATAAGATGGCATTTCTGAAACACTGCCTATTCTTTGTGTAGTACTATTCTCATCAACTGGCAATCACTCAAATCACACTCTTTTCTCTCTTTTCCCTCAGTAAATAGGATCCTCTTGATCCAAAGCAGCACCTCTAAGGCATTCCAAACTAGGCTTCCCTATCACCACCTCCTGAACCTTTGTGTCCTATTTTTATTTCTGTTGATTATTTACTTTTTTTGTATATTTTATCTAAGCTTCTACAAATTTCATCATTTCACATTTCCCTGTTTAATAGCATTTCTTCTTTGGAGATTTGGAATCCCTTTGTGTTCTAAGTCTCCTTTTCTACCTTTATGTCATCAGAACTATCCTGTTACAATGCTACTTCCCACCTCGATTTCCATCTTCTACCCAGAATTTCTACCCAGTTTCAAAGAACGCTCATGAAAGTGATGGTTGGTTAACTGTGGTATCTGAGATGTTAACCTACTGCTTCTTGAAGCAAAATGTTACCATCTGAGGTATAGCAATCCATTATCCACTATATTCTCAATTATATACAAATAAATTGTTAAACTCTGATGCTCTGAAACTTTGAAAATTTGGTTATAGTCAAGTTCAGAACAGTGCTGCCTTACATTCTGTGTTAAACATTACTTTTAAATTTGCTTGTTTTCCTAGTGTATACCAGGTCTAGTTTGGGGGTACTTCTAAACGCCACGAAGTTGGTGTTTTCCAGCAATTCAAACCCAGAAGACAAATTTCACCCTCTGATAACAAACAGTTTTAAAAACTTTAAAATCTTTTTAGTTTATTGCTGCAGCTCATTTCAAAAGACTGTATTAACAAGACAAGTGAAGACAAGTTTCTATGGAACATCTGATGCTACTGTTCTTGATTTAAAAGTATATTTAGAGATAATTATAGTCTATAGGGGAAATAAAAATGACTATTCTCTTTAAAGGTGGTGAAGCTTAGCTTTTCCCTGATAAATAAGGGAAGGATACTTAACTGTGCCCTACCGAAACCAGTGAGATATGGAAGTGCTCAACTGTTCTTTAAAAAATGTTGCAGGTTTTTAAACCTTTCAAAGTGTATGGTATAGAAATAATTTCTATTTACTCTCACATTAAACAAATACTTTAGTTTAAATGCAATGGGGAACCATTTTATATACTGCATTCCTCAGCAAAATCATGAGTGAGTAATCTTCCCCACCTTATTACAGCACTCACAGGCACTTGAAAAGTCTACTCTCAAGGGCTGGGAAATGTTCTAGAATTACCTTTTGGATGGCACTGTGAACTGCAGGAAAGAAAGTTCTGTGGCACTGGCTTTGCAATGTCAACACGGCATTGCATTTAGCCCTTTGAAATTAGTTCTCAGTTAATCTGAGAAGAAAATATACAAACGTAAAATATGGAAAAGCAAATAATAAAAATGAGATATATTGAGTAGAGAGCCAAAGTAGTGTATTGGTTGGACCAGGACTCCGGGAGGCCAGGGTTCAAATAGCCACTCAGCTATGGAAACCTGTTAGGTGACCTTGGGCAAGTCACACTCTCTGCCTCCTCTGAATAAATCCTGCCAAAAAGCACTATGTCAGGGTTGAAATGAGTTGGAGTCAATTTGAAGGCACGTAACAACAAAGAGATATTGGGCACTTTAACTATGCTTATATTTGTAGTAGATTTGAGCTTTCAAGTTTATCTTATTTTAGAAATCAGTTTTCATTATGCACGTAGTTTGCATGAAGTTCACTGCCAGTATTGAATGATGACAGCATACTCATTACACAGGAAAAGCTGTATATGTGCCCTACTATGGCACCTATAAATGCTTTAATATATATTTCAGCTCACTATGAAAGGGTGTTTTGAAGACTAACATTTATTATATTAAATTTTTTACAATTCCCATTTGTACTTATTTGCTAGAGCACAGGAAATAGTGTGGCTCACTAAGGACTTTTTTTAGGGAATAATAATATATCCCACAATTAGAGTTTCCATCTATTTTAATATAGAATACATTCTATGTTAAATATTTCTAAGACTCTCTCACCTCAACATATGAAATGGGGAATATTCCTATTTTGTCAGCCAACATTCCTTCTGCCCAATTTTCGTCTACTCGTCGAATCACAGTCAAAATATCATCCTGCATTAAAAAAAGAAAAATTATGATTCCTAGTTCTAATGCAGCAATTTAATTTCTCTTTTCTGATGAAGTGTTATATGCAAGCTATAGCTGAAAAAAATGTTTTGCATTTGTCAGTGCTATTTTCTTTTTATTGTTAAGTTCCAAAAGGAGCCTGAGAAACTAGTTATACATCAAGCTGAATGCTTATTAGCAGCCATTCAACTGTATAAACCCCTTCTTCTTATCATTAGACCATCTCTCAATACACTATATATTTCTGCTACTTCTCTGCTAACTTTTATTCTATTTGTCATTGTTTTTAACTAATTTAAAATGGAACCAAGTTGTCTACCATGCATACAACTCATTCTTTTGAAGTATTAGATAACTGCTCTTCCACAAAAAAATCTCTGTGCAGGAAATGTGCAAAAAAATCTCTAACAGGAAATGTCTAACAAGGTATGCCTGCTTATTATTAAAATAGACATAGACTGTGAGACAAAAGAATTCAATTTGAAAAGCAGTAAAACTAAGGAGAAGTATTTCTACAGAAAGCAATCTGAAGCTAGTCCTAGACTGCTTGACTTCAACTGGGAAAGAAGAGATTCAAATTCCAGATCAGACATGGAGTTTACCAGATTGTCTTAACATAATTTGTCCCACAGAGTTATGAAGATAAAATGGGGGGTGAAGGTGGAAGAATTACAAATGCCACCCTGAGGGTAGGATTTAAAAATGTTGCGTGAATAATTAAAAGTATGGATTTTACAACTAGCATTAAAAGAAATTTAGTTCTTAATTCCCAATAAAAACTTTAAGTAACAGGTCAAATTAAATACTTGTAAATAGAAAAAGGAAGAATTAAAGACATATTAAGTAAAGCCTTGCACACTCATATAAATGTCACTGACTTTCCATTTGTACACTGACAACTCTTTCATTATACTTAAGACATTTACAGTAAAAATGTTTTACCTTTGAGAACGGTAAGCAATCCTTGTCTGCTTCCTTGTCTTTAACTTCAAAGTCATAAAGTGCTTTGCACTGAGGTGGAGGCTGAGGTAAAGGTTTAATAATCTGGACAAAATTTGTAGGAAAAAATCCATGGACACCATTAACTTCTCCATGATACCAATTTTCATCAACCTGTCGACGTAATATGATGATGTCACCTTTACTGAATTTAAGATCTCCAGGCTCTTTCCCCTCATAGTTATATAATGCTTTGGCACAAGGTAACTGAGGTACACCCTACAGAAGGAAGACAATATTTACAGTCACAAAATGAAGAAGAACTATACAAAAATTACTAGGCTAGAGAGCATTTACCAAAACTCACCTATTGACTTATCATGCAACTTTTATCCTTTTCTTAATAATAATCACCAATACCAAATGTTTGAAAATAAAAGTTAAGAAGGACATGCATTATGAATGTGTTCTAGCTGCCAGCCACACTTCTTGGAGGGAATAGAGAGTCATTCTAGTTTACAGTTACTCTGAATGAAATGACCAGCAGCTGGGCTGCTTTGAGCAAGCAGGGACCCTTGTTTTAAACTTTAAAAAAGAAAAAGAAAAAAAAACCTCATGTCATTTCTTGCCCCAAAATAATAAGTAATTAAATGAGCAATGTAAGTGTTATTCATTCTGCCAAAACATTAATGGCAACTAATTACTTTTTGGCTTTGTAGAGGCAACAAGACAAATCACATTTCTTTTAAAATGTTTTATGTTTGTGAATGCAAAAGTGAACAGAATTAAAGAATCAGAATATCATATACAAGTTAGTAAACCAAAAACTGCATTAGCTTCTATATCTAGTTCTTCGCTAGATTTAAACATGAGGCTAATTATACCTGGATGGAGCACATTTGCATTAGAAAAATCTTTGGTATTTCCAGGTGCTTATATACTACAAAGTTACTAGTTCTGTAACATAGCATTCTATTAGTGATCAGTGTCGTTGCATCTTGCATGTTTTCAGGAACTAATGAAAACTATACCACAAGGCTGAAAAAGCCAATATTTACTATCTTACTACTTTTTATGCCTGCATGTCATGCTTATAAATATCAGTAACATTTAGATTTTTGCTGATATATGGTGAACTTATATTACTGCCTAACCCATGATTATATCATATCTTTGTTTTTTGCTTTTTTGTATTTGCAATCTTAGAATTCAATTAAAAAACAACAGGGGAATCCCAATCCCTAAATCAAGGGTGGGCAACTGTCAGTGGCTGGGTGGCAACAAGGCCTCCTGATACTTTGAGGGGCCCTCCAACTGAACCCTCCCTCAAAATTTCACCAAAATGAGGAGTTGTGTTTAGCAGAGAAGAGGGGTAACTTTGTCCCCATGCCATTTCGGGTGTCGAAGAGGTCCAAAACAGGAAGTCAACTTCCAGTTCCAGTTTTAAAAAAAGATCTTTCCTATACTTAAAATGTCTTGTGACAATGAATGTTGCTTTTGCTGTGTGCCCTCAAGTTGTTTTTTGGGTTTCCGGGGGCTAAGAGTGTGTGACACACCCAGTGTCACCTAGTGGGTTTCCATGGCTGAGCAGGTATCTGGACCCTGCTCTCCAGGGTTGTAGTCCAATGCTCAAACTGTTATACCACTCTGGCTCTGACAATGAAAGAAGTTTGAGATCAGTTTAAATTATGGAAATGGGTGCAGTATGCTCAAAATGTACCAATCATTGATCAGCAGCCCTAGGCAAGATAGCCCAAGATGAGGAAAGCTCAGAGCTGGAGTCAAACAAAATCTGGAAGGTTGCAGAATTCTGACTTCAGGAATTCAAGTCACGGCAGACCTAAGCAACTCTGAAGTGCACTGAAAATCCTCTACCATAAGAAAAGCATGCAATTTGATCTTTCTTCTTCTCCTCAGCCTTTTCAAATGCACCACCTGGAATGCGTTGGAGGCTGACATTGTGAAGATGCAATGGTAGTGGAAAAGAAATTAATATTTGCCATCATAATCACCACAGGATAGGCTTGATAATGAAACCAAACCTGTATTTGGAAACGTTTGGTATGAGTATTCCTCCATCTGCTTAATATCAGTACACGAACTTAAACTGTAGCGCTGTGCTGAAAACCCATTTCAGCGATGTTAGTATAATGACATTACAATATTCTGGTTAATATTTAACTACAATGGTATTAGAACTATTATTCATTCAAAGCATTCCAAAAGAGGGATATCTTTTATCATTCTTCATCATTCAGAATCAAAGTTGGGTATAATCAAAGCTAAAGTGTACACAAAAGTCTTTAAAAGGTTAATCATATTAAATACAATGAATTCTATAGTACAAGTTTCAGTACAAATACATTCAATAGACCATATATTTGGTCCCATTAAAAAATGGTCACAGTGAATAAGAAGAAATAGCTATTCCATTCAGAAGTAACACAAAGGAAATACCTTTTCTCTTTTCAGTATGTGAAAGCTGAAATCAGAAAAGTGGTTTAGATTGTGCAGTTCTGTTTTGGAAGATATACTATGTAATCAGAAGCCATCAGGACACTATCTTCACATTGCTCTAATCAAAATGAACTTCAAATCCTCAGTTGGGAGATCTTCACCTGCTTAGAAAATGCGTTCTAATGCCATTTCCGCACTAGCCTGTTATAGCGCTATGATTCCACTTGCAACATCCTATGGGATCCTGGGGTTTGCAGTTTTGGGAGGGGCTGGCCGGCCTCTCCCGAAACTGCAAACCCCAGGATCCATAGGATGTTGCAAGTGGAATCATAGCGCTATAACAGGCTAGTGCCGAAATGGCCTAAAACTCCATCTGGCTGCAGTCTCCAGGAATGATTTGTTACTGTGCTGGTCCTTGAAAAATTGCTGAGTTAACAATTTAGATTTTATTCTTTCACTCAATTAAATGTAACAGTTTCGTTAAGTTGCTGGGTAAGGGATAGGTGGGATCCACTAATTCACACCTATAGTTTTCTCACACAAGCTGTTTTGCAAGAAAATCATTTCATACATGAGCATATTATCTGTTCTATATATAGAACAACAGTGGGCAGGTAAATTCATACTACACATTAATGTAAATATGGCTATTATATTTTAGTTTTGAAGTAAATTTGAGCCAAATTCTCTTTCAGATAAAGCAGACCTGCACAACTTGGCAGCAGGTAAGGACATAAATTAAAGAGGCTAAAGTTCTTTGGGCCGCAGATAGATTTTTAGTGCCTCACTTTCCAAGTAAAGTTATAATAATGGTATAATGATGTTTTTTATTTGCAAAATAAATTATAGTATAATTAGTGATTAAACTATTTAGCGATTAAAATAAACCCTATTATAAAAAAGGGAAATTAGGGAAGTTTTTTCCAAATGTTTAGGTGGAATATCTTTTCTTGCAGTTTTAAGCCTCCTCCATGTTTTAGGGTCTTTCCACAATACACTGTTATAGTGCTATTATTCCACTTTCAACATCCCATGGAATTCTGGGGTTTGTAGTTTCCTGCGGCCAAAGAGCTCTCTGGCTGAGAGTTCTAAACATTCCTCCCTAAACTGCAAATCCCAAGATTCCACAAGATGATGAAAGTGGAATAATAGCACTATAACAGTGTAGTGTGGAAAGACTCCTAATCTCTTAAGCAGCAGAAAACAAGCTTGTTCCATCTTTTACATGACATCCTTTCAAATAAGAGCTTTACAAAAGTTCCTTTTTGTGAACTACAACCTCCCAAAACCCCAGGTAGCATGATTACTAACTGGGGAATTCTGGGAGTTATAGCCTTAAAAAACAATGCTTTCGAACTCTGGGTAAGCTTTTATCTCCTCAGAGTACACTTGATGAATTATTGCTGTCATGTGCCTTTGAGTCATTTCCAACTTATGATGACCCTAAGGCAAACCTATCACTGGATTTTCTGGGGCTGAGAGTGTGTGATCCACCCAAGGTCACCCAGTGGCATTCCATGGCTGAAAAGTTCAAATCTTGCCTCTGCTACAAACTCACTCAGCAATCTTAGGAAACCTCCTTCCTTAAATTTCACCCACCACCACCAATATACAACATGGGGAGAATGACAACACTGGCCATTTCTGCCCTACATTGTTATAGTGCTATTATTCTGCTTTCAGCATCCTGTGGAATTCTGAGGTTTGTAGTCTCCTGAGGCCAAATAGCTCTCTGGCTGAGAATTCTAAAAGCCCCTCCCTAACCTGCAAATCTCAGGATTCCCTAGCATGTTGAAAGTGGAATAAGAGCACTGTAATCATATAGGGCAGAAATGGCCACTGTCTTACCCTCTTGACCTGTTGTTAGGACAACTGAGATAATGCAGATGTGGCAAGTTGTGATTACACAAAACCAGTAAATAAGATTACTGGAAAGACAAGAGAGCAACGCCTTAAGAAATGTAGCAGTGTATCATTTGCAAAAGATCAAAGGGGAGGGGAACAATTTGGGGTGGCAGAAAAAAAGTATTATTGATGAGGAAGGGGGAAGTAAATAGATTTGGAGGATAACCAAACAGAATTCCAGATGGTGGTGGTGGGGATTTATGAGGGTACATGCCAGAATGGTCCTAAATTACATTTTAAAATGCAATCTTTAAATGCAATTTTATTTTTTCCAATGCAGTTTTGGAGGGATAGGAGTGAATGACAACACTGATCTGTAATAAGCTGCTTTCCCCAGAGGGTCCCAGTTCGCTGTGTAACAGTCCATATTGGCTTGCTCAGAGAGGAGGAGATCACCTCCTTTCTTGCCCCCTCCAGCCCCAGCTGGTCTTCTCCTTTTCCTGGGCACTTCTGCCCTCACTGCCCATTCAAGGGAAACAGAAGGAGAAGCAGCAACTGGTGCCATTTTGTGCAAGAGCAAAAAGTAGCATCAGCTCAGCTCTCTGCTGCCCCCTGGAGGAAAGGAAGAGGGAATTGCCTAGTCGGGTTCGTTCAAAACCATCAGCAACCTAACTGCTGCAACCTTTTTCGGCCCTCACACTCACAAACAATGCGGGCCGCACAAAATCCTTTGGCAGGTGGCAGGCGGCGTCCGGGACGTATGTTGTACAAGCCTGAGATAAAGGGAGAAATTTCTCATTTCTACAGTTCCCTCTTGGCTTGTTTCCCATTATCAATTCTTTCCTAGACTATCAAACATTGTAGTGCCCATTCTTATACACCCTACAGCATACAAGGGGATTCAGCATATGCAATCCCAAACTATGGAGGGGGGGAGTATGTAAAAAGCATAACTACAGTGATGGACTGATGATGTTATGTGGCATTTCCAGAAGAACCAGTATCTTCTCTCATTATAGGATCACTTTATAATAAAGTGGCACTCTTGGAATAGCGCATGTAGGAGATGAGACAGTGAAGCACCCAGGGTTCTAAGAGGAACACACTGTATAAGCCTATCCCCATACAGTGAACAGATGGAATGCTATTTTGCACTGTTCAGAATATGCTATGAAGTACAGGTAACAGCTGGACTAGGACACTGGGAGTCCTGGATTCAAACACCTGCTTGGCCATGGAAACCCACTGGGTGACCTTGGGCAAGTCACACTCTCTTAGCCTCAGGGAAGGCAAGGGCAAACCCTTCTCTGTATAAATTCTGTCATGAAAACCCCTAGGGTCCCCATAAGTCAGAAACGACTTGAAGGCACATAACAACAAAGGTAATAATATAAAAATATAGCATGCATATACACTGTCATCTCTTTCTTTTTCTGTACTCAGCTTTTTTTTTTCTAGAACAGACTTGAAAATTCATTTTTTCTGAGAACAAAGTAACCTATGCTGGTCCATAAAGAAGAAGAGAAAACTGAAATCCAGTTAGGATTTCATAAGGACCAATTTTAAAAAAACACAAAATCTGAGTATAAACTTTCACAATTTTCCTACTACTTTACAAAGCAAAATGTTCCACAAAGGAATAAAGGTGCAGAAAACAGGGGGACAGCACCTGGTTAGAGTCTTAAGTTTGAGAGGACACACAGATGGATTAGTTTCTACTTGATGTCATTCAGATTTCATGTTACAGCTAGAAATATTGAAGTTTGCATCTCCTCTAATACTCCCATTTCAAGACTGATCTCACAGACTTCATGACTTGTCAGACTCTCTCCATCTCTACTTCCTCTCTGTGCAATAACATCTTAAATGAAAAAAATATGGAGATCTCAAGAGTCTGTGCTCATAATTTTGTGCATTTTGGGCTAGTCCTCATAAATTGATTATCTGACCATGGATTCTGATTTATTTCTTCAGTCAACCTAAGTGTAACATCTATCAGTTGCCAGCATTATAAACTGTGCTTTTGTACTTTAAAACCCGAAATAATTTTAGTATGCTTTCAACAACTTTCAATAAGTAGCAAATACCCATTGTGTTTTGATCAGGTGAATCAGAGGCTTTGCTTTCTTCTCATGAAGAATAACTTCTTATTGTTTTCAATACTTCAGCTACATTATCTCAGTAACCTGGTAAGGAAAATCAGCCCTACATTACAAACAGGGGACCATGCTTGAGAGAAATGAGATGTAGGACTATCAAAGCAAGTGCACAGGATAGCTGGACTGGAATTCTATATTACTTCAAAGAACTCACCCCTTAACTAGTACATCATGTTGGCTGTCAATACAATAGGATGGTTCTGAGGTGAGAGTAACGAGTTTTAAGTTTCAGAAAAGCAGCTGCAAAGAGTTGTAATACTGGACAATGGTTTGAGTGGGTATAAAGGCAACTTAATATGACTGGAGTTTACAGTGGTAATATATATAGAACCTTAATTCTTAGACATATAATTATTTGACATATTCTTAGTAATCAGTGGTAGCTAGTACTTTCAAAGGTGTACGTACCATCAATCTCACTTCAACTGTCAAGCCCTTCTGGCATGACTTTATGGCCACAGAATGTATGCTAATTTGAACTACCACTGCTTTATATGCTCTTGCAGTGATCCGCATGCACATTGCAGATGGCAAGCTGCAGTAACTACAGTCATCCCTCCACATTTGCTGGGGTTAGGGGCACAGGACCCCTGTGAAAGTGGAAAAACCATGAATAACTCTAGGCCCTCTCTAAACATATTTAACACACAAAAAACTATGATCACTATATTCAACCCACCATGGATTCCTTTGAGGCATCAGGGTTCCTTCAGAAGGCAAAAGTGGGTAGCTGGTGGGGCTTACTGTCACCTCCACTACTGCCCCAGATCATTTTTAATAGGGACTTACAAGCCTCATCTGCAGTTTCTCAGTCTCACAAGGCATGCAGTCCCTATTAAAAATGGCATAGGGAGGCATCAGAGGTGTCAGCAAATAATCTATGAATAATTAAATCCTCAAAAGTGAAACCTGCAAATGTGGAGGGCTGATTGTACTGTATTTACTTTTGGTTAACCTTCTATTTCTTATAGAACATTGCCGTAAAAATAAAATTTGTTATGAAACTATTTCTGTAAACAACTGGTGGGCCTCTTGAAAAAGATAGCTATTTTTAATTGAACTAGAAATTACGTATCTCTTCTTAGGCTGAATCAAGAGGATGAAGTAATCCTTGCAACAGAAAAGGTATAACACTTGTGCCTTGCACAGAACATAAAGAAATATCCTTGTTATAAACAAATGCAGTTATAAACAAATATCATGCAAGATATATTAGCAATTTAGCTAATCAACCCAAAGAATCTGTGTGTGACATGCACACAAACTTGCTCTGCCACTGTGAAAGCTCCCTGGAACAGGGAATTTTTGCACGTGTCCCATGAAGACTTATTCATCACAGAATGCTCTGCAAAAATGAATGAAAGTTCTCTAGTTGGGCCCACGATATCCAGAAGCCAAATGCAAATAGTGTGACAGACATCAGAACTGAAATTTCAAATGCTCTAAATCTTCTTCCAAATGGAAACAGATGGTTACACTCACCCACAATACGATTATAATAAATTAATATGTCAATAAAATAGAATTCACTGCATGTAACTCATTTACAAGGTTTATTAGGAAAAGAAAATACTATGCAGACTTTAAAAATATAAAATGCAGCCGTTACACAATTTTTCACACAGACATTATGTTTCATTTTATTCAACAATCTTAGTTGTCCAAACAGCTTATTTTTATATTAAAGCAAATCAGTTATGTTTGCATGCTAAACTTCTTCTATTGTTACTGTTGCGCACAGGTATAAGTAAGTCAGAACACACAAATGAACAGGTTGCTTACCTGTAACTGTGGTTCTTCGAGTGGTCATCTGTGCCATCATACACTAGGAGCTTTAGCGCCTGCGCGGTAGCGTTCAGAAACTTCTAGAGCTTGTTCGCTTGGCGGGAACCCCTCCCCCACACCGGTACTGCGCATGCTCCTCCCGCCGAGCAACGGTCTCTCCTCAGTTCTGTCGTCCGCCGTAGAACCTACAGGGACCTGAGAAAGAGGGGAGGAAGGGCGGGTGTGTATGATGGCACAGATGACCACTCGAAGAACCACAGTTACAGGTAAGCAACCTGTTCTTCTTCTTCGTGGTCTCTGTGCCTTCATACACTAGGAGACTGTGTAGCTTACCGGTCAGACGGCGGGTCAGGTCCTACAGCACGGAAGCCAACACCTCACGTCCAAACCGGGCATCTCTGCGCGACCGGCAGTCGAGCCTGTAGTGGCGCACGAAGGTCGATGGTTGGGACCAGGTCGCCACACGGCAGAGTTCATGCAGGTCAACTCCTCGCAGGAGGGCCGCAGAAGTAGCCACCGCTCTGGTGGAGTGGGCTCGAAGCAGGACTGGCGGAGGCTTCCTCGCGAGCTCATACGCCAGTTGAATAGTCCTCACCACCCATTTGGAGAAGCGCTGGGTGGACACTTTGAGGCCCTTCCGACGTCGCCCATAGCAAACGAAGAGATGCGGCGTCTGTCGGAAGGAAGCAGTCCTGTCCATGTAGAAGGCCACGGCCCGACGCACGTCCAGGGAGTGGAGAGACCGCTCCAACGGTGTCGTCGGGTTCGGGAAGAAGGCAGGCAGGATGATGTCCTGGTTGAGATGGAAACTGGACACCACCTTAGGCAGGAACGAGATGTCAGGTCTCAGGACCACCTTGTCCCTGTGGAAGACCGTGAAGGGCTCATCGGATCGAAGAGCTGTGATCTCACCCGCTCGCCTCGCTGAGGTCACCGCTACCAAGAAGGCAGTTTTCATGGTGAGAAGCCTATCATCCGAGGTCGCCATCGGCTCGAAGGGCGGCTTTGTCAGCTGCGAGAGCACCAGCGAGAGGGACCACGGCGGTAGCGGCGGCGATACCGGCGGGTAGAGATGATGAAGTCCTTTCAGGAACCGCTTAACGGTATCGTTCCTGAAGAAGGCCGAGGCAGCCGATCGTGGCGGTTGGTATGCCACGATCGCGGAAAGATACACCTTCAGGGATGGAAACGCCAGCCCCTGTTGCCGGAGGTGCAGGAGGAAATGCAGGACGGTAGAGAGCCCCGCGGGCGATACCGGCTCACTCCTCTCGTTAGCGAAGGTCAGGAAGCGTCGCCACTTGTATTGATAGTTGCGATGGGTGGATTCCTTCCTGGCCGCGACGAGGACGGTACCGAGCACGGGATCGTCTAGTGCGATATCCTCCAGGCATGGACGGCCAGGCGTGGCAGGTCCGGATGGAGGACTCGGCCGCCGGAGTGGGAGAGCAGATCCGGTGTCGGTGGCAACCGGAGCAGGTCGTCTCGTGCGGCTTGTAGCAGGGGTGCGAACCAATGTTGCCTCGGCCAGTACGGGGCTACCAGGATCGCGTCGGCTCGGTCGGCGAGGATCTTCGATATCGTCCGGCCGAGCAGCGGGAACGGCGGGAACGCGTAGAGGAGTTCCCCGGTCCACGGAAACTGGAAAGCGTCCCCGATGGAGGCACGATCGTGGCCCGCTCTGGAACAGAATCGGCGACACTTCGCGTTTTCCCTGGTCGCGAAGAGGTCGATTGATGGTTCGCCCCAGCGGTCCCGAATCAGTCTGAACGCCTCTCCGGAGAGAGACCATTCGTGATGGGATGAGGTGTCCCTGCTGAGGGCGTCTGCCGTGGTGTTCTCCTGCCCGGCCAGGTGAACTGCCACGGGATGCGTATGCAGGCGAATGCACCATTCCCACAAGTCGAGTGCAATGTTGAGCAGGGTTGTGGAGTGAGTCCCTCCTTGTCTGTTGATGTAACAGACGGCGGTGGTATTGTCCGTCAGAACCAGGACCGTCCGCCCCGCTACGACGTGCCGGAACGCCCGTAGCGCTTTCAAGACGGCGAGTAGCTCCAGCGCGTTGATATGGAGAGAGGTCTCGTCGTCGGTCCATCTGTCGCGGACTCTGAGATCGCCACAGTGGGCACTCCATCCATACAGGGAGGCGTCGGTCGTTACCGTCACCTTCGGTGTCGGCTGTTGGAAAGGCATCCCTGACATGAGATTGCGTCGCGACTGCCACCATCGGAGGGATGAGCGGACGTCTCCCGGCAGCTGCAGTCGGAGTGTCTGTTCGTCTCGCAGGGGGTCGAATATGCGGACGAACCAGTGTTGAAGAGGTCTCGCTCTCAGCCTGGCGAGATATGTCACAGCGGTCGTCGCAGCCATGTAGCCCAAGAGCTGCTGGACGCTTCTCGCAGATAATGTTGGGGCCGTACGCGCGTGAGCGGCGGCCCGGATCAGGGTTTGGGCTCGAGACTCTGGTAGGTACGCCCTGGCGGAGGTCGAGTCGAGCGTCGCCCCGATGAAGTCCAAGATCCTCGCCGGCTCGAGGTGGGACTTCTTCGGATTCACCCGTAGACCAAGGCGGGTCAGGAGTGACAACGTCATGTGGACGTCGTGGTAAAGTCTCTGTTTGCAGGACGCCACCAACAGCCAATCGTCGAGGTAAGGGAAGACAGAAGCACCCTTCGTCCGCAGGAAGGATACCACCGGGGCCATGCACTTGGTGAAGACCCTTGGGGCAGTCGAGAGTCCGAACGGCAGCACCTTGTACTGGTAACAGGTGTCGTCGACTGCGAAGCGGAGGTACCGTCTGTGCTGCGGGCGAATGGCGATATGGAAGTATGCGTCTCGGAGATCGATGGAGGCGAACCAGTCCCCTCGATGTAGGAAGGGCAGGATCGACGGTATTGTGACCATCTTGAACCTTTTGGGGCGGATGTAGTAGTTCACCCCTCTGAGGTCTAGGATCAGCCGGAGGGTACCGTCGGCTTTCGGTACCGTGAAGTACCTGGAGAAGAAGCCGGTGGTCTTGGCCTCTTGCGGGAGCTGCTCGATCGCCCCTTTCTGGAGGAGGGATTGGATCTCTTCCAGGAGGGCCGGACTCGACGGCGTGGAATAGTAAACGCCTCGAGGAGGAATATCGAGAAACTCGATGGCGTAGCCAAGACGGACGATGGAAAGCACCCAAGAGTCCGTAGTGACACACTGCCACTCCGCGAGATGTCGAGCAAGAGTCGGTCGGTCTCCGAGCGCTGATGGTAGGCTGAAGAGTGGGTATTGGTAGGTCCTGCCAGGCAAGTCAAAACCGAGACTTTGTCTCGGAGGAGGACTTCTTGGACGAAGCCGGGCGTCGCCTAATCGTGCGTCTGGCCGATGAGCCGGAGGACGGTCTCGACTGTCCAGACTGGGCCGAACGCTGGAACGACGAGGTGGAAGATCGTCGCCAGGATGGGCGGAAGGTGGAGGTCCTGCGGGCTTGCGTGGCCGGCTGTAGCCCGATCTTCTTGGCGGTCAGCCTCGCCTTAACGAGATTGTCCAAAGCTTCGTCTGTGGACGAATTGAATAGGCCCTCACCGTCGAAGGGGAGATCTTCAATCCTCCTTCTGGTGTCCTCCTGGATGTCGGCCGGCCGCAGCCAAGCATGGCGGCGCAGGCCGATGGATCCCGCCATGACCCGGGAGGCAATCTCCACTGCGTGCCTGGAGGAGGCCATCTGCTGCCGAGCGATGGAGATGGCCTCGTTGAAGATCACGGAGGAGGCTTGGCGGATGTCCTCCGGTACCGCCTCCATCGCCGGTTGCAGGCGATCGAGCACCTTTTTCAGGTATGCCGCGAGGCAAGCCTGAGTGTTGGACAGCCTGATCTGCAAGGAGGCAGCTGAATAGAACCTTCTTGCATAGGCGTCCAACTTCCTGCCCTCTTTGTCCGGCGGGGTGGTGTGTTGCCTGCCGGAGCCTTTCGTCTGTGCCGACTCGACCACCACAGAGTTCGGTGCAGGGTGATTAAAGAAATAACCGGCGTTATCCTTCTGCACCCTGTAGAGGTGTTCCAACCGCTGCGGTATCGGCTGAGCCGAGGCCGGCCTATCCCAGGCGGCCTTCACCAGTCTGGATACCCGGGGCAGGAGAGGCAGCGGGGCCGCGGCAGGTCGCTTCTCCTCGAAGACGGAGAAGGCTGGATCGTCGTCCTCCGGCTCCGCATCGGCGATCTTAAGGCCGAGGGTAGTAGCCATGCGGAGCAGCATCGCAGAGAACTGGTGGACGTCCTCTGGAGCAGAATCTGGGATCGGGTCCCCGAATCCCAGCGGAGGAGACTCCTGGGAGGCCGCCTCAGACACCTCTGATTCCGCACTCGAGTCGTACGACTCTGAGGTCAGTGAGTCCTCTTGCCGCTCGCTTTCCGGCTCCTTCGCAGTCGCCACAGGTGTTGCCTTCCTAGGCTTCTCTGCAGCCGGGGCGGTGGTAGTAGCAGCGTCCCGCTTGGGCTGGCTGACTACTGACTTCACCTTCTTAGTGGTGACAGGGGTAGTCTGGCAGGCTGACGTCGTCGTAGCCCGCTCAGTCACCACCGACTCCGTAGGGCGCGTCGCCGTTGCCGTGACCCTAGGAGGTGGCGATATCGCCCGATACCGAGGTGAAGGCTCCCTCGCCCTATGATATCGAGGAGAGGGAGAGCGGCTGAAGGAGCGGCGGTCCGACGGAGATCGGCTTCGGCGTCGACGGTACCGAGCCTCGTCCCCTCTAGGCGAGCGCGATTCGCGCTGTCGACGAGGTGACCGGGACCTCCGGAAGGTCTCCCAGCGACTCGGGCCACAATGGTACCGATCCCGGTACGATGGCGAATGTGACCGATAAGAGGCCGGGCGCTCTCTCCATTCAGATTCCCTCGCGTACCTGGCCACGTAGGACGCCGAGGTGTATCTGGAGGCAGACGAGCGAGGTTGTTCCTCTCTTGTCTCCCTAGGAGGCGGCGAGGCCACCGGACGCTCGGAAGAGCGGGACCGGGACCGGAAGGAGGTCGAACGCCGCTCCGGAGAAGCAGAGGGCTCTCTCTGCTGCAGGTCGGCCGACCTGCGATGGCTAGGAGGGCGGTGGCGCTCCTCCACCAGGGTTGGAGGGTCTGCCACAGGCGAGTCCGGGCGCTGTTGGGGAACGTCCTCGATCTCATCCTCCGAGAGATCGACGGACTCGCCTCGCCCTTTGGAAGGCTGCTGAGTAGGAGGAGGAGTAGGAGGTTGGACGTCCCCAGCCGGGGAGCGCTTCTTCTCCTTCTTCTACTTCTTCTTCTCCTTGCCCTTGCCTCCGTCCGGAGCAGGGCGCTTTTTAGCAGGCGTCTCCGTCAGGGGAGCCTCAGTCTTCCTCGCCGTCGAGGATCCTTTCGCTGACTTGGCAGCCGCCGACAGCTTCGGGATCCTCGGTAACGCCGAGATCGGCGTTTTCGCCGGTACCGAGCCCGATACCAACGAGGTGGACGGAACGGCAGCCGCCGATACCGTCGATGGCGTGGTCGTCTTCTTGTCGGCCATCTTGGAAGTGGAGGTCTCGTCTATCGCCCGCAGAGACTGTTCCCAACAATAAGACTTAAGTCTCGCGGACCGGTTGCGGAGAGTTTGGGGAGTAAAATCCCGGCAAATTGGGCAAGTCCGGATGTTGTGGGACTCACCCAAACAGAAGAGACACTCCTTGTGGTTGTCGTTGAGGGCAACCTTGCGCCCGCAGGACACGCACTTCTTGAAGAGCGCGGACATAAGACGAAGAACGCCAAACTGCGAAAAATCCGAAAAGACCAAAGCCGAAGGGGGAGTCCGAAAGAGAGGTCAGAGACAGTCCAAAAGTCCGTAAAACCGTGAAAACAGCAAGCCAAGCACAAAAGTGAGAGGAACAAACTAAAGAACCTTCCGTACGCGACGGCGGACGAGAAAGAACTGAGGAGAGACCGTTGCTCGGCGGGAGGAGCATGCGCAGTACCGGCGTGGGGGAGGGGTTCCCGCCAAGCGAACAAGCTCTAGAAGTTTCCGAACGCTACCGCGCAGGCGCTAAAGCTCCTAGTGTATGAAGGCACAGAGACCACGAAGAACCACGTTAGCAACAAGCACAGCAGAATGTAAATGAAGTGCTATACTCCTTTGCACTTCCAAATTTCATTTCTAAACTTTAGAGTTCTATCTCAGCAACAGTAAACTGTTTTTTTCATGACAAATTTGGCAGAAGCTTCCTCTTCTCAGGGAGCATTATTAAGTTTGTCCCATTAAAGTAAAGTGATGTACATTTATAATTAACAAAAAAAAATTACATTCCTACTTCCCGGAACTTGTTCTGTTTTACCTTTTAAAAATATACAATTTAATATAACATTTGCCTATTGTTTTTTGGGGGAGCATTTTACTGTTGCTATGCTGAGTGTGATAAGGATAAGGTAAATAAGGGACAAATGCAACTGTACTTAGTATATCAATGAAAAAGCATTCTCAAACCTTCTTTGTATATTCAGAAAAATACTGTAGAGTATCCTTGTCAGAGTAGATGACCTCACAGCACACTGGAAAAAGGCAGAACAGGAAAAGGCAACGAAAATAAGTGGCAATTAATCTCCTCCACTGAAGTGATTTTTTTTAGATCAAAAGGATAAGCAGAACTATAAAACATATAAACCAAAAATACTGTAACTAGCATTTTTTCCCCTTGACATTGTATAGTCAGGATGGTCTTTGACAACAGAACAGAACAAAGAACAATCCTAACTGACACCAGGTAAAAGTGAAAAGGCACACCAACTGTTTCATCCATAGGTTTTCTGGCCTACATCAGTCAAGAGAGAATATTGGAAGGATGTTCACCTGTACTCTCTGGGCACAGTTGGGTTTTCTTCCCAGTACTGCTTTTGTTCGGCGCAACAAGATAGAGTTTTTCTTTGTCCACTCAAGGTAAAAAGACCATATAAGGCCTGTCTTATCTGAATGCTGCAGTTTTAGATTCAGTGGATAGTAAACTAGTTCCAAAGACTAGCAAGGAAGCAGGAAAAACAAAACAAACTTTGGGAGTTGACACATGCTACTGGCAGTAGGAGAATTACCAGTAGTAGCTTTACACCCACAGATTTCTCCACAGATGGGCATTCCCATCAAATTCTAACCCTCACTTCAGCAGTCCATATTTGATTAGGGATAAGATTATAATCTCAACTGGGGAAGGCAGCCCTATCAAGCTAGTTTTAGATGATGGATAAGTTTGGCCTGTGGACCACATGAGACCCCTGAACCCTGTTTCCGAAGCCAATGAAAACTCCAATACTGACCCCTCAATCCTCAGATGCCAAAATATTTTAAATCTGGGGGTTATTTATGGGCTGAAAATAACCAAAAAAAGGATCCAAACCATTTTTAAGCATCAAGATTTGCCTAGTCTTCTCAGTCTCCCAACACTGAAAATTCATTAAAAATGACTAAACGAGAAGTGTAAGGACATATTTTTTGGTGAACTGAGGAAGAACTGGGGGAGGGGACACTGGCTGTCACTCTTCAGCAGCTGTCCACCATTGTTTAGATATTTGCTAACCCTTGCTGGATATTGACCTCAGTCTATACCTATCATACCTATCAGTAGAAAAGATAGTAAAGAGGATACAATTTAAGAGTTTTTTCATTATAAATAGGCACCTTTTATGTGGTAAATCAAAATGTGAAAAATTATGAAAGTTTTGCTGTCTATTATGGAGTAGGAAGAAGATAATTGGTTGCCATTCCTTTGATAGCAGTAAAACTCCAAATTATGGCAACACTGGGGGGGGGAAACAGCCTCCTACTATCCAAGAATAGTGTGACAAAACTTGGGAAATACTATGAGTAAGATTTCAAATCAACTATTGCTGAGCCCAGATTCAGTTTTTTTTTTTTTTAAACAACAGCAACACTGCTTCATTCCAAACACAACAGATTTGGCTAACTGGAAATACAGAAGACCATTTAGATTCTCTTCAGCAGTGCTTTATTGATTAAAATGTGTGTATATGACTTTCTTATACCTTTTACTATTCTGGATCATTCCAACAACTTTTAATTTTTTGGTAATTTAGTTTTCAATATGCATTTTATACTTTTTATTTTATTCATTTAATTTCTGATCTTATTAAAAATATTAAAGCAAATGACAAAATAAAACTTTAGTCAACAAAGGCAGTTAAAATGTAAATGCATGAATATTATAACTCCTCCTAGAAACTAAATAGCATATAGCAATAACTGGGAGCAACACAACAGTGCCAAAAGAGTTTTTGTCGCATTAACCATCTCTGAGGCTCAGCATGTGCCAAAGAGGATTCTTTCCCCTCAGCACATAGAGGAAGATGTTCATAATTTCAAAATTTCTGTTAATGTAGGAAAGGTCTGAAAAAGATCCAGATATATTCCCCCTTTCAAACCAAAACCAGCCCTTCTCTGTTTTATTGTCTAAGAGATTTTGAATTTGAAAAGGAACTCTTATCAACCATCTATGCTTGTCATCTAGGCAGAGGTTTGATCCATTATTTGCCAAACAATCCATGTAGGCACAGACTTGAGAGAGAAGCTGTTGTTTCTAGATTTAATGACAGAGCTGGGTGATTCAGATATCATTCTCCAGACTGATTGACAATAACTTTTAGAAGCTCTAACAGAAGTTAAACAATACAAGGACAACACAGAATCTTAAGGAAACCTGAAGGATAATTATTGTGGGATACAGCAGCAGTCATTATCCACTGCAGAAAAAGTAATGCAAAGTAATGACATCAAATATCTTTGGCTCTTGACTGCGTAGCTGCAAACACATTGCTCTTAACTGTAAAGCAGAATGAATGGTAAACTCACAGTTCCAAAGAGCTAAGCTTGTTCGGCCATGTCAGGAAGACCATATTGCCAGGAATTAGATGACAATCTAGTGCTTCTCAAACTTTTAGAAGTGAGACCCACTTTTAAAAGTTCCTCTAATTTTCAAGCCCTGTTTTCTAACTCTGCAACATTATCAGCACTAAATATGTTGTGTTTTATTTTGAAATTTTTCATATTAATAGAACCAAATATAGGAAGTGGCATTCTTGGTAGAATTCAACATATGGGAGAGTGAACCTGTCTGTTATAGGGAGAGTGCAAAAGTAACATAAGCTGAAAGAAAAAAGAACCCTGGAAATGATTTTCACAAATCAAGTCCTCACTGTGTTCCAGCAAAACATTAGGTTTAAACCTGTGGGTCAGTATCATCCACAGCACTTTAATACATTCTTCCTCCAAAAGATTAGAGCACTTGCAGTGTGATAAATGATGTGTGTTTATGGCTATGAGTGAGAAGAGAACATCATTTAACAATGATGTTAAATGGCTTCAACATTTTTTCTGACTTCCAAAAAGACATAATTTTGGAAGTCAGAAAATAAATCCAGATTCTTTAGATTTTCAAACTATTTCCAAAATGATTTAATCAATTATTGAAGGCCAGAGTTTCACATTATTCCACAGTGAATATTAACATCGTTAAAAACATTTTGAATAATTTGGTACCCAATATTTGGAAATCCAGATCACATGCAGGCATTAACAAATTACTAAGTGATGGTTAAGAAAGTAGGGGGAAAGTATAACATCATACACTCTTCACACTTTGCTGTGTGCTTTTTCTTTAGTTATCTTAATCATGGTCATGTTTTTTGGTTGTACTGACCTACAATTTGAAACTGATCTTTGATTAACACAATGGGTTATGTTCAGCACTGATACCAGTCTTAATTACTGATTTCAGTCCTTTAACCACTGGGGCTCATTGTGTAGCATGGAGAGGTAGTGTTTAAAATAGGCAAGACATTTTAAAAGATCTACTAGAGAAAACAGTCAACACACAAAATTAGGATATGCTTCTGTGCAGGTATCATTTAGCAGGACTTTCATGGCTTTTCAGCTATACTTCTCTCATTTATTGTTGTGTGCGCTCTCAAGGTGACTCCCATTTATGGTGACCCTATGAATGAGAGTTCTCCAAGAGACCCTGTTCGAAGACTTTGTGGAATACACAAGAGCTTGAGCAATCTCCCTTTCTCCCGCAAAAAACCTCTGCCATATACAGTCTATGCAATTCTTCTGAAGCTCCTCAAGTTTAAAAAGTAACCTGTGATCTGACACATGAATTGCTGTTTGCAGAGGCAGAGGGAAAAAATGGAAAAGTCTTTTGGCTATACAGGGCCACGTGTTACTCTAAATCAGGGCCATGGAATGCTGGCCGCTGAATGTAATACAACAGGATTCTGACCTGCTATTTTAACATATGTTGCACAATCTCTGTACATTTTCAGAGATGGTAATGAAAACGGGATTTCTAAAAGCAAGCACTACCATGATATTAAATAGCTATCTGCATATTAATCTTCCAATGTTCTGCGAATTAAAGTTGTCACTGTAACAGAGCTGCTATACTTAAAAACATTACAAATGAAAATGTACAGTTGTTTCTTTCATTCATCTGATATTTAAGCTTGGGTTAGATACTGAAGAATTTTCTTAAGTTTTAATTTTAAAAAGAAAGTACACTTTTCTCCCCTCTTGAACTGATGGGATAGTTTTTCAAAACAAAGCAGAACTAGGTTTATTTAATGTCAGAAAACAAGAAAATGTTCTCTTAGTGGCTTTTTACTATTCTACAGACAATAGCAACTACTGTCCAGAGTTGAAATGACCTTTGCACCACCACCTACTTTGTTTCTTTTTGGAATGCCATTCATCCTTTTTTGAAACACAATTCGACCTATTTATTGCTTTATTTCCTCCTGTTACATTTTTTCCTACTGGCGGAGAAAGGGGAAGGAGTATCACTGTACAAGCAAAAATAGGCTTTATCTACTTCAGGAAGGACAGTCAAAGACAATTATGTTAAATGTCACAAGTTGCTGACGCCTGCAAGACTCAATGGATGAAGCAGGAATATGAACTAGCCAGAACGTATATTACTTTTGACTTTGGTAACCAGTGAAGCTGTTGTCAAGTGACCAATAATGAAGTGAACCAACTCCAGAAGCACCAGATTCTACAACAGCTCCATGTAACAGGCCATTAAAAACAAAAATCAGACTTCTGTCAAAGAGGGAATTCTATGGATATAGGTCAGCTCTACATTCTCTACATACATTCTGGAATGACTAGCATACAGTAACAACTAGAACAGTAACAAGCATGAATTGCTTGCTACCTGCGCACCAGAAACCAATTTTATTTTGGCAAAATATTTGTTGTACTTTCAGTCAAAAATTACATAATAAAACTAAAATGAGGCACACATACTCCTATCCACTTACTGCTTCCCTAGTTCCTGCACATCCTATTTACGCTTCCATTCTGGCAGAAGGGAACATGCGTGTCTGTTTCTGAACTGTAAATTCCTAAATCACTCTGTACACATTATGGGACTGAGCTACTACTAGAATTGTTGTTCAAAATAAAAATATCAGCAAAATAAAATAAAAGGAGTCCACCTTTTAAAAAGAAGGGGATTTATGTATTTCCTCTGGGTTTTGCTTTCAGTTGCTCAAAGACATAATATAGGTTTTTAAATAAGATAAAATACAATTTGCTGGTGCTTATTATTTATTTGTTTACAATATGTATATCCCTCTCTTCAGCCACAACAGCTCTCAAGAGTGGCTCACAAATGGTTAATCTGATAGTTCCCTGCCCTCAGGCTTACATTTTATCCTGATTTTGTTTTGATAGCTCAAAGGGGTTTTAGTACATTATTTATACAGTTATATTTAAACAGTAAAAAAGTTATTTTACCAAAAACTAAAGGACATATGAAACTATCTTATAATAATTAGAATTTTTATTCATCTAGTTTATTGCTTTGCTATCCAATTCTAATTTTTACAGTCAAGGATGACCAGAAAAGAGAAGTCTACTGTAGGGAGACAGATTGAGTGTGTAAAATCTAGTTCAGCAATGAGGAACATTTTGTCCTTCATGTTTTTGGACTGAAACTCCCATCAGGTCTAGACAACACAGTCAATCAGTAGGATAAGTAGTACTACAACTGAACAGCATTTTAGGAGTCACACATTCTCTATCTATTGCCTAACCAACGGAAAAGCAGCCTAAGAATATTAATATAATCATAAGATTACAAAACCCTGAAGAGACCACAATGAGTTTATATCTACTGTGTTTTTTCCACATGAATACTCTTATTAGAATCTCTAAACAGATGGTGAATGACAAAAGTGAAGGGAAAATGCCAGACTAAGATACAGCAAAGCTGGTAAAATTGTCAGCTCAACTAAACGTTCTTCTTTCAGGGGCCAACTAACTGGACAAAGTAAACAGTTTATTAAACAGCTCTCATTACCAAGTAACTGTAGTTACAGCCATTAAGCTAAATTAGTCTTAACATGTAAATCCAAATGGCAGCATCTCTGCCTCATGAAAAATTATTCAGCAAAGTGCCTGCAAATAGATAGGCCCTTTCCGTACCTTACCTTTCTCCAGCACTGGGGTGTGAGGATCGCCCAAGCAGCCTCCGGCAAGAGGCTCTCACATCCCTGCTGCTTCAGCTTCACACAAGCTGCCTGCTCACATGAGAGCCCTGCCTTTTCCTTCCACAGTGCAGCCTGGGAGTTTCCCAGGCTGCGCTGGGGCAGGAAGCGTGACCGGCGCAGCTCCGGAGGCTCTGCATGCCAGGTAAGTGCGTGCAGGGCCCGGGAGCAATGTGCAATTGTGCACCATTTTCGGCTTCCAGCCAAAAATGAAAAGGTGCGCAATTGGCGCCTGCTGGCCCCTGGAGTGTCGTGCAATTGTGAGTGTGTCATGCAGATCGCTCCTCACAATCGCGTGACGCTCCAGGTGCACTTTTGCATGGCAAATGCCATGCGGAAACGGCCATAAATATGTCTGTCATTTGTAGCACACTGCGAGCCTGAAATGGTGTGGGTACTTGGGATGCAGGTCTCCTCCAGCTGAGAAAAGCCACCCCAACCTGAACCCTTGAAACAAATCTTGCCCACCACAAGATGCCAGATTAATGGCTATTTGTAATTCTGATTTTTATTCTTTCACCAATTTCTACATCTCACTAAAGGGTATAATCCAATACACAGCTAGAAATAAACAACAGTGAACACAATGGGAAGTAAAGCTACATAAAAGTTATATGAAATTGGATGAGCAGTAAGTGAATTTTATGTTTGCTATCTACAAACTCTACAAACTCTACAAATTCTACAACTCTAAATAGGTTGGGAGCTAGCAATAGTAGAGTAGGCAGATTTTAAGCTCTCGCCATAGTCATTCCAAAGAAATAGTTTCTTTCAGAAAAGAAAGGACATGTCACAAAGAAATTATTTAAGATGAATACTGCTATAATCTTAATAGGGTATAAGTATATTCTTCTTAAATGTCAAGTTGTGAAGAACTAGGATGCCAGGAGAAAAATAATTAAAAAAACAAACACCAAAAACCTGCTCGCAGTGAGGTTGACAAAACAGCAACACTTGCCTTTACTATTGAGTCTTCCATAATAGCACCACCTAAGAGAAAGGACAAATCCATATCTAATGAAGACAAAATGAACTATAATCTTATCAGAAGTTGAGGAAGAAGAAATCAAACCATGCAAGTATATAATATTCATCAATTCAATATTCCATTCAACCATCAAACCATGCAAGTATATAATATTCTAAAGCTGATTCAGATCTCCAATAATTCTACAGACCTGTGGCCTGCAAGATTCCTTCTCAAAAACCTAGTGGAGTCCTGTTAAATTCCAATAGCTACCTGATATCTGATGAACAAATGCTTTCATCCTTCCAGTGGAAGGAATAAAAGAAATGTCCCTGCCCCTGTGAAAGCAAATTGGAATTTTAATATAAAAAGTTGACTTGTATATTGGGACCATCCCATTTGCAGAGACTAACCTGTAAGGTGTAGACAGTGTTCTGTTTTGAGAACATGTCACAGGTAATATGGAACACCAGTCTCTTGACAATTAAAGACGTGCGGTAAAAATAAACATCTTTCATGTTTTCAGAAAACCCACAATAGTGGTAAATACCAGGATGCAAAATTTGGTAATAAAAAGTTTGTGCCCAAAACTATTACTTATCAGCCTAAATGCTCATCCTACTAACAAAATGAGGCTTCATCATAAATTTCAGATGAAACTATTGAAAATTCTTGCACAAAGGAATATTAAATAACATGCTTTTTTACGAGCACAATGTTACAGAGGAATTCCATGGCACTTTAAAAGAAAAATATGTTGTTACATTAAAAAAAAAAGGATTTAACCTTGCCCTCATGGATGATTTCCCTGGCACACAAATAGGTTGTTAATAAATGACTGAATTGCATCCAAAGCATACTTTAAAAGATAGGGAGAGGAGAGTACACATGCCTTTGAATTCTTTGTTTTGCCCAGGGTGATCTTAGAGTTTATAGTTTTATTTTCATCATATATTTTTTTCCTTCCAAAGTCATATTTTATTTTCCAGACAGTTACAACATCAGGAACTGACTTCTTGTGGGAAACTTAAATGATACATATTTACAGAGAAAATACAGCTGACAACTTGACATTGCTATCAGCACAGAGAAAAACTGATTCATTAAATGTATTTGTCAACTAAATAAAATATTTATATCTTCTCCTCCATTTCCCCTTTGAATGCCTCGAGTGATTTTTATTACGGCCATGTGACCCAATCAATTTGAAATAAATAACCAATAAATTAACAATAAAGCAAATTTATTCCATATTGTTTCTTGAAATTTTAAGTGCTTAGCAAATAAAAAAAATCAGTCACTGTTTGGCTACGTATAGGACCTTATCTGATAAATCACAGATAACTAACCTCTCATCTGGGTAGACTGGAAAACTAATTAAGAGAGGGTAAACTGTTTCATGTCCTATAGAATGAGCATAACTTTATAAAAGTGCATGTGTAAATTCCAGGATTACCTAAGCAGTTTATCTTGAGATAGAATATTCAGAAATTTATCCTGGAGATCTGCTAGAGCTATTTTCTCCATGGGGAAAAGTAACGCAGACATTAGAAAAGACACCTTTAAAGTAGAGCTCTGTAGGCTTGCTTGCTATGAA
Source organism: Ctenosaura bakeri (assembly GCA_948474755.1). NCBI lineage: Eukaryota > Metazoa > Chordata > Lepidosauria > Squamata > Iguanidae > Ctenosaura > Ctenosaura bakeri. The sequence goes on along the minus strand of CAOLHI010002703.1, from coordinate 42,034 downwards.
TAACAGTGATGCCCTATATTTTCTCATCCTTGCTGACACCAGCCCATTTGCTCCCACCAGAATATGAAGACTGACAACAGACTGAAGAAACAAGGATGCAAAAGCTGATCAACAGTTTGGAAGATCAATTCACAAAAAGAAGAAGCAGGGAATTTTTCAAATCTGCTAGAAGTTGGGTGGGAGCTATGATCTGGATTGATAGATGGTCCCCATCTAGAAAACCTAGATCTAGCCTCAAGATATTCAGTAGCAGCTACCTTGAGACTGGATTACTATAATGTGCTACTTTTGAGGATGTCTCTGAAAATGATTGAGAAGCTTGAACTAGGGCTCAGTGTGGCTGCCTAGATACTGGTGCAGCCTGAACACATTCTGAATGTATTACACCAAGGTCCTTTCCACACTACACTGTTATAGTGCTATTATACCACTTTCAACACCATGTGGAATTCTGAGGCTTGTAGTTTACCGAGGCCAAAGAGCTCTCTGGCTGAGAATTCTAAATGCCCCTCCCTAAACTGCAAATTCCGGGGTTCCATAGAATATTGAAAGAGGAATAATACCACTATAACAGAGTAGTGTGGAAAGGCCCCGAGTTTGCATGAACTTCAATGGCTGCCACTATACTTCTGAGTTCAATATGAAGTGTTGTCTTAGCATTCAAAGCTTGCCCTGGGTTATATAAAAGGACCACTTTCATCCATATGGACTGCTTTCAACCTGTGCTCAGATCTACTTTGGAGGTGCTGTTTGTGTCTTCACCCATAAGATCCTTTAGGTTACTGCCCATATGGGACAATGCATTCTGATGGCTCTACAGCTTTGAAACACCTTCCTTATGGAATGAAATCTTCCTCCAATACTCATTACTAACCTGCAAATTGTTCATAGGTTTATATGCTAAGAAATGTTGATGTCATCTTTCTTCCTGCATATTGCTGCCTTGTATCTTACTATTCTTTAATGTAAATTGATTTGTGAGAATACAGTCCTAAAAAAACCTTATACATCCCTTAAACAATCAGTAGTTATTGAAACTTCTCTATCATAACTGCATTAAAAGAAAAGAGCGCTCCACTTCAAAACCTTTCTTTCTGTATGTAATTATAGAGTTCACACAACCCACAGTTTGTCTTAAGAGAAAAGAAACCTGTTTAATGTGCTGAATCTTTGCAATACTGATAAAGAACTTCCAACTGCATCGGCTGGTGCTTCAGTGCAAAGAGAGCCAGCATTCAATATCTGGCCCTATCTGGCCCTGACCTGAAGACCACAATGGTTTGAAGAAAAGTTTTTAGTTCAGTTACATTTTCCTTTTTATATGTTCATTCTTGTTAAAACATTCTAGTTTTAGATTCTCCTTATTTCCAACTCCAGATCTCTCTGTACTAGTTTTTCATTATTATATTACTGATCAAGCAATCTCTGTGGAACTATAGGTAGCTTTACAGAGCTGAGGTGTATTTGTCAACAAATGAAGCTATTGCTGTTTCTTAGCTCTATTACAATGTTTTCCTAATTCTCATCTCCCAAACCATATTGATAGCCTTTTGGTTTCTTTTAGAATGCCAACCATAGAATTTAGCTTAGAAAAAGGAAGTCTCATTAGACAAGAATTAGGATTAGTATGACAAGATATACTGACAAGACTCAGAACTTCAGCAAGCACGTGAAGGCCAGGGCCATTTCCGTACTGCACTGTTACAGTGCTATTATTCTACTTTCAACATCCTATGGAAACCTGGGGTCTGCAATTTAGGGATGGGCATTTACAATTCTCAGCTGTAGAGCTCTTTGGCCTCAGTAAACTACAAACCCCAGAATTCCAAAGGATGTTGAAAGTGGAATAATAGCACTATAACAGTGTAGTGCGGAAATGGTCCAGGTCTTTAAAACAGACAGCCTAGGAAGACAGCACAAGTAATTTGTCAAAATCCTCCCAAAAGGAGGTGCATTTAGTTTTTAAAGATTTAAATAATATTCATAATGTTAAATATCCAAATATTTAAAAACCAAGAGCTGTGCAGTAAATGTATTCTTAAACAATACAGAAACCATCAGCTGCAAACCTAGTTTAATTCCATTTGATTTTTTTTATTTGCATATGTACATTTTTTCTTTCTCACTGTTCTGGAGAACAAATAATTTTTGTAGAACAGGCTTGCACTCCTACACAAAAACTGTGATTCTTACAGATTAGCAGATATATAAACATATGGGTATATAGCAAAAATGTGAACAGTAACAGTATTAGTGAGTTCATGGAAATGAAATATGGAATACATAGATTGTGATAATTATATTAAACCTCTAAATTATGCAAATAAACATAATCATCCACAGCAGCTGTAATTGATGGTATCACAAACATCCAAGAATAGCTAAATTAATTAACATATGTTCAAGCTTTGGATGCAATTAACATGAATTAATTCAGAGGTGAACAAACTGAACTTGATACATATAATTTAGTGATTTCATGTTGTACTCTACCTTTAAGGTTCTTCTGTTAAAAAATGGTCACCTGGCAGGTCAGATATATCAGAAAGGTGCAAGTAAGTGTAGCTCTCACTTTTTTATATAAAGTAGTAGATATATCATGTAGTTATACATCAAAGCTAAGAATCTGTTGCAAGGATGGTGGGTGAAAGTTACTGAAGTTCTGATGGCATCTAGTAATTCCTGTAGATAAAAAGTCCATATTATAAAGATGCCATCAGTATTTCTCAGTACCATTCACTGGAAACATGTTTCAATCACACATATTTAGCTTTATATTTAACAACTACCAGTATGTATGCAATGCATATGTTTATAGTTAAGCATTAATCTTCATAGATTGTGGCATCCAATTAAAAGTCAGTTAATGGCACTATCCTTTCTCTGAATCAGCAATCTGTCAAAGTCAAAACAGAACAACTGCTGCACCGTGTAGTTTTAAGTCAGGGTCTTCCAAGGTTCAGGACCTTGTCAGAACATTCTTTGCTGGTATGAAATCCAAATCCAATAATATTTTTTTAGCTCACACACCTCTCTCCAGACTTCCTTACCAAAGGGGCAAAGATAGATCTGATCTAAGCTGTTCCACAACTGTCTGAGCACCAAGAGGCTCACTGTTGTCCTTAGCTGTCTTTTATTAAGAAGGGAAGTATTTCTTATTACGCACCAGGAGCCACTACTTCCAAGTAAGTGCAACAGAGCCTGGATCACATGACCTTTTCTCCCTCTGCCAACCCAGAACAATTCATACAGTTGGTATGTAAATTGGGTTATAGTTGAAGAGGGCAACTTGCATTTTATTTTAGTCACTTCAAAAGCATCATTTTTAGCAGAGAGATAAACTATAAATTTAATAAATATAAAATAAATATTAAGGGCTGTCAACAGATTCAAGAGGATTTACCATCTAACAAACAATCATTTGAATTCAAGTTCAGTTTCTATAGTACAGCATAGTTCAGTTTCTACACTAATCTTCCATAGTAAGGCCTTCAGGCGGAAGTATGAGATAAAGTTCAGTTTAACAAAAGACACCAAACCACTTGTTAGAATCATTGTTTTCTCTTTCATGCCCTATTACACACCATAATCAAACAGCTTTTAAAAAATGAAATGAGCCTTTCTCTAAACAGTTCTGCTAATTAAAGTTTGTTACTACTGATTAAAACTGCTCCCCAAAGCATTATGAAGAAAAACATTAGTTGATTACTTACTAGTTACACCTATAGTCTTAAAAATGATGTTTTTAAAAAACCCATGTGTCAGGAACCTCCACCCTGTTCAGATGTGGCCTGTGAGGGTCCCTCATTTGGCTCATATATTTCATCTACTGTTATATCCAATCATTCGTCAATAACTATGTATTTTAAAGCATTTAAATTTTAAATAGCCTGCATACAGTTGAGCTGCACTTTGCATATTTGTAAGCTGTTCCACTGGGGAGAGTCCTGAGAAGACAAACATAGATTTGAGCTGTGCTTTGTAGGTTTGGTGGGAAGATGTCCAAACTAGTATGAATTACATCTGGCCTCAACTGCTCTACTTCTCAACTGTACTTATTCCCGGAAATAAGCTAGATACATTTCTCAAGTTAGAATTGTGGCCTTGGCCTGAAAATGGTTCACCAACCCTGCTATAAGCTAACGTTGAACATATAGATTGCTTAACTGACAGACAAAATATACTTAACTTAACATAACTTAAAAATAAGATTTGTCAAACATCTTTTACATAACACCATTTCTATTTGTGAACTGGAAGTTACCTAACAAGAATATTTCAGAATACTAACTGAAAATAGAGAATGACACACTAGGGATTAGAAATTTAGACAATTACAGAATGTGTGAACAGATTTTAATCAGGGCTGACATGAAAAACAATGAAACTCAGAGACTGCCCAGTCTGGATTACCTCTTCTGCCTGTGTGCATTAAAACAACAAAACTGTCCTCCTTCTATGCTCACTTATTACACCTTGGATTTCCAGACATGAGGAGGGAATACATGTACAAAACATGTAAGGTTCTAATTATACGGTCCACAATCTTTCAATAAGCAATCACCACTGGACTACATGATTGGAACCCACATGTGTATACTCACGGGTCCAGGGGATCTGGGAAGGCGAGTATAGGTATGCTTAGAAAATGTGAAGCTATTATGTTGCTTCTCCAAAAGACATAGACAGAAGGAAGGGAAAGGGCTCCTGAAGCAGGTTGGTGTGATATTGAGTCAGATACTATACATTTTCTCTTATGTCTAGTTTGTCAACAAAAACATACTTGAAAAGCACAAACTGCTTAAAGACAAAAGCAAGTAAGTATGATAGAATCAGTGACAAGGCGAAGTTTAGAAATTATAGTAACAGTGTGAACAAACTATTACTCAGAAAAAGATAGAATATGCACACATAGAAAACAAAATCAGATTTCTTTGGGCCAGGTTTCTTTGGGCACAAAAACCACACCAGGAAGGTAAAGCAAAGAGGACCTATTTAAAGAAACTCCCAAGAAGGCACTACCTAGCATTTCTGTAAGACAGCTTTTTACATGGAAATATACAATTCTTCACCAATTTGATGGGTGCATCTATATATTGACAATGGGTCTAATAAGATGAGAATTCCTGCACAGAAGACTTAACAGTTCTTGAACACAGCCATTTGCTATAATTTTCACTTATATTATTAGTATTCTTCATGTTGGTGTCTCCTCAACTTTGTCCATTAAAAATCCTATGTGTACACAGTGTGTTCTCCTGGGATGACTAAAACTCCAAGTTATAGGACATACAGTAGCCCCTCCATATTTGCATGGTTTGGGACACAGAACACTTACAAAAGTGGAAAAAACATGAATAACTTCCCCCATGATGCTCCTTCAGAGCTCCTCCCTCCCATTCCGTTACCTCTGGGTCCTGGTGGGGAAGAATAAAGACAAGGTAAAGGACTTATCAGTACTTCCTCCTCAGAAGGAGAGGAGCAGAGTTCTAGCCTTCTAGCTACTTCTGGCAGATATCTTGAGAAAGGAGGTGTAGGAGCAAAAAGGGCACCTGATAAATCAGCAGCCATTATACTGAAGAATGTGCAACCACATGGCAAAGAGGACATGCCTCCAGCAGTGGCGTGGGGGCTTCACTCACCCAAAAGGAAAGATATCAATTTTAAACACAAGCTTTGGAAGTGTGGGATAAGGAATGCAAGGGAATGGGAGGAGGAAAATGTGGGGGGAGAGGCAAGCATGTGTCTCACAAATAAATCAAATTTGTGAAGGTCAAACCCACAAATGTGGAGGGGAGACTGTATATGATTAATGCCCTTCCTTAATCAGAAACTTGATGGCTAAAGCCCAGGGGCCTTTCTCAACCTCTCCTGAGTGCCTGTGCTCTAGAATACAGTTACTGAAAAGGCAGGGAGGGAACAAACATATTAAGTAAGAAATCCAAACACTTCCCTATGTTCTTCCCTCTTGTCCCACCAGGACTATGCAAAACTTGACACTAGATGGCCAGTCTTTTTTTCCTTTATTCAAGCACCTGAGAAGTTATTTAAGCAGTTAATTCTTTAAAACAGAACTTTGAAAAAATGAACACTCTTATCAATTCATGATAGCAGTAAATGTGGCTACTATCCTTTAATAAGTATATAGATACAGATATACAGATATAGATATATATGCTTTAAGCATTGCTTTTCACCAAGGGTTGTGAAAATGTAGCCCTCAGGCCACACGCAACCACAACATTGTTACTGCTGCCTCAGATTCACAACCCCTCAATTTTTCATTTTTTTAGGTTAAAAAAACCTCATAAAGTGTCACCAAGCACTATCTATACTGTTATACCCCACACCAAATCCCTGGCCCCCAAACTCACCCTAGATGTAGAAAATCAGCTGCATCTATGGTATAATATTAGCAAATTTTGGCCCAGTGGGGGTTGGCCCCCACTGCAGATACTCCCCCATTGTTTTCTGGGGAACATGAAAAGAATGGTTTGCATATATTCATACCAGGATGACCTGAGCTGGGAGAAAATGGGTCAATACAACAGACGTTTCTTTTAGAAAAGAATATACAGTCAGCCCTCCATTTTCACAGATTCGGCTTTCACAGATTTGACTATTAGTGGGTTATTGAATTAATTTATTTAAAAAGTTTCTATTGTTATTTGCTCCACCATGGAAAAAATACATTTTCTCTGGGAACCTCTTGAGTTCTCCAGCATGACTTTATGGCCCACTTCCACCTGACACTGACTACCAAATTGTACTGGGGGACCTAGAAATTCCTAGACAAATGTTCACAAGTGAAAAAAAAGAACAGTGTTCATGATACTTATTTTGATTCAGTTTTTCCATTTTTGCAGTGGTTTTGCATCCCTAACCACCATGAAAGAGGAGGGCTGACTGCATTAAGCCTCAGAAAAGCATCATTACCATTTTTAGTAAGCCTGCTTAATGCTATTCAAATTTGGAATCAGAGAAGGTACATTAAAAAGGTGACAGACAACATCATTCTACCTCAAACAGCAAGACTAGACTTGTATTGCTGTTACTAAAAATGGCAGCATTTGATGATACATAGAGGTGATACAAAAGCATACAAACATCACTTCTGGCAAGTTTGCTCTGGATCCCAGAAGGATGCTGTGTGTGTGTGTCATTAGATGATTAACATACAGAACTTTATAAATGAAACAGTAAAATGTTTTGGCTTCTACATTCTTCAGCTCCTTAAAATAAAAGTTTTTTTAAAATTTTATTGTTGTTGTTGTTTTACAGTTTTGTTTCGTTTTGTTTTGAGGAACTAAAGAAGGCAGAAGCCAAAGCATTTTGCGAACTCGTTTATACAGTTCTGTTTGTTAATCACTCTAGATTTCAATATGCTCATTTCTGGATTTGGCTATCTTGTAAAAGATTTGGTACTTTATAAACACTAGGACATGAGGCAACAATAGTTACTATGTTACATACTGGTCCGAGGAGATATATCCTACTTCACTCTGACCAGTCTTAAGTAAAATGTTTCTGAGGAAAGCAATATAAAACCCAGAGACATTAATTTAAATACACTTACAGCATAACCCTGTATTGTCAGAAATTTCAATGAATTGTGCAAAGTTTATTCACTACTAACAATTCCTTGTAGCCTTAACATAGTAGAAAATTCCACAAAAATGGGTCGGACAGATTTTCAAGAAACTGTGTTAAGGAGTGACCTAATCTCTCCCAAAGAATTGCATATTCTTCGGCCTATCTCTGCATTGGCTTAGGAAAACAAAAACCAGAAAAAGCCCTTTCAAACAGAGAAAAGAAGTGGTCTTCTGCCAGCCTCAGCTCAAATTAAGCCCTGAGGCTCTAAACCACAATACAAGGTTTTTCTTGACAAGCATGTTACTCATGACAAACAGTACTGAAGAAATGCCATTTTAGGATGCAGTCCAGTGTCTCTCAATTACATTTGAGAACTTATTTCAAATCAATCCTTTATAGCATTTTCAGTCCGGACAAAGAATACTGTGCCAGTACATTTTCTGAATATTTCAACACATCAGCTGGGACATTCTTATTTTGAAGCTACCATACTTTTAAACAAAAGTTTTAGTGATGTAGTCTAAATGTACTGTAGATAGATATTACACAGATTTTTTTAAAACAGACGTTTTTAATTTTTTAAAATGGTTTTAAAACTAACTTTTTCTGCAGTGCAGGATCAGGGTCTGAACCCAGACCTAATCATGTTTGGACAAGATTGAAACCAATGGGTCTTGCTATTATCAAGTCCCTTTGATTTTACAAGATACAATCCATGTACCACTATGTATAACTACATCAGGATCCAGCTCACAGACTTCAAAGAGTTCACATAATCAGATGACTGAACAGAACATCACCTTTTAGTTTGTAGAAGCCTCAAGAAATAAGAGACAGAGATTTTTCATTGAATGCAAGATACTCGCTTTGATGTAGGCATGCTCTTGAAGAAAATAGCAGGAAATAATTTACAAACCAAGGATAAGGACATTTTTAAAGTATTTTATCATTTAAAATGGGGACTATAGCAGAAGGCACCATATGTGTGTCATACAGTAAGATCCATACCAAAATAACCTAGCCACAGCCATACTGCAGAAAAATATTATACAATCACTCTGAAAACAATCACTCTGTGATATCTTGATCCTACATAAATTAAGACTAATTTCTAGGCCAGTGCAACACTACAGTCTTTGTACACATAATGTATATAGATTATAAACATCAGTCCAAAGCACCAAAATTAAACTGATATGTAGGAGCATTTAAAATATTGACTATTGCCTATGAACTTTACATCATACTTGAAGAGTCACATATTCTTATTAGCAATTAAATATTCTCATTTCCATTTCATAGCTTATTCTGTTCTGTTTCATAGTTCCACATGTGTGTAAATTCATAAAGGAAATAATGAGAGAAGGTAATCAGTGAGAAAAATATAAATCTTATGAAATATACGTATCAGTCACAGAACAGTATTGAATCCTCATATGGTAGCGAGGACATACTTTTTTCTTCCTACAGTCAAATTTGTTCAAAAGGTGTGGGTCAGAGGACACAAGCAAATCTAATAGTTTGACCTCTGGGAAAACAAGTCAAAGGAAGTTCCACAAACAATCTGCCCACTTAAGGACTCTTGACATGTATAGATCCTGTATATTTATACAAAGTTCTTGCCCAATCTTTAAACTATGAATGGGCTATTGTGGTTCTCAGATGTTTTTGGACTGCAAAAGCAGCAATTAGAGTTGCCAGAATGAAAACTGGAAAGAGCTCCTGTACCTTTTAATTCCCTCTTGCACAAAAGAGGGAATTTCAGCATGTTACGTGGCTGCACGACAAGCAGCACTGTGGAAATTCTCTCTTCTCCATGACCATTATAGATATAGATGCTCTCTCCAGTTTTCACTCTGGCAATCCTATGCATAATAATTCATAGTTGATTATGCTGGCGAGGGCTGAGAGCTGCAGACCCAAAATATCAAGGATCACAGTTTCTTCCCCCTCCTTCAGACATACTTTAATGTTGTGAGCAATGCCATATACAACACCTGTAAAGACAGTAGGAACATCCTGGATCACAGACAGACTTCAAAAGTGTGCTGGAAACAGGCTGTGAGAACTGAGGATACAGAGTAGGATGCATTATATTTTATATAAAAAGGAAAATCTAAATATCAATTTAAAAATTCAAACTAAAAGAACAATTTGGCATCTCTTTTTGCTCTGTTTGAAAAATTCAATTTGAAACTTAATAAGATTGCTTTAGGAACATATATATATATACATATATATCTTTAAAGAATTCAGTATAATATGACAAATTAGCACTCTCTACCTTGCTGCACTCTCTAAACAAGTTTACCTTAATGTTTAATCAATCTTATAAAACTTCACAGACGTCTGAAGAAATTAGGATCCATAGCTGCAAGTTCAAAGAGAGTGGAAACAAACACGTATCTAAACACAAAGTTATTCTTCATTATGGAGCTCTCCTGTTGTGCAGATTCCAAAATTCAAGAAACACAAATCCAACATAATCTGATTAACAGGCTACCATAAAATGATCAATGAAATTCAGACATACTATTGTGCAATTCCATCAGAATATGTTAATGCATCATGAAAAAAGTCATAGCATCTTCTAAAAGGGCATGTGATAATTTAGTATTTCCTTAGGGCATAAATACTGTATGATTCAACAGAGCACATCTATATTCATTTCATACAACAGAACAGTAGCTATTAATTTACATAGTTCTCAAATCTAGTGGCATTTTCACCCAGATATTTCTACTTCATCTGCCACTGACTTATGCTACAACTCTCACCTTGCAGGATCAACAGGAAGTAGAATGGGACCCCCATTCCAATAACACATGAACAAGCATAGTTGGAACAAACAAAGCCACAACTTTATTAATTACTGTATTTGCTGGTGTATTAGATGCACCGGCATATAAGATGCACCCCATTTTCAAGGGGCATTTTTCAGAAAAAAAAAAAGTTAGTTCCCTGGTGAGGGGAATAGAAAGAGCGCTGCACCAGGGGAGGAGGGGAATGGAAAGCGCGCTGCACGAGGGGAATGGAAAGAGCGCTGCACCAGGGGAGGAGGGGAATGAAAAGAGCTCTGCCCCAGTTTTTCTTGGGCCCTAGGAGAGTCAAAATACACAGGAGAGGAGGAGAAGGTAAGGAGTGCTTCACCTGAATTCCACTACCCCTTCCCTTCCTGTTTGCTTGAGCAAGAACTTTGGCTGCCGGTTCATTCCCTATGTTTTTAGCGTTACTATATTTGCTGGTGTATAAGACGCACCCCATTTTCAAAGGGTGTTTTTTAAGAAAAAAGTGCATCTTATACACCAGCAAATACAGTAAGCACTTTGATCTCAGCATGGATTCAGATCCCAGCATCAGATAGGTTCGCACATCTGCCAACCAATGAAAAATAACAATAATATGGCTTCAAGGACTGGTGAACAGCTAAATATACACCCAGGACGTGGGACTTAAGTGAAGCCTTCAACTGTGTTATCTCCATTCCCTCCTTTCAGCAGATAGGCTTTCCCTTAAGCATATGAAATCATCTGAAGTCCTGTGGATAGAAGACAGCTGAGCAGGGAAGCAGGACACCAATCTTGGAAACACCCTCCTTCCCACAACCTGCAAAGCTTTTTCCCTGGTTAGTTGGAAAAACGCTTTTTGTTTCTTTCTCCATTAATGCCAATATTAGCCAACAACTAAATGAGCTACTTTCCTTTACCATTTCAGATTACAATTAGGTTGCATTTTCTTCATCTTTCTGACAAGCTTCTATGTGATCTATGTTTTGAGACAATGTTGAAGTGAGGGACTCTTTTTTTTTAACTTTAAGAATGGAAAAGTCTCTTCCTTCCAACCTATTTAGTCAGGAGAGACAGATTCTGCTTCTTCCACAAGTAATGCAGCATGATACTTTAGGGATGGGCAGGGTAGTCTCTCAATAAAATTCTCAGTGTTGTGAGCGCTTCCAAACCAGATGAACAATACTATCCACCTAGAAGCAAAAGGATTGTTCCCACTATATACTCTGTTTCAGAGGCACTTAGAAAAAGATTTTCAGAATTTTCAATGGTATTCTCAGATATGGGGTACTGGACACCACTGCCCCCGGACTTTCAATGCCTGGTTATCTGACAACTCACTGTTTTGATGCTTCCAAATTAAGGACAAGGTTCTTTAATTCAATTGGGGGTCAGCTCTTTCATCAGTCCTTGCCTATGGAGGCTTGCTTAGGACTATAAGCAGTATGCTGCTTATAAAGCATTCTGAGAAGAAAAAAAGAAAAAGAAAAGGCTCCAAGTCAGCTGAGAGACTTTGAAGCAGCGCATACATGGTCAGTCCTAAGTGAGCCTCTATAAGTTCTTCATGCTCCCTACAGTGCAGTACATGGGTTTCAGTTTTCAACCAATTCTATTTTCTGAGAGTGCTCCAGTTCCGAACCCTTCAGATAAGTGGGGGAAGCCTGTATGGGCTTTCTTCTTTCTTTCATCTAGTTCTGGGGATGAGTGATGACACTGAGTCACATCATACTGGCTGGCACTTGCAATGAAAAAAGAAGCATACTTGCTACCTCCAAGTATGTCCCAGCCTGGTCAACGGATAAGACTATTCCTGAGGGAAACAATCAGCTTCATCCCACACCAAATGGAGACAGTTTTCTATATTCCAACCCAACTAGGTGATAAGGGAGCCTCACTTTCCTCTGTGTGTACTAGATGGAGGAGCACTGAAGAGAAGCACAAGTGATTTATTAACTGCTAAAAACAAAAGCTGTGGAACCCAATTCTTTACCACTACAATCTCAACCAGTTTATTCATTAAGGTTTTTTCCTATTTACTCCTTTATTATTAGGTCACAATCTCTCCCGTGTTTATACTTTCAAAGACTGTTATCTCAGTTCTCATCAACTGATAGGTCCTCTCTGCTCAGATAAGAAACATCTCCTGTCTCTTAACAGGTTATGTTCAGATCTAGATAGTTCTTTAAGTCAAGGATGGGCAATGTAAAGCCCACAGGCTTCATATGTCGCCAAACCTTTTTCTTTTTGTGGCCTACAATTCTCCCCTGACGGCTTTCACTTTAATTTTTTCCCCAATTAAAAGAACTGTTTTACTGCTCTTGGAGGTGGGAAAGTTTACAGGGTTCAACACAAGCCCTAACTGCACAACCAGAGATAATCATCATTTTTTTCATTTATATGGATGCACAAGCATGGTCAAAGTACTGTGAAGAGTATGTGATTGTACTAAGCGTTATGAAGCTAATTAGAGACTGAAATTAGTCAATTCATTGTAAAATGGAATAGTAACTTAAAGTAGAATATATATGGGAAGCAACAGAATTTTACAAGGACTGAGAGAATGGAAATCAGTGAAAAAGTGGTAACAGATGAACTGAGTCCAAACAAGGCTAGGGAGAAAAAAAGATAGAAATCTCACATAGAATTGGAAACAAAAAATGAGAATAAAGAGAATTTACTGTGAGGAATGAAATTCTTTACCATCTTCCACTTTAAAAAAAGAAATCATGTGATTTGATCTCAATTTAGGGAGCCACAATAAGAAATATTTTGAAAACTATGTCTAGATTATAGAATCATCTGATGGAAGAAGACTCTAGTTGTGTAGAACCATTAAAGGCTCTACAAGACTTTTGCTGGTTTTGTTCCAACAGCTACTTCTCTAGAAACTGAACTATTATCTTATGTCACCAGCGCCAGGCCTTTAGAAGCACTGTATGAGGTACATGGTCCAATTTTACATGTTCACTGCAGACAGCAATTTAGAGTTTCACAAACTGAAGGCACACACAGAGGCATCAACTGGTCATAACTTTATGGCATATTATATAACAGAAATAATAAAATTAAGCACGATCGACTTTCTGTTTTGCAGATCATGCAGAAAAAGCATTTCATAGTTCATACCTAATAGTGTTGCACAATAAAATCCAAGTGGCATGATTGTCAAGCATTTTGACCACTCTTCCTAAAAGTTTTCTTTTACTTTAAATGACTGCAATGTGAACAGTGATATTCATCCTTAAAACAATTATAGTTTAACTCCGTGGTTCTTAACCCAAGAAACCCTGCTGCTGGGTATCAACACCAGCAGCAACAGGGATGTGGAGATGGAGGGGGGTTGCAGGCGCTGAATCCACTCCCTTGTTTGCAAACAAGGGAACACTTTGGGTGTGTACACATGTATCCCCACTGCTGTGTCCCTGATGAAAGGGACATAGCAACAGGCATGTAACACATCCAAACTATGACTCTGGAGAGCAGGGTTTGAATTCTCACTTGGCCATGGAAATCCACTGAGTTACCTCAGACAAGTCACATTCTCTCAGCTTCAGAGAAATGCAAAGGCAATAAATCTTACCAAGAAAATAGGTTCACCTTAGGGTCACAATAAGTCAGTTTTCAAAGGGGAGAGCCATGATGGCTGAAAAGAACCTTCTCCTGTCAGCAGTACTGTGTTGTTCTGTGCCTTCATGTCACTTATGGCAACCCTAAAATGAACCTATTGTAGGGTTTGAGGGGTTTTTTGGCAAGATTAATTCAAAGAGGGTTTCTCTTTGCCTTCCTCTGAGACTGAGAGGATGTCACCCAGTATTTGAGCTGGCATTTGAATCCTAGTCTCCAGAAGCCTTTAATAAGTCAAAAAAAATTGAATATTTAAATCTAAATTAAAATATTTAAATCTTGAATTAAATCTTAGGGATCCCCAGCAAAAAATTATATTTGCAGGGGGTCCCTGCTAAAGAAAAGTTTAAGAACTACGGGGTAAACTTTCAGAAAACACCAAATGCCGATATATCATATACATACCACAATTGTTTCCAGTATACGTATACATGATTGTTTGATTCTTTTAATCCAATCTCAGTTTTCAGCTAAAATCTATACAAAGATAAATGATGCAAGTCCTCATACTTGTGGAGACAAGCCTGAAAATGTGTGTGAAGGCACATCTGTTTAAAAGCCTCAAACGAAGAGGATATATAAAAATCTCTCACTTGTCTCACTTGATCTTAGAGATCCATGGTTTCCAAACTTGATGTAGATTTTGCATTTTTGTAGACCAGGAGGGAAAATATATTTCTTAAAAATGAAATGCACCACATAAGACAGCCAAATGGAATATAGGAGAACAGCACACTTCTACCAGCTTTGGCCAGGAATATATTAGAAGACCTCCAAGAAATACCAGGTGCTGTAGACTATATTTTGGAGCAAAAAGCTAACAAAACTACCTCTGGGTATTCTCTGCCTAAGAAAACCAATTAAATCCATTGGGTCACCACAGGCTGACAGGTAATTTGAAGGCATGTGCGCACGCACACACATATAAGAAGCACATTATAGTAAATATTGGACACTAAAATCTAAAAAGTTATCTGCCACTTCTGGTTTATAGAAGAGTATCTACTCTCTTAGCAACTGGTTACATCACTACAGGGACCCACTGTAACTTGGCTACAAAATGTACTCCAATTTTCCTACATATCAGAAAGTCAAGTAACAAAATGGGAAAAAAAACTTTAAATGCTTGGATGCCTTAAAGCTTCTGTTCCCCCACACTGCTTGAACTATTACTCCGTCTAAATACAATGCATTCTTCAGAACTGATGAAGCACTTAATCACTACACAACAAATTCAAACCATACCCAGGGGCAGTGCACTTGGAAGTACTGCTGGATGAGAAACAACCCCTTTTTAAGGAATGTGATCAAACCTGCCATTGGGCAAAAGCAAAGTTAGGTCAGCCATCATATGAAGCTTTGTTTTTTTTAAATTATAGGTTCTACATACATCAGTAATAAAAATAGGTTTGTTGCTAATACATTCACCAAGAACATGAAAGCAGGTAAAAAATTTGAGTCTTAAAAAGATAATTCAGCTGGCATGATTGGGGAGGATTCTTAAGAATGATTTTGAGCAGAATTGCAAGGGTAGACTGATGAAGATTAACTGGTAGATATATAAATGATCTATGGTAGGTCAACAAAATTTTCTGACCAAATATTACCAACAGTAACAACAACAACAAATGGTTTATCTTTCTCTGCAATTAGCAGCTCATATACAGAAAGTTTAGAGGAAAACTAGGATTACTAAAGGTGCTGGTAACAGGAAGCACATAACTCCCCTGTTCTAACAACTCCACTGGCTGCTGGTCTGTTTCTGGCACAATTCAAAGTGCTAGTTTTGACCTATAAAGACTTATATGGCTCTGTACCAGGCTATTTGAAGATCTTATCTTCCCATATAAGAACCAGCATGGTGCAGTGGTTTGAACGTTGCACTACAACCCTGGAGATCAGGTTCAGTTCTCCACTCAGACATGGAAACCCACTGAGTGACACTGGGTGTGCCTGTTCCCCCTCCACCATGCCTTAGCCCCCTTCCAACACATACACATTTTGATATTTGCAGTTTTTTCACTTTTTCAGGAGTCCTGCAACCCTAACCATGACAAATGTGGGGGGGGGGGCAACGGTATTTTGTCTTTTCATAAGCCGCTTTGAGTCCCAGCCAGGACGAAAAGAAGGATATAAATAAACTGATGATGATGATGGTGGTGATGATGCTGGCCACAGGTGAATATGTGTGTGAAAGAACTGCAAGCTCAGTTCTGGAATGAAAACTAATTCTTGGACTGAGTACATACTCAGAGATACCCTACTCCTCAAGCCCAAATGTGTATCCTCTCTCTAGCTTGAAACTATCATTGTACACCTGGCAGCTTAGCAAAATACCTTCTAGATCTAGCAAGCCTAAATTCTGCACACTCCTTATTCAAAGAGCATATAAGGGTAAATGTTGACAACCCAGACTGTGTAGAACTGAAAACATCCTAAAATGAAAAATGTAGACAACTTATCTGAATAACAGGCTAACTCAATAAATAAACCCTTCATTAAGGATTTCTGGTAGGCTTCACATGAGTCATAATTAAGCATCTAAATTTTTGCTTGCCATGGTAAATACAATGCATACATATACACACACACAAAAATTATACAGCTGGAAAGTTCCCACTGAGGGCTTCTAGTCAATCCCTATTATTGATAAGAGGATTATTTATAGTAATTCATGTTTAATGATAATGCAAAGTGTTGGAGGAAAAAACCTCTTGAGGGACAAAGTGCAGAACAGCGTCTGTGAATAGCCACCTCTTGTTTCAGACAAAAAAGGAGTCATAGAAGGCAGTGAAAGAAACCTCAGTTTGTGACAAAGAATTTATCACTTGTTCTGATCAAATTTTCCTCAGTCAGTCAGAAATAAACAAGTCACAGAATCATAAAATCACCTGGTGGTCAGCTAATCCAATCCACTGCTCAATGCAAGATGAAACCACAGAATCCCTTATAGTTTTTGGGAGATGTGTTAAATAATTCCATGCAAGGAGAACCTAATCTCAAAACAATCTTTTCCAGCTCAACTATTAGGAACTGGCCCTAAAGTTTTGCTGGAATATCGGTTTCTACATTAAGCCACTTCATAACAGTTCTGTTCCTAAAAATTCACTAACAATAGTGCTAATGCTTTGCTGGAGCATGTGTCCCTATGTATGGTGTATGCATGGTGTAACAGGTTTGAGTGTTGGACCAGCACTCTGGGAGACCAGGGTTCAAATCCCCCATCTGGGCATGGAACCCACAGGGTGACCTTGGGCAAGTCATTCTCTTAGCCACACTGGAAGGCAAAGACAAACCCCCTCTGAATAAATTTTGCCAAGAAAACCCTGATAGGTTGCCTTGGAATCATCAAAAGTCAGAAAAGACTTGAAGGTACACAACAACAGCAACAATATCTCTACAGTTCCTAATCACTGATACTAATCTTGCCCTTCAAGGAAAAAAGAGAACAAATCTGTTTCATCTTCTGTGTGACGGACCTTCAGAGAACTGCAGATTGCTATCATGTGTGCCCTTAATCTTTCTTTTTTCTAGTTTGGTGCTTTGGTGTTTTCCAGCTCAGTCACCTGAATAATTTTCATTTGATTTATCACATCATAAACCTGATTTCCTTGGGACTTTCAAAACAAACCTCCTACTAATACTGATGTTAACATTTGCTTCCTCAAATGATTTGTGTAAAAGACACTTACCCTAACAGGAGGACTCCGTGCTTGTACTCTCTGCTGCTGGCAACTTTGAGAACTTTGCAAGTCTTTTGGAATGCAGTTAGCAGCAATGCTAGTCTGAGCCCTTAATGAATTTGTGGAACTCACCAAACCACCAGGTTTCCGAGGCCTTTGCTTGATGCCATCCAGCAGTCGAACCAGCAAAATATTACTGGGAAGTTCATCAACACTGCAGTCTACTAACGTCCTACATTCTGGACAGCGAAGCTCATTTCGGGAGCTCACAATGCCCAACAGACACCGTTTGCAAAATGTATGTTGACAAGGCAAGACTTTTGCAGAAGCATCAAGGCGTTCTAAGCAGACAGGACACTCCAGCAGATCCAATAAGGCTGACTCATCCATTTTTTATCTAGTTCACCAGGGAATAAGCTCTTACAAAAATAATATCCATTCTGAACATGTTAAGGGAATCATGTTATACCCATGCCTTTTTATTCTTCTCTCTGAAATTTGTGGAAGAAAAAAACCCTATTAATAACAGAAAATAAAAAACAATGTTTCAACAGCAAAAAAAATCTTATTTCTTTTGTATACAGCTTACCAAATCAGTAACATTAAAAAAAATTGGCCCAGGAATCTCTTAAAAGTATCTATGTTTATTGTGTAACCTAGTCCTCTTCCCTTTAATATTTTATGGGTTATAAAGTGTCAGGAATATAAAGTTTGTTATATTAGCCGATCTCACCAAAGTAGTTTTGTTGCTTTGTAGTAATGGAAGGAACATCATACAAACAAGGGGATCAGAAGAAATAATCTTATTAGTGAAATGCTTAAAGTGTATTGATCATCAGGAGGAATTGCCTTTACATTATTGCCTTCCAATTGTGAAATTTTGCAATGATAGCCAAAATTCAAGTGTCATTAAACCTAAGAGTACAATACTATCAAACTCTGTTACAAAGCACTGTTCAATCACCACTGCAATAAACCTGCATATTTTAAAGCAGCTTCAAAATTTTGGACATGTTCTCTTCCATGACAGAACAAATGTGAGAAACCTGAGTACTGTATTTGCTGGTGTATAAGACTCACTTTCCCCCCAAAAAAATACTGTTTGAAAATGGGGTGCATCTTATATGCCGGCAAATAGTGTTTGCTAGTGTACAAATGGGGTGCGTCTTATACACGTGTGCATCTTATATGCCAGTAAATATGGTACTTAAAAAAAACCCCTGTGCCTGTTGAACTCAGCAATGAAAACTATCTAATTTAAAAAGGAAATATAATTTGGGGAAGTAAATAGCTTGATAACTAAAATTTGATACAAAAAAATAAGCACTGCACTTATTTTTTTTAAAAAGGCACATTACTAGTTTGCAATTAATCATTATCTGTTAAAATCTAAGTTTTAAACTGAGCACCTGAAAAGCAAAACATAACGGATAAGCTCCAGAAAACTGTAGGTAATTTATTGTTTCAGAAAAGAATCCAGGCCTGTGTTTTATAAACACAGCCCCCCTCCAAGTATCCCAAACAAATATTGAGAGCAAACTGCAACATGGGATGGAGCAGTAGGATCTGATACTCAAAACCAGAAATCCCACGTGGGGATACCCTAAACTTGAGTGAATCTAAAGTAGCCCTTTGGACCACAGTCACGGGAAACTTTTAAGACGTAACATTTAAATCATGGTATTTTTTAAACTCCAACATGTCAAATTTTTAAACTGTTCTGAGACAGAAAAATAGGATGAATTACTACAGATATTTCCAAGGATGCCCTAGTAAGTTTGTTAGAAGACTGTGACCATGAATCTAATAGGTACAGCCAAGGCAGGGACTGATCTAATAAAAGGGAGCAAACTCCGCATTCAAATAATGTTGTTTCCACAGCACTCTGGTGAAAAGTGAAGCGCATAAACAAGACTTCCTTGAGGCAACTGGATAATTATTCCCTATCCATTACAGAGACACCTATTACGTAAGTATCTTCATAGCTGAAGGTTTTGGAACAAACACGCCAAAAAGGATGCCAGCAACACTAGCCAGTAAAAGAAGTATACAAGTCCATGATAACCGTTGACATAGTTCACTGACAGACCGCAGGAAGATTTGATTAGGAAAATGAGACATCTGCAAAAGTTCACCTCAGGGCCAGGGAAAGGATAATACCTCAACTTGGTTCCCAGACATACAAGAAAGGCTTTAAGATTTGGTCTGCAAGGCAAAATAAACGATGATGAGGATGGTATCACGGAGGCTGACTTTGACAAGAATGCCTTTCTTTTAAAGAGCTGGACGGGCAAATTAAACATTATGGCTTCCGCTACGTGCACAGGATACGTTAGATAGCATGTAGGAGAAGGCAAAACCCACCGACAAACAGAGGCCATTTCCGCACTCGCCAGTTATAGCGCGATGATTCCACTTTCAACCTCCTCTGGAATCCTGGGGTTTGCAGTTTCGGGAGGGGCCGGCCGGCCCCTCCCGAAACTGCAAACCCCAGGATTCCAGAGGAGGTTGAAAGTGGAATCATCGCGCTATAACAGGCGAGTGCGGAAATGGCCAGAGAAATGTTAGGAAGAGCGAGGCGCTTTTCGGGGGAAACCTGCCTTCTCCAGCCAGGCCGCTGGTTCCCAGAGACGGGAAGCCACCGGAGGGCGAGGGCGGTCTCTATGGAGATTCCGCTGGCGGTGTCTCGTCACCAAAGGTGGACGAACAGAGGGCTCGCTCGAACCCTCCTCGCGACGACTGGCGGTTGGTGATACGGTCGGGGAGGGGGCGCAGCTCCATCTCCAGGGAACTCGTTCTCCCCCCCCCGTCCTTCACTGCGGCCCCCAGAAAAGGGAAGAAGGGACCCGAGCCGGGCAGGGGACCCTCGCAACCTGCACCCAGTCAAGCCTCCCTCCTCCCTCCCCTTCCCTCAACTCACCATCTCCGCGGTGACCGTGGTGGGAGCGGAAACAAGAGCGGTCTCGCGCTGCCCCCCCCCGCCCCAGTCCTCGCTTTCGCGCCTCTTTGTTCCCGTGAGGAGGAGCCGCCGCCGCCGCCGCCACAGCGCTCGGTTCTCACAACGCGGCACTGCTTCCTTTCTCCGCTTCTCTTCTTCGTGCCGCCTCCTCCTCCTCCTCCTCCTCCTCCTCCCTACTTCCTTCCTCCCGTCCCTTCCCCAAAGGGGGCTGATGCGGGAGGCCGCCCCGCCTCACGGAAGGAAAGAGGAGCGCCCCGCTCTGAGGTGGAGGACAGAGACTGCGGGCAGGAGCCTCTAGGCACGCAAGGCGGCCGCCCTCCCGCCGCTTCCTGGAACTCCTCGTTGCCTCCCTGGGCGGGCGGAGCTCTCGGCTCGCCGCTCCCCTGAGGAGGGAATTCTGTGGGGGAGCGAGCAACCCGCCGCCCTCCCACAAAAACACCCTTCCCCTTTGGCAGGCCAGCCTTCCCAGCCGCCTCTCCCTTCCCCTCAGAACATCTTCGCTCCCCGCCCATGAACTCCTCTTCAGTCGGGTGCCCGGATCCGGCCCCATCCACCCACCCACCCACCTTCCCGCCCCCTCTTTCCCTCCGGCGTCGCCGCCCGGCTTTCCTGCCCAACCTCCACAGAGTCCCTTTTGAGTTTTTTAGAACAATCCAAACCTTTCGTCGCGGCTTGCTTTTCTCCAGACGAGGCTCCCCCGCCCTCTCCCGATCCTTGGCTTGTCGGACACGGGCAGCAGCAGCAGGAGAGGGTTTAAAGTACAACAGGCCCCAGGAAGAAGGAAGGAAGAGCTGTGTGGGCTGTGTGTCAGAGCAGAGGAAGCAGAAGGGAGAAACAAAAAAAAAAACAGGGAAGAACAAAATGACAGGACTCGACTTTAGAGTGGTAAAAAGTAGGAGGAAAGTCTGGAGACCTTGTGCACAGTAAGCAGCGGGAAAACTGGGCTTTGCAACAGGAAAAACACCAAGGCCATTTCCACACTAGAAGGTTACAGTGCTTTTATTCCACTTTCAACATCCTGGGGAATCCTCAAAGGCCTCTCCCTAAACTGCAAACCCGAGGATTCCATAGGATGTTGAAAGTGGAATAATAGCACTGTAACAGTCTAGTGTGGAAATGGCCCAAAAATCCACTGAGAATTACACCAGTCCTTTCTCAATGGCTAAGCCAAGGGGGATGGTTTGCTCATGTAAGGGTTTTTCTGCCCCTGCAAAAGACTTTACAATTAGTGCCAATTTCAACACACATTTAGCCACTGGCAGAGCTAGTCCAAGACATGACTTCGGTCTGGAGCACTGCACAAGAAAGTACCCAGCCTTCCACATACTGAAGCCAAATGGACTAGTTCTGTTCTAATGGTAGGGATGGGTAACATTAACATTCAAACAGTTAATAGATTCAAGTTGTGATCTATTTATTTGCAAGGATGGTCTGTTGGCAGTTTTTGTTAATTATGGCCAAATTGCACACCACTGTGTGGCACCTACTGTTACATCAAATGAGGACTTGGATGGATGGGCGGGCGAATGAGACACCACAGGTTAAGCACTAATGATAGAATGACCATCACATAATGGTAACTCATACAATTGTTTTCAGAGAATGTAGTCCATTCCTGTGACTGCAAACATCAAGGGAGCAAAATGTTGAGATTGGAAACATCAAGGGAGCAAAATGTTGAGATTGGAAAAGGGAGATACAGTCCCTCAGATTGGCCAGAGGTGGCTGAGTATCCATTCCATGGGATGATCAGGTAGAAATTACTCCAGTTATAGTTAAAGCTGAAGAATAGGGACAAGTGCAACCTATGTTCTAGAACCCAGCACACAACTACTCTGTTTTGCTTAGGATGCTTTGGGAACAGAGCTAGGTTACAAAGGAAAGAGGGGAATTTGTGGCAGCCAGTCCTAATCACGTCCTAGGATTGGAGAACTGCCTCTCCCTAAAGCTCTGCCCCTTCTCCAAAGCCATACCTCTCCACAACACATCCCAACTACCACTTGGGAAGCAAAACTGCAGCCCAAGGGATTGTCTCTGATCTGAAATTGGATAACAGAAGGACTCCCTTGCTCACATTCTTAGTGAGGAGCACAAGTGGGACATAGAAGAATTGTGAAGGAAACAGCAGTGGAATTCCACCATAACTCTGCTTGCTTTTCCCATTGTGAATGCATGTTGGAGAAAGAGAGATCCCACTATCTCCAATTTAAGCTTTCAAGGACGTTCTCCATGCAGAAAAAAGCATTCAATTTCATTGCTTTCTCTGCATAAAGAAGGAAAAATTGAAGATTGAGTGGCACTTGGTGGGCTGAATGATATATAGGAAATAGGTGGGCTTTGAGGTGGGGTCCCCCTTGACACCATTAGCCCCTCAGCTTAATCCAAAAACAAATAATGGTTCCCAGAACCAATCCATTTCTGCACCTCTGCTGTAGAGGAAGAAATTAAATTGAGTTTAGTACTAATTGTATGGTGTTGAGAATGCCAAACTGAGCTTCTGTTTTTCAGTCATTCTATAATTCATTAATAGGATCTTTCCAGTACAAGATATCTTTTGAGTTCAAGACAATAAAATGTAACATAGACTCACAGTGGTGAGTTACCATGAAAACAAACAAAAGGACTCGGACACTGAATTTCAGCTCACAACCTAAGAAATAACAGCAACAAGTAAAATAAGGTCTCATTGCAGTCCTGTCCATTTTAAAGATTCAGAAGCAAGGATATTGCAACAAAATAACTTCTGCACTCACGGTTTGGACAGGAGAACAAAAGTTTTTGTTAGTGTCCTTTGTCTAAGTAATCCATAGATCCAAGTAAATACTACAATAAAAGTATGCTGTTTCTGTCTTTGTATAACCATATTTGAAGGAGATGCACATACCATAGGATATCATATCCAACAGTATAAGCATAAAAAAGAGTTGGAGGAAAGCATCTTGGCTAACATACATGGTTATTTACTCAGCAGTGAGTTCCATAGAAATCAGTGAGATTTATTTCTTGTAAGTACACCTATGTTTATAACTTGCAGACCTTTTGTTTGAGAAGCAAGGCAAAAATCTACAGAAACGGTAGACATAGATTACAGGTTCGTTATTATATTTCAGCAGTCCAAGACATTTCAAGTTTATTTTTCAGAAACAATGTAATGAATTGTTCAGTAATTCAGCACAGCTCTGGACTTAATTAATTCCTTAATTTAGAGCAGAGCTGGATCTGCATGGGGTAAATAAAGCAGCTTAGCCCCAGCTACAAACCTGGTGTGGCACATGATGTTCATCCATTCTGGAGTGGAACCTGTTTTTTTCCTAACCTGTAGATTTTAACTAACATTTTAAACATTACCTTTTCCCCCCTGGATCTTTTAAGAAGAATCAACATTTTCCCTTTTCTCTGTCTATATGTGTCTCATTGTGAGGTTTTGAAATTGATCCTGGGAGAGAAGAATAGAGGGGGTCATATCAGGAGCTACCCTTCAGTTTCTTTGTCACCTGGGTAGGATCACCTGAGTGTTCCTGCCCTCTATGAGCCACTCCCTTTTTGGTATCTTCAGCAAGTACTTTCCCCCCCCTAAATGTGATGGTTCATTTATAACAGCTTTTTCACTTTTTACCTTACATTGCTTGCAATTGTGAGTTGAGTTGCTTGCCTGAAAAATATTTTTGAGGGAATCAGAGCTTATCTGCAAGGAATGGCAGACACTATTGTGAGTCAGGGAACCTGTGGGAGAATTGTCTGTTGTAACAAGGATGCAGAAGCATATCTAGGGTGAGGCAACTGGGGTGCATGCCCTGGGCACCAATGCCAGGGGGACAAACCCCCACCCCCGCCATGCCTGGCCTGCCACTGTCCCCTTGCCCCCACCAGAGTCCTTCCTGGCCTGGTGCAAGGGCTGGTGGCAGCAGCACCTAGGGGTGCAACTTCCATGCTTGCCCTAGGCACTGTTGAGCCTAGATACACTACTGCAAGGGTTAGATAAAGGGCCTCATAGTCATCGGGGGCATGGGGGAACAGAAGATGCAGCTTACAGCTTAAAAACAGCTACAGAAATATAAATATATTTGAGGCAGTGGCATGAGAGGTACCCAAGAGGGCCCACCAGATATAGCAAGACCAAAGCAATCACTGGGCGGACTCTATAATAAGTTCTGCAGTTTGGAGCAACCTAGACCAAACTGTTCAGCTGCCTTGCAGTAGAGACAATTGTTTATCAGCATCCAAGTAGTCAAGGCGCCTCTTTTTTCCACTAGGATGGGGTCTCTTGTCACAGTGCACTATTTTTGCGTGGTTGGTCACAGTGCCTCCACAGTTTCAAATTATTATTGTTTAATCTATGTTGTAAGCCATCGTTTGTCTTCCATACTCCTAAAAAAAAAAAAGGATCCAACAAGACCTCCACTGTTAGCTACCACCAGTGGCAAAAATGTTGGGCTTGACAACAAAAATGTTGGAATGATATTCATCCTGTGAAGATACAGAACACCACACATACAATAACAACTTCTGTGGAACAACTGCAGGTGTATTGCCATATGTGTGTGGCCAGCTCTTTATACTGCAGGACAATGTTCTAGAGTGAGGAAAAAATAGAAGAGGACTAATTGACTGCAAAGAACCATCTCTGTTGTGGAGTTGAGAAGAGAGGGATCCAAAGTAGAAAAAAATAACAGCAGACAGTTCATAGGTGGCATGGTGATGGAAAGGGGGAGCCAGTTGCAGCAGTGAAAGGAGATGCAGCAGAGAATGGGGATGAAGAGACCAATATATGTAATGGCGATATACGACCACAGCTTTGGATCAGTGAGTTGGTCCTTGAATGGGTGAAGTGGACAAGCCACACATATGTCAGTACATGCGTGCTCTGTGGCAAACTTTAAAAATCAGTTAACCAACCAAGTGGACAACCCCTGTAGGTGGATATGTGCATGCACTATAGTTAAAAAAAGATCCATAATAGCTATTAATGGTTCTGTGTAACTCCCGAGTAATATGAATTGGGCATTATGTAAGCATGTAGAGACACACTTTTACACTGATTTAGCTTTGGGACAGGAAACTGTATGACTGTTAATCCTGTTTATGAATTGGGTAAAACTAGCAGGTGTTCTATGACAGAAGCCACGCATGGCAAAATGATCCATTGTAGAGCTGAGATTGGATGTGGTATAGGGAGGCCCAGGATGAGGCAGTTCTCTTATCATAAAATTGTGAATGGAAACAAGTTTTGACAAATTTGTTGTTCAGAGCCATGACAGATAAACTGTCTGATTTATGGTGTATTAAAGGTAGGGTTCTAGCTCAGTAGTACTAAGACTAACATATTAACTGGTTAATATGATGGCTGTATTTTGGATTTAAAAAATAATTGGTCAGTTGGTGAAGCCAGAGGTAAGTTAACAGGTATAGATTATATAGGTTTTGACTGGTCAGGAGACTGTTGTATTCTGGTTGGGTTAAAGGAAGCGTGTGACAATTTTGGATTATTCAAGGGATACAAAGTAGCATTTTTAAATAATTCAGTCTGTGCAGCTCAGCAATTTTTTGGCACAGGAGAGATCTAGTTTTGGAGTAAAAAAGAAACTAAATATTAATCCCAGATCCTAGCTCAAAATATATGGCTTATTTTTAAACAACATTCCTGATAAACTTGGGGCAAAATAATACTAAAGTGGCAGGCAAAATCACTGAAGATAGGCATCCATACTCCATCTGATTATTATCAAATTATTAATGTGGCCTTGGACCAGTTCTAGTTGTGGTAATAGATTAGATGAAGGTTAATACACTGAGGTTTAATCCAGACAAGGTAAGAATAACGCTACAATAAGGTTCCTCAGTATGGATAAGAGAGATTAAGGCTTTTCTGAGGAGGCTTGCATTGTGCCCATGAAGGTTAGTTGAGTAGTATGTGTGCTTTTAAGATATCCATAGGTTCTGCTTTAAAATGACAGTTCTGTGTTTGAGTGTTTGTCCAGAGTGACAACCCCCTCTTTGATGGGTTTTCTAACCCAAATATGGTATATAAGATAAAGAACAATATGAGAATTTAGAAAGGACCAGGCAGTTCCTTATCAACAACTACTCCCTGGACAACAGCAATTTGAACAAACACATAGATAATATATCCACAGTCTTCCCCATAATGGCTAGACACCTTCTATTTCTGTTTAAATTATAATAACCTTGTATAAATATATACCTATTTCTATCTACATCTATATTCATAGCCTTTTTTTTAGGGGGTGATGTGTTTCCCTGTTTTTAGCAGTCCATAAACAGCCTATCTTGGATACTTAAGTGGCTTCTGCTGTGTGGAGAACCTTTTATCAGCTTGGTGGGGGTATCCTAGCTATGACCTATGACCTTATCTGGATGTGGATAATGATCTGCAGTGATGCAAGCCCTGGTAACCTTCCATTTAGATCATTGTAGCACACTGTGCAGTGAGCTGCCTTTGAAGACAGTTCGGAAAATAAAGCTATAGGAATTTTATCTGTGTTTATCTGTTAGGATCATACCACACAAGTTCTTTCTCACTTTTATGAGCTTCCAGTATCTTTCTGGGCCCAATGCAAGGTGCTGTTTGTGGTGGTGGTGGGGAGCTTTAATTTATAAAGCTCTACAATGGATTGAGAAATGGGGAGCTGATGGAACTCCTTCTGCTGTTTGTATCTTCTTATGTCTTAAAGTCCTTAATGAAAGATTGATGCGTACATTTCTGTTTGACATATGTAAGGTGACAGTGGGGAAGGAACTTTGCTTAGTGTCCAAAGTGTTGTTCCTTTGGCACTCAGCTAAGACTTTAGCCCTTTCCACACATGAAGGAAAAAACGTCCTGAGATGTCCTGAAACGGAGCTTACCTGAAACCTGATAAGCCCGTTGCCACGTGGAGCAGTGCGTTTTCGCTGCTCCACACTCCTCGGCGTCCCGCGGCGTCCTGCGGTGCCCAAAATGGCGGCTTACGACTGGCGGAGGCTCTCCACCAACCGGAGAAGCTCGCCAGCTGGAAAGCCCACCCTCAGCAGATCTGCAGGCACGCCCTTGCGCATGGCTGCAAATCCACACCGGGCACTGTGATGGGGCTTCACGGGGCTGCATGATCATTCTTTTTAAAAACCAAATGAAAAGTGGTCTTTAAAAAGCATGCGGCGGCGCCACTTCCGGTCGCCCTAGCATGGATTAGGGTGTGGAATTACACTAAAGTAATCCGCCCCAATCCATTTTATGGTGTAGACGACCTCCGTCAGAGGTCGCGCTACACCATTTTAATACCCCCATGTGGAAAGGGCCTTTATTTCGTTTAAAAGGAACAGTTCTCAATCTACTGTAGAGCTTTATAAATTAAAGCTCCCCACCCCCCCCACAACAATATATATATAAAATATCAAGCTAACAAACTCTGACTAACGTTTCTAATATCAACAAAAACTAAAATGTTAACACCATACTAAAAGAATCAATGAACAAAAAAAGTGCTAAGCACTAACTCACTAGAGCACTAACTTACTAACAAAACATTAATGTACTAAAACACAAAAGAACTCTAATCCTCTCAACTGAATTGTAATGTAAAAGAAAATAAAAGAATAGAAAAAAGTTATCGTGCCATTATAGATCCATCTAAATAAATAACACCCATATCAACAAATTATTACTTTGTTTGAATTCTTATTGCTCAAAAAGTCCATAAATGATTTCTCATCTTTCAAAAAGTGTTCAACTGGCTTATCCTTTAAAACCCACATTAGTTTGGTCATTTGGGATAGTTTAGCAACCTTAACAATCCAGCCTTCTGTTGCTGAAGCTTCTTTTCATTTCCAAGTTTGTGCACATAGTATTCTTGCAGTTGTTATTGTATAATAAAGAAGGAATCTATATTTATTGTCCAGATCTTTATCCATAATACCCAACAAAATCATTTCTAGAGACATTACAAAGTCCACCTTTACATTTTTTAGCGCTAACATATAAATCTTAGACTGACAGTTGTTCGCCTTTTTACAAATCTACTAATTATAATATGAAAAAAGGAGCACTCCTTATCTTGATGTTCCTAACAATGGTTTGAAAAATTCTTAGACATTTTCAACAACTTATCTGGGTTACGTATCATCTGTTAATCACCTTGTATCTGTTCTCCTTTAAATTACTGCACATAGTACATTTTATGTCTTTCAATTACATTTTCCCTTATTCCTCCAATTGTATGGGGCACCCCAGATTTTGGGCCCAACTTATATATTCCTTGAGAGGCTCATGCTCTGTCTCTAGTTTCAAATGACATGTACATGATCATTATCTTTATACAACTCTAGGTGGAACTCATTTTCTCCAAACTCTATAGCCAAGACTTTGGCCTTCTCCTCAGCTTACCTTCTTGCAGCAGTACCTGGTGGCCTCAACAATGTCATGCAGAAGCATCATCATGTTTCCATCCTTCTCATGTCCCCATGGCAGGATGGGAGGGTGCTGCGGAGAGGGCCTTCATTTCTCTGTCATTTTATGCCTTTTAGATCTCTTTGTTTAGTGCATGAAATATAGTTTTCAGATTCTGTACCTAGTAATTTGAAGTACCTGATTTGGATTGTATTTTAGTACTGGATTACTATTTTTCTACTATTATTTTACCACTAAGTGACTACTGGATTTTTTAGGCTGCTCTGGATTTTAATTATATATTTTATTTTTGTTGGGTAGCTATGATTATTGCTTTTAACTATTTTTACAATACATAGAGAATTTATTTTATGGGGTTCTCTAATAAATACAGTAAATGAATAATAAATAAGGGGGATTGTATTATATGTACTTTTAAAAATAAAAATATATTTAAATATATTTATCTGGGTGAAAGAAATATTAAAGTTGTTAAATATTAGATATTAAATTATTAATATATTCAATATTAAAATATTAATATTGAAGTATTAAATTTATTGAAGACAAAATATTTAGGATGTAAACCACAAAACTCTTCCATTGGTTCAGTTGAGGTTTCACTACACATGCAAAAATAGAATTTGCATCCATACTTCATTTTTCTAATGGGATCTAGGATCTCCTAGCAGTTGGCTTTCTCAGGGAAATTACAAGGCACTCTGTCATGTTATTATGCAGTAGCATAGAGAGTTATATAAAAGGGAAACTCTTCCAAATAATGTATTAATGAACTGATGCATAGCAAATATGATCATGTGAATCTCTGGCAGCTCAGATTAATAAAACTGCCAGCAATTGTGGTGTTGTTTTTGGAAAATATTAAAACTAAAATTACTTCTACTTAAAGAAAAAGGGTGAGAAGTTTGTACACAGATATAAAACTGTAAAAAAGAAAAAAGGAGGTCTTTCAGAAGATTATAAAGCCAGAGAGCTTGTAAAAAAAAGTCTGGCAGGACTCAGTCATGCTGGCTGGGGCTAATTGGAGGTGGAGGCCAACAACTTTTGGAATGGAGCTCAGCCATGTCAGCCCGCCCCATTATTTCCTGTGCATTAGTGGGTGAGTGCATGTGTAGATTCCCTGCTCATTGTAGAACCCTGATCACACAAGTTTCCAAATCATATGGTAATATAAATGCATAGAGTAGTCTCATGCACTATCCAGTTCATGGATATCAGCAGGGTTAGATGAAAGAGGAGACAGATCTGACAGGGTCTAAAAGCATGAGACTTTGAATGCCAGAACAAAGCTACACTCTTAATCTGCTCTTAGAAAGTTACTCCATTCCTCCATTTATTTCAGTTGCTCTTGGAACGTCGTCCAGTTTGAAGTCATTCCTCACAGTGGGTGGAAATAGTGTTTGAAATAGTGAATCATTTCTTGAACAAGGTGCTACCTTATGCCTGCTCAAAATGTTAATACAGAAGAATATAAGAACTATGTTGGCTCATATTTAAACATTGTATTAATGTTATGTTAATATAGTGGCCAATCAGTTGCTTATGGAAGGTCCACCAGCAGGACTCAAGTACAACTTGTCTTGTTTTAAAGTGGGGAAACACCCCAAAGTGTACACCCACAGAAGCTGACTGGGAGAAAGCTAGGCCAGTTCCAAGATGATACTGGCATCTGTAGAAGCAGAAGTGCAGGTCCAAACAGACCAGAGTCAAATGAAGCAAACAGCCCTAAGCCAAGTCTGAATCCAAGAAAGGAGTTGCCAGAGAGATCAAGCCAAAAGGCAGTTACAGGAAGCAGAAGAAATCATACAGGGTCCACAGAAGACCTTGGATCTGTTGTCAACAGAGTGGTCTTGGTTGAGCTGATTTATAGCTAATTTATAGTAAATTAGCACGGTTGGTCTCATTTGATGGCACAGTTTACTTAAGGCAAAGGGGAACATTTTTGGCATCTCTGTTCTTAGAGTCTGAGTTGGGGGCATGTGACAGGATGCAAAAATTCCATTTCCTTCTTCAAATCTGCTGGTGTTGCCTGGGATAGACCAGAACTCTGCTTCTGTCACACTAGGGCTGCCAGCTTCCTCTGGCTCTGGCTGGGGTTATCTTCCTGGCAGTTTTCTTCTCCTCCTTCACCTGAGGCGGCCTCCTCCAGGTAGGTATGACACAGCTTTACTTTCAGTTTCAAACTCCCCACTCACTCATATACTCTGATATCAGGGTAATATGTAGGCATCTTGACCAGTAGCTATTGATGGCTCCATCTTCCATTAATTTATCTAGTTCCTTGTTAATCTCACTTAGCTTGGCAGCCTTAACTTTCATCAGAGAATGCAACAGTTTAACTTCCTTTATACTTCCTTTTATTTGTATAGAATCTCACACTATTTAGCTTCAGTGGCTTTAGTATTTAAGAGAGAGGCCTAAGTACTTTGTAGACAGCATGCATAATTTTATACACCCCTATTACGTTTCCCCTTACTTGTCTTTTTCTAAGCTAAACTGATTGAAATGTTGTGCCCTTTCCAGTCATTCAAACATTTTGGTTGTCCTTTTTTGCACCTTTTCCAGCTCTACAGTGTCCTTTTTTAGTTGCAGTGACCCAAACGTTACCCAATAAACTAGATGTTATGAGTTCATGAATCTGAATGAGAGCAGTATGATGATAACATTTATTTTCAATTTCCTTTGTAGTTATGTCCAAAATGAAATTAACATTTTTACATGAACATTTTCATCGCATTTTCTACCCAATCTGATCCTTTTTTTATCAGTTGCTACCAACTTAAGATTTTATCAACACATGGGTGATGTTGGGATCCCCCCCCCTTTTATTGTATTTGCCATTTTACTGCCCATCCTTACAGTATGGAGAGATCTTTTTGGAGCTCATTGCTCTTTTCATCATCTTAAATCATTTAGTGCTATCTCAGCAATCACCCCTAATTCCAGATTGTTTACAAACAAGTTAAAAATCTGTACAGATCCTGGAGGGACACTACGGATTGTATATTTCCATTGTGAAAAATGACAATTTATTCCTATTGCTTCCTTTTTAAGTGATATTAATCCATCAGGGGACTTTTCTCTATCCCACAACCCTCCTCTTTTAACTAAGAAATAAGGTTTCTTCCACTTAGGAGGTAAGGAAAAAAGTTCTGATCCTACATATCTAGTAAAGTTTGGACTGAAGAGGTAAGGTCTTCCCCTCTTCTTTCCCCTCCCCCTCCCCCTGAAAAGGTGGGAGTTGGAGCTGTGTTCTTGTTTAACCTTTTCTTTTTCAAATCCTCCAAAACTCCCAAACAAAACGTTGGATTAATAGATGTAATGCTGAAATGGGATTCTCCATATGAAATTAGGTGTATAGGCATGTTCTCCCATGTCCTCAAAACTCCATGAGCTGCGATACTACTATCACTCACCACCACTATCCCACACCTTGATAGATTGTTCTACACTTGATGCAGGACAAGAGGTACAGTCCTCCCTCCACATTTGAGGGTTTGATGTTCACGAATTTGATTATTCATGAGCGTGCCTGCTTCCCCCCTCCAAGTCTCCTCCTCTCATTCCTATCCATTTTGCCCTGGGCGAGTTCTCTGAGGCAAAACGGAAGGAAATGGGTGGGGAGAAGGCTCCCAAGAACCTTCTTTTCCTTCTCCAGAGATTCCCCCTCCCCTTCCCATCCATTTTCCCCCCAGCTGGGGCAAAATGCAATGGAAGTAGAAGGGGAAGTGGGGAGCTGATAGGGGAGTTATTTGCGATTTTCCCACTTTTGCGGGGGTTCTATGCCCCAAACCTTCATGAATATCAATATGTATTTACTTTGCCAAATGCTTTTCTAGAACTTTGTTTAATGAAGGTGCATCTTCATCTTTCTGTATCTTAATTTTCCTCTGTCTTCCTGCAAACTGCGTGGTTTCCATCATATCCTTAATTTATTTCAGACTCTTCTCACCTAATCTCACAGTAAAGCAGTAAAAAAAAAAAGTCAAATAAGAAAAGAAACCAGAAACTACTCAAGGAAAAGTGATTAGGAGAAATTGCAGAGGAGACTTGTCTTCTTCCCACAAATCCCATTTGTCTGCTCTTCATTGGCTCTTTGACTCCACTGCTTCCCCTGTGCCTAAGTGGACACTAGGACAGAAGCAGACAGGGAAAATAAAAAAAAAAGAAAAAGAAAAGAAAGCATTTGAATGAATGATTAGTGGGAAAAACACTGCTGCCTGCCAGGGGTCTGTGGAAACTTATGAACCAGTAAGCTCAGCTGGTTTGCACTCCTTGTACCTGTGGTAGTGCAGCCAGTGATTGTGTTTATCATTAAGACACTGTGTGTTTGACATTGGCCATTTCCGCACTAGCGTGTTATAGCGCCATTATTCCGCTTTCAACATCCTATGGAATCCTGGGGTTTGCAGTTTAGGGAGGGGCCAGCTGGCCCCTCCCTAAACTGCAAACCCCAGGACTTCATAGGATGTTGAAAGCAGAATAATGGCGCTATAACACGCTAGTGCAGAAATGGCCATTGTCTCCTTATCATTTGGATGTTATTTTATTATCTCCAGTGTGTTTTTCTCATCATCAATAGCTTTTCTGAAAACCTCATCAAATACCACAATTCCCTTGTTCCTTCATTGTTTTTTATTCCTTCTTCTCTAAATGTTCCTTCCCAGGGTCTTAATTTCATTGGCCTTTACCACTTCTTCTAAAGTATCTTTATCT
The DNA here is from genome assembly GCA_948474755.1 of Ctenosaura bakeri. Lineage (NCBI taxonomy): Eukaryota > Metazoa > Chordata > Lepidosauria > Squamata > Iguanidae > Ctenosaura > Ctenosaura bakeri. The sequence continues at coordinate 8,272 of CAOLHI010002703.1, read as the reverse complement.
CCATCCTTTTTGCTGTTCTTTTACCTCTGGTATGCCTTTTCTCTCTCTCTCTCTCTCTCTGAAATAAACATCCATATATATTTTCCACCATTAGGTAAATTCTTCTATCCAGGTGGCACCTTTGTCAAACCCTCTTCATTGTTTTCTCTGACTGACCTTTCTCAGCCCCCTGTAATGTACCAGTTTTATTAGGCTGTAAAGCTGTGGACAGGGTCTCTCTTGTCTTTTAATTGTCATATAGACACAGTTAGATAACAATTATATACTCTCTGCATTGAGGCTGATCTTTATTTTAAATAATTGTTACTTGCTTTGAGGATTGTTAAAGGAAACAACCATATCATTTAAACTCAGACTAAGAGAAATCCAATCAGACAAATAAACACTGATGCCCAAGTACCTGAATGTAGTCTTCCAGGTGCTTTTGGATTACAGCTCTCATGCTCCCTTACCCTTGTGCTGTCTAGGAGTGGTGGTACAATAGTAGACTTACTGTTCTGAAGAAAAAGGTGTTGGCACAGATTAGAAAGACAGCATTGATTTCCTTATGGATTTTTTTTTTTTAATATGAAGCCTCGAAATGCTCCTGTTAAAACCATTTCTCCACTCAGAACGTTTCTATTTGCTTGTAGTCATCATGTACATATTATTTTATTGGCCAAATTTATTTGACTTCTGTGAGCTAAGAATGATCATACGTCTGTTTCAGTAGAAGAAAAACAGTTTTAAAGTTGAAGTCAGTGGTTACTACAGTTTTATCTCTAATGAATAAAGATAGATAGATAGATAGATAGATAGATAGATAGATAGATAGATAGATAGATAGAAAGAAATACATGAAATTGTGAAATAATCAGATACTTAATATCACAATACAGAGTTCTTGGGGAAAAGAAAAACAACCCTGTATGTATTTATATAATTTGACATCAAGATAAAAAAATGTCAGTTTTAACTTTGGGAAAAGATATTCTTTGTAGTTTCTGTGACTCACACATATTGGTCACTCTGCACTTCCATGAAGATCCTCAGAAACTTCTAGATCATGCACTTTGGCAGGAGCTCTGCCCTTTCCACACAGCTACATGCTGTGCCTTTTTGTCTTAACTCAGTTCCTTTCCATCTGCTGCAGTGGTAGCTTTAGTAGGAAGTGTTATTGAATACATGTTTTCTTCTTTCATTCTATTTCTCTTTCTGTCATTCTTTCTTCTACTTTTTAAAAAACTTTCCTTTTTGTTGTTGTTGTTGTTTATAGATAGCCGTCCGTTGCCCTTTTTGGACCTGTGATCCTAAAGGGAATCATTAAGAAACACATTTAGTGCAATAGAGAATTTCCTGAGACAGACAGGCATTCTTACTGCTTTCTGTACTTGGGCAAGGGTCATGCAGTAGATTCCTGTTCATGCAGCAACATTTTTATTCCTCACACAAGTCCATAATACAGAGCAATCCATTGATCTCTACTGCATCTTCAGTTTCAGCTTCATCTTTAGTATTGGCTTTGACTCCCCTCATGTTAAATGTAGTGGGCCCATTTGAACCTCACACACCTCTGTAAAAGGCACTCTGAGGTCTGCGTGTCTAAGAACGTGGGGAAAACAGTGGAGAAACAATCGCAGAAGACTAAATGATTTGTGTGTACTTCTGATAAGGACCCAACAAGAAAATGAAAAAAACAAAATAAATATAAGCCCATTATCCTATTATGTCTCAACCTGCTCAGACACATCCTAAACTAATGAATAAGGGGTATTTCAGATTGAATCTGAAGTATGTACTGAGGCTACACCAAATATATTGACATTGAGAAATCTGTTCAGCATCACATCTATTCTCTAGCATTGGTACAGCCCTTGAGCCCAATCCTGGAACACATGCACCAAGAATCTGACCAACATTGATCAGATGAACTTCAGGCAGTTAGTTCCTACTTAGAGAGTGGTATTCTGGACAGATCCCCTATCTCACACAGTCTGACCACAAGTCAATACTGCATTCGTACTGGAACTCTGCAATCTATGAGAGTTGAGCAAGACTCAAGACTTTCAGGGACCAGACACTACTCTTGGTATTGGTTCTCCATGTTGTGGTGGTGGTAGGGAGATCTCACTTGCTTTGACAGATAAGAGAGATGTATTTTACATGTATCAAATAATTAATTTGTCATGTTAAAATTCTGTTAATAACATGTCTATTTTTATATAATATCCTTTTTCCGGGAATGCTATATATCAGAAAGCATGGATTCAGACTCAGTTTTTATAATGGCAGCAGCTAATAAAGAGAAATGGTGTCCAGTGGGACTAGTAGATGGATAATACCACACACAGGAACCATGAGATTGTCTAGAAGATCCCAGCAGTTGGTGAGCACAGTGCTGGGACAGGAGGAGGTCCTTATGCTGGTGACAGAGGGATAAAGGCAGGTAGGCTATCAGGCCATTTCTGCACTAGACTGTTATAGTGCTATTATTCCACTTTCATCCTATGGAATCCTGGGGTTTGCAGTTTAAGGAGGGGCAATTAGGCTTAGAATGAGTCTTTTTTCTAAACCTAGTGGCTGCACGGGTGATTCATTTTCAGATGTGATGGCGGGATGCAGTGAAGTGGGTTTTCTGGAAAACTTTGAACTGTTTTTTTGTAAGCCTGTGGCTCTCTTAAGCCATTTGGTTTCCACAAACCAATATTAATATAGTAGACTTATCAAGCTGATTATTATTTACATTTATTACATTTATTTACATTTTGTTGTTTCACTTAGGAAGGATGTTAATTATATAATACTGTATACCTATTCTCTTTCACAAGCAGACTAGATTACGAACATAGTTATCATATATCCAAAAGAAGAAAAAAAGAAGACTTAGTATCCTATCTTCACTTTTAAAAAACAACATTCTAATAAAGTCAGTGTAATAATATTTCTAGGGTACCCAAACTGTATTTACCAAATACAGATGTTTGCCTAATATATTTTCCTAAGCATATTTCGTAAGGATGCATTTTTGGAGAAATAAATTAAAATGGAAACAACCTATTGGCTTCACTTTGCTGCTCCACTAAGATGTGGAACGGACCGTGAAAATACGATGATAACATCAAGTCAGTTTCATTTTGCTTCTTGTTGTAAAGATGAAAAATGGCAAACACCTTGCTTTTCATGGTTTATCTACAGTATTCACAACTCTCACCCCACCACCCCCCGCCAAAAGACATAGGCATCTGAAACCGTATGAATTTAATAGGTTTTTGTTTTAAATTAAAAATAGAATACATAATTTTGAATATATATTCAGCTTTACAAAAATATGTTATTTGTATATGATGAATATACCAGTAGTCTTATTAAAAGACAAGGTTACTGAATACTAGCTTGGATTATTTAAGTTTTTTGTTCTGGAGTCTTTGAAGTAATCTACCCTCTGTGCTCAAATAACAAAACAGTTTTCTTCATTTTGGTAGCAGTTTGTGAAAAAGGCTACAGTGCTGAAGGATAGGCATGTAGGGTAGGATAGATATCTAGGGAAGTTGTGATTAATTTGGAGAAGATGAGATATGTAGAAAATTAGAAATTTTGTAGACCTGTATGCAAAAGTGTCTTGTAGCACTCTCGAGACTGAGAGAAAGAAATTGGTAACATAAGCCTTCATAGATCAAGTCTGCTTCATCACACACATAGAATGAAGTGTAGACCTGAAGTAATTTTCATATCCTGCTATCTTTTCAATTTTTACCCCAAAGTCCATGTCTAGTCTTTTCTTTAAGAGCATAATCTGGCGAAGATAAACAGCTTCTGTGTTTTTCAGATTATTTTCCCCTTTTGAGAGGGGGGCAAAAATAAAGTGCCATTTATCTCATGGTCCCTTTCCTCTTGGATTTGCAGCACCATACAGGAATCATCAGTTCTCTCTTGTAAGCCTTCTTCTACACTGGACGAAAGATACCCCTCGGGCTAAGATGGTCAGTGTGAAGGAGGCACTGGATGTGTTTCATTCCACAACAGGCTCTGGAAATTCCATTATGCCTGGGCCTCCATCACCTCAGATTCGTGGGTTGACATTATCAGACGGAGGGTACACGATAGAATTCTTGAAGACACTGCCCTTAGAGGTCTTTCACATCACCCCTTCCTCACCTGTACTGGAACAGGAGGTGGAGTCCCTGCTGCTCAAAGAAGTGATCAAGCCTGTCTCTGTCTCTCGTCTGCATCGGGGGTTCTTCTCCCGCTACTTCATTGTGTCTAAGAAGGACAGAGAATTTGTTGGAGTTCTGCTAGATTCTCATGCCCAGTCCACCTTCCTTCTGGAATCTGGCTGCTTGTCACTTCCACAATTAGAGAATGAGTATGAAGGACATTCTGGTCCTGCTAGGCTTCATGGTTTCTACCACATCTGTGACTCCATTTGTCAGGCACCAGATGAGGCTTCTGTAGACTTGGCTACTCTCCTTGTTCAACCTTCTGACAGACTCTCCACATACGAGGCTGACAATACTGTGCAGTATGCACTGCGGATGAATTTGAGACATGTGCAGGTAGGGATACTGTTTCTCTTTCCACAACCTATGGTGACAATTATGACTGGTGCATCTCTTGAGGGTTGGGGGACACATTCTGCAGGACTGACAATCAGGAGCTATTGGTCTCTGGAGGAGAGAGAGTTTCACATCAGTGCTCTCAAATTGCTAGCTCTTATAAAGACCTTCTGATTTTTTAAACAGATTCTGCAAGATCTTTCAAACAGATTCTGCAGGTAGTTTTGTACAACAACACTATTGTTTTCTACCTGAACAAGTGCAGCGGGGGGGGTACACGATCAGGCACCCTACTCCACTGCACACATCTGCTGTTGGTGATCCACCTTCTGGGAGATGAAAATAGTCTCACAGACACCCTGAGTCGTGCACCTGTCACAAGTGGAAGCTACACCTGGGCACTCCCCAGGATGTTTTCAAGATATGGGCACATTGACCATAGATCTGTTTGCATCTGTGTAGAATCTTCTGCTCAAGCAGTGTAAAATCTTCTGCTCAAGTGTTTGCAGTGGGAAGGCCTCTCCTTCAGGAACAGGCACTCATGGTGGACTAGTGAGGACCCATCATTTACACTTTTCCACTGTTCCCTTTAGTCACCAGGGTGATCACAAAAAATTTATCAGGACACATCTTGGTCACACCATGGTGGCCCAGACAGCTGTGGTTAACAACTCTACTCCATCTGTGGCAACGGGTATATTGGCGATTGTCACAGCATCCAGATCTCCTCACCATTCATGAAGCAGGGTGAGACATCCTGACTTGCAGACCCTGAAACTAACAGCTTGGAGGCTGTTCCTGTAGTCCAACTGTTTGACTCAGTCCGGTTGGCACATGAGTATTAACCCAGTCATTGTGGATTACTCCTGTGTGCCATCCCAAGAATGAGGTGGTGCATCATCCTTCTACTTGTTGATTCTACCTCTACAAATGGAACAAGTTTCTGAAGTATGACTTTGTAAAATCTCTCTCCAGCTGGTATGTTGAGTGGAGCATGTTCTTGAATTTTTGTTTTGCTTATCAGACAAATGTCTATCGCTGCCCTTTGTTAGCTACTACATTGCAGCAATATTTTGGCACTTCCAGAATCTTGGCAAACCATCTTGCTTTGTTAATCCACTGGTTAAGTGGCTCTCGAGGAGCCCCAAGAACATGAATCCACCTGTCATCAGCCCTACTGCTGGCTGGAGCCTGGAGTTAGTCCTTTCACAACTGCCCAGGAAACCATTTGAATCTATGGTCATATTAGACTACTTACTTGGAAAAGTGTGTTTTTGGTTGCCATCACCTCTGCCAGAAAGTTGGGTGAACTCTGTATCTTGAGTCGACCTGCCTTACCTATTTCCACAAAGAGAAAGTGGTCCTCAGACCAGACATTTCCTTCTTGCCTAAATTAGTTTCTCCTTTTCATATTAATCAAGACATTGTGCTCCCTGCATTTATGCAGGGTCCTGTTACTGACCTGGAACATTCTTTGCCATGTCTTGATGTGTGTAGAGGGTTTGCCTTCTTTGTAGAATGCACAGATACTTTTTGCAATTCTCAGATACTCTTTCTTTCCCATTCTACCAGTAAGAAAGGTCTCCTTGTCTCCACTCAATGTTTCTCCAAATGGGTTGCAGCTACCATCCATCTAGTACATGAATTTGCTGGCAAACAACCTCTTGCTCAAGTGAGAAGTCATAAAGCCAGAGTGATGGCAGCATCAGCGGCCATCCTGAAGGATGTGCCATTTCACATCTGCAGAGCTGCTACCTGGTCTCAACTTTCAACATTTATCTCCCACTATAGACTGGAGACAAGGTCTAGAGAAGAGGCTGTCTTTGGGAGGGCTTGTTCTCTTTTCCTGTATGGCATAACACCCCTTCTGTGGCTGGTAGCTTGCTAGTCTCCCATTTGTGGGAGTGAAACAAACCATGAACAATACATTGCTTACCTCTAACTTTGGCTTATTGAATAGTCAGCTGTGAACTTACACAACCCCATCCATCTTCCCCTTGTAGTTTCCTACCTTTCCTTAAATCCTTAGCTGCTGCTTTGGTGCCTAGGAAACTGAAGGAAGTGCACTAGATGGGTGTGCAAGGCTACCACCCAAACACATAAAGCATAGCTCTGGAAGGTTCCAAATGATGCACTGCACAGGTGCAGATGACCCACTTGTGTGAGTTCCACAGATGGCCACTTCAAGAATCACAGTTACAGGTATGTAACCTGTTCTTCTACAGCTCTCTGGAAGATGTCAGATGTATGTCCATACCCTGATGTTATAGAGTCCTTGGCTGAAGTGACAGATCGAGCTTTTGTACATGGAGCTCCAGGCAGGACCCAGGTTTCCTTCCTTCTGGTCTAGAGAAGGGTGAGAAAAGAAGCATTTCCAGGAGTTGTCTGAGTGCCAACTGGGAACTGGAATGGCTGGCTGAAAGAGAGCTTAATATCCTCACTACTGCTGATCAATGGTCAGAAGCAGGACTCCATTTCCTTTTTCCGCAAACCAAGACTATTTGGAGCTTAACCTTCACCAGCCGTGTAAGACCCACAGCCTAGAATTCTCCTCCCCAGCATGGACTGTGTGCTTGAGAGAATGGATGGTTGTGGCTACCTTGCTCTCCAGTCATACCCACCACTAATACATAACTACTGGGAAGTTTCCTTGGTGGCAATTTGCCCTTGATGAAAAAGGCTTCTCTACCTTTGTTGTATGTTGCTGATTTACATATAACATACAACAAAAGCCACAGAATCTTATTTTCCTATTGATTAGTGTTGCCCATTCATACCACATTTGCTTTGTGTGCAATTCAGAAAGAAATGCAAAGATAAAGATGTCTCATCTTATTCTAGGGCTTCACTATGCAGGATTTCTTAAATGGGTAAAAACATACACCTTCTTTGGTTCCTGCTAACATAAGATTTTAATGTTATAAAGCATGGCAAAAGCATTTACCCATTACTATTGTTTAAGAACGCCTGATGAGATGCATATTTCAGTGTCCTTCAGCAAATTGAACACTGGACATCCCCACCCCCAGTTGATTCTCCTTCAGTCTAGATGGTTTGTAGTACTTGTGATTTCTAGTGGCTGAAACTGATAATGATGTTTCACTGTACTTGTGATATAGCCAGATTTCTAGTGTGTGTTCCATCTATTTTCAGTGGCCTCAATCCAGTTGCTGTTCCAATTAGAGTAGCTCCACTGGATTAACACCATCTACATAAAGGTTGATTTAGTAACTGAATCAGTGGGGCTTCTCTAGCTAGGAATACCAATAGGAATTAGGCTATTTGGACATACTGAATGTATCATGCTTTTAGGAAACGTTTTTGCTAGAAACCACACAATTAAGTATAATATATAAAAGTAAATCAAAGAAATAATTAGGTACTCATCCAGGAGAATATCAGTGCCCCATACTGTAAGGATAGCTTACATCAAAATAACATGAAGTGAATTCCTTGCTATAAGATGGGTGCAGTGCATCAGTACTGTTTAGGTAGGGAAGATGCAAGAAACTTGGAGCCCTCTAGATGTTGGTAGGCTGTGTCATGCCACATTGCCTGCTGGTAATAGTTGCAGTACAGCAATATCTGGAAGATCACAAGCTGCCTGCTCCTGGGGCGGGATAAAGAATCCATATCTGTTGAATCTCCCATGACATGAAGAATTCAGAGGCATAATTTAGATATTTGCTCTTTCTTCAAAATATTTTATACTGACCTGCATTTCTGTATCTATGGGAAAT